>CAXAJV010000014.1:512400-1112400 GCA_963969225.1 Xylocopa violacea | reverse complement strand
GTTAGGTTGCCTTAGGTTAGCATATATAACGTTATAGACGCACGTAATGTTACCACCGAGACGTAGGGTTCCAACACGCCTGCAATGTTGTCAAATGTTATATCCGAGATGTTAGGTTGCCTTAGGTTAGGATATATGACGTTACAGACGTATATACTGTTCCCACCGAGAAGTAGGGTCCGACACGCCAGGAATGTGGTCAAATATTACATCCGAGATGTGATGTTGCCTTAGGTTACGATATATAACGTTATAGACGTATATACTGTTCCCACCGAGAAGTAGGGCTCGACACGCCAGGAATGTTGTCAAATATTACATACGAGATGTTAGGTGGCCTTAGGTTAAGATATATAACGTTATAGAAGCATGTAATGTTACCACCGAGACGTAGGGACCGACAGGCATGGAATGTTGTCAAATGTTATATCCGAGATGTTAGGTTGCCTTAGGCTAGGATATATGACGTTATAGATGTATATGCTGTTCCCTCCGAGAGGTAGGGTTCGACAGGCCAGGAATGTTGTCAAATATTACATACGAGATGTTAGGTTGCCTAAGATTAGGATATATACCGCTATAGACGCATGTAATGTTACCACCGAGACGTAGGGATCGACACGCCAGGAATGTTGTCAAATATTACATACGAGATGTTAGGTGGCCTTAGGTTAGGATATATAACGTTATAGACGCATGTAATGTTACCACCGAGACGTAGGGACCGACACGCCTGGAATGTGGTAAAATGTTACATCCGAGATGTTAGGTTGCCTAAGATTAGGATATATACCGTTATAGACGCATGTAATGTTACCACCGAGACGTAGGGACCGACACGCCAGGAATGTTGTCAAATGTTACATCCGAGATGTTAGGTTGCCTTAGGCTAGGATATATGACGTTATCGATGTATATGCTGTTCCCTCCGAGAGGTAGAGTTCGACAGGCCAGGAATGTTGTCAAATATTGCATCCGAGATGTTAGGTTGCCTTAGGTTAGGATATATAACGTTATAGACGCATGTAATGTTACCACCGAGACGTAGGGACCGACACGCCTGGAATGTTGTCAAATGTTACATCCCAGATGTTAGGTTGTCTTAGGTTAGGATATATGACGTTACAGACGTATATACTGTTCCCACCGAGAAGTAGGGTCCGACACGCCAGGAATGTTGTCGAATATTATATCCCAGATGTTAGGTTGCCTTAGGTTAGGATATATAACGTTATAGACGTATATACTGTTCCCACCGTGAAGTAGGGTTCGACACGCCAGGAATGTTGTCAAATATTACATGCGAGATGTTAGGTGGCCTTAGGTTAAGATATATATAGTTATAGACGCATGTAATGTTACCACCGAGACGTAGGGTCCGACACGCCTGGAATGTGGTAAAATGTTACATCCGAGATGTTAGGTTGCCTTAGATTAGGAAATATACCGTTATAGACGCATGTAATGTTACCACCGAGACGTAGGGACCGACACGCATGGAATGTTGTCAAATGTTACATCCGAGATGTTAGGTTGCCTTAGGTTAGGATATATGACGTTATAGACGTATATGCTGTTCCCTCCGAGAAGTAGGGTTCGACAGGCCAGGAATGTTGTCAAATATTGCATCCGAGATGTTAGGTTAACTTAGGTTAGCATATATAACGTTATAGACGCACGTAATGTTACCACCGAGACGTAGGGTTCCAACACGCCTGCAATGTTGTCAAATGTTATATCCGAGATGTTAGGTTGCCTTAGATTAGGATATATGACGTTACAGACGTATATACTGTTCCCATCGAGAAGTAGGGTCCGACACGCCAGGAATGTTGTCAAATATTACATACGAGATGTTAGGTTGCCCTAGGTTAGTATATATAACGTTATAGACGTATATACTGTTCCCACCGAGAAGGAGGGCTCGACACGCCAGGAATGTTGTCAAATATTACATACGAGATGTTAGGTGGCCTTAGGTTAGGATATATAACGTTATAGAAGCATGTAATGTTACCACCGAGACGTAGGGACCGACAGGCATGGAATGTTGTCAAATGTTACATCCGAGACGTTAGGTTGCCTTAGGCTAGGATATATGACGTTATAGATGTATATGCTGTTCCCTCCGAGAGGTAGGGTTCGACAGGCCAGGAATGTTGTCAAATATTACATACGAGATATTAGGGTGCCTAAGATTAGGATATATACCGCTATAGACGCATGTAATGTTACCACCGAGGCGTAGGGACCGACACGCCAGGAATGTTGTCAAATATTACATACGAGATGTTAGGTGGCCTTAGGTTAAGATATATGTAGTTATAGACGCATGTAATATTACCACCGAGACGTAGGGTCCGACACGCCTGGAATGTGGTAAAATGTTACATCCGAGATGTTAGGTTGCCTTAGATTAGGAAATATACCGTTATAGACGCATGTAATGTTACCACCGAGACGTAGGGACCGACACGCCTGGAATGTTGTCAAATGTTACATCCGAGATGTTAGGTTGCCTTAGGTTAGGATATATGACGTTATAGACGTATATGCTGTTCCCTCCGAGAAGTAGGGTTCGACAGGCCAGGAATGTTGTCAAATATTACATACGAGATGTTAGGTTGCCTAAGATTAGGATATATACCGCTATAGACGCATGTAATGTTACCACCGAGACGTAGGGACCGATACGCCAGGAATGTTGTCAAATATTACATACGAGATGTTAGGTGGCCTTAGGTTAGGATATATAACGTTATAGACGCATGTAATGTTACCACCGAGACGTAGGTACCGACACGCCAGGAATGTGGTAAAATGTTACATCCGAGATGTTAGGTTGCCTAAGATTAGGATATATACCTTTATAGACGCATGTAATGTTACCACCGAGACGTAGGGACCGACACGCCAGGAATGTGGTAAAATGTTACATCCGAGATGTTAGGTTGCCTAAGATTAGGATATATACCTTTATAGACGCATGTAATGTTACCACGGAGACGTAGGGACCGACAGGCATGGAATGTTGTCAAATGTTACATCCGAGATGTTAGGTTGCCTTAGGTTAGGATATATAACGTTATAGACGTATATACTGTTCCCACCGAGAAGTAGGGTTCGACACGCCAGGAATGTTGTCAAATATTACATACCAGATGTTAGTTGGTCTTAGGTTAGGATATATAACGTTATAGACGCATGTAATGTTACATCCGAGATGTTAGGTTGCCTTAGGTTAGGATATATAACGTTATAGACGTATATACTGTTCCCACCGAGAAGTAGGGTTCGACACGCCAGGAATGTTGTCAAATATTACATACCAGATGTTAGTTGGCCTTAGGTTAGGATATATAACGTTATAGACGCATGTAATGTTACCACCGAGACGTAGGGACCGACACGCCTGGAATGTGGTAAAATGTTACATCCGAGATGTCAGGTTGCCTAAGATTAGGATATATACCGTTATAGACGCATGTAATGTTACCACCGAGACGTAGGGACCGACACGCCTGGAATGTTACCAAATGTTACATCCGAGATGTTAGTTTGCCTTAGGCTAGGATATATGACGTTATAGAGGTATATGCTGTTCCCTCCGACAAGTAGGGTTCGACAGGCCAGGAATGTTGTCAAATATTGCATCCGAGATGTTAGGTTGCCTTAGATTAGGATATGCAACGTTATAGACGCATATAATGTTACCACCGAGAAGTAGGGTCCGACACGCCTGGAAGGTTGTAGAATATTACATCCGAGATGTTAGGTTGCCTTAGGTTAGGATATATAACGTTACAGACGTACATACTGTTCCCTCCGAGAAGTAGGGTTCGACAGGCAAGGAATGTTGTCAAATATTGCATCCGAGATGTTAGATTGCCTTAGATTACGATATCGACCGTTATGGACGCATATAATATTCCCACCGAAAAGTATGCACCGACACGCGAGGAATATTGTACAATATTACGTCTGAGATAATAGGTTGCCTTAGATTAGGATATACAACGTTATAGACTCATATAATGTTCCCACCGAGAAGTAGGGTCCGACACGCCTTGAATGATGTAGAATATTACATCCGAGATGTCAGGTTGCCTTCGGTTAGGATATATAACGTTATAGACGTATATACTGTTCCCTCCGAGAAGTAGGGTTCGACAGGCCAGGAATGTTGTCAAATATGGCATCCGAGATGTTAGGTTGCCTTAGATTACGATATCGACCGTTATAGACGCATATAATATTCCCACCGAAAAGTATGCACCGACACGCCAGGAATATTGTAAAATATTACGTCTGAGATAATAGATTGCCTTAGATTAGGAAATACAACGTTATAGACTCATATAATGTTCCCACCGAAAAGTAGGGTCCGACACGCCTGGAATGTTGTCAAATGTTACATCCGAGGTGTTAGGTTGCCTTAGGTTAGGATATATGACGTTACAGAAGTATATACAGTTCCCTCCGAGATGTAGGGTGCGACAGGCCAGGAATGTTGTCACATATTTCATCCGAGATGTTAGGTTGCCTTAGATTAGGATATATACCGTTATAGACGTATATACTGTTCCCTCCGAGCAGTAGGGTTCGACAGGCCAGGAATGTTGTCAAATTTTGCATCCGAGATGTTAGGTTGCCTTAGATTAGGATATGCAACGTTATAGACGCATATAATGTTACCACCGAGAAGTAGGGTCCGACACGCCTGGAAGGTTGTAGAATATTACATCCGAGATGTTAGGTTGCCTTAGGTTAGGATATATAACCTTACAGACGTACATACTGTTCCCTCCGAGAAGTAGGGTTCGACAGGTAAGGAATGTTGTCAAATATTGCATCCGAGATGTTAGATTGCCTTAGATTACGATATCGACCGTTATGGACGCATATAATATTCCCACCGAAAAGTATGCACCGGCACGCGAGGAATATTGTACAATATTACATCTGAGATAATAGGTTGCCTTAGATTAGGATATACAACGTTATAGACTTATATAATGTTCCCACCGAGAAGTAGGGTCCGACACGCCTTGAATGATGTAGAATATTACATCCGAGATGTCAGGTTGCCTTCGGTTAGGATATATAACGTTATAGACGTATATACTGTTCCCTCCGAGAAGTAGGGTTCGACAGGCCAGGAATGTAGTCAAATATTGCATCCGAGATGTTAGGTTGCCTTAGATTAGGATATATACCGCTATAGACGTATATACTGTTCCCTCCGAGATGTAGGGTTCGACAGGCCAGGAATGTTGTCAAATATTGCATCCGAGATGTTAGGTTGCCTTAGATTAGGATATATACCGCTATAGACGCATATAATGTTACCACCGAGACGTAGGGACCGACATGCCTGGAATGTTGTCAAATGTTACATCCGAGATGTTAGGTTGCCTTAGGTTAGGATATATGACGTTACAGACGTATATACTGTTCCCTCCGAGAAGTAGGGTTCGACAGGCCAGGAATGTTGTCAAATATTGCATCCGAGATGTTAGGTTGCCTTAGATTAGGAAATATACCGTTATAGACGCATGTAATGTTACCACCGAGACATAGGGTTCGACAGGCTAGGAATGTTGTCAAATATTGCATCCAAGATGTTAGGTTGCCTCAGATAAGGATATATAACGTTATAGACGCATGTAATGTTACCACCGAGACGTAGGGACCGACACGCCTGGAATGTTGTCAAATGTTACATCCGAGATGTTAGGTTGTCTTAGGTTAGGATATATGACGTTACAGACGTATATACTGTTCCCTCCGAGATGTAGGGTTCGACAGGCCAGGAATGTTGTCACATATTTCATCCGAGATGTTAGGTTGCCTTAGATTAGGATATATACCGTTATAGATGTATATACTGTTCCCTCCGAGCAGTAGGGTTCGACAGGCCAGGAATGTTGTCAAATATTGCATCCGAGATGTTAGGTTGCCTTAGATTAGGAAATATACTGTTATAGACGCACGTAATGTTACCACCGAGACGTAGGGACCGACACGCCTGGAATGTTGTCAAATGTTACATCCGAGACGTTAGGTTGCCTTAGGTTAGGATATATGACGTTATAGATGTATATACTGTTCCCTCCGAGCAGTAGGGTTCGACAGGCCAGGAATGTTGTCAAATATTGCATCCGAGATGTTAGGTTGCCTTAGATTAGGAAATATACCGTTATAGACGCACGTAATGTTACCACCGAGACGTAGGGACCGACACGCCTGGAATGTTGTCAAATATTGCATCCGAGATGTTAGGTTGCCTTAGATTAGGATATACAACGTTATAGACTCATTTAATGTTCCCACCGAGAAGTAGGGTCCGACACGCCTTGAATGATGTAGAATATTACATCCGAGATGTCAGGTTGCCTTCGGTTAGGATATATAACGTTATAGACGTATATACTGTTCCCTCCGAGAAGTAGGGTTCGACAGGCCAGGAATGTTGTCAAATATTGCATCCGAGATGTTAGGTTGCCTTAGATTAGGAAATATACCGTTATAGACGCATGTAATGTTACCACCGAGACGTAGGGACCGACACGCCTGGAATGTTGTCAAATGTTACATCCGAGATGTTAGGTGGCCTTAGGTTAGGATACATAACGTTATAGAAGCATGTAATGTTACCACCGAGACGTAGGGACCGATACGCCAGGAATGTTGTCAAATATTACATCCGAGATGTTAGGTTGCCTTAGGCTAGGATATATGACGTTATAGATGTATATGCTGTTCCCTCCGAGAGGTAGGGTTCGACAGGCCAGGAATGTTGTCAAATATTACATACGAGATGTTAGGTTGCCTAAGATTAGGATATATACCGTTATAGACGCATGTAATGTTACCACCGAGACGTAGGGACCGACACGCCTGGAATGTTGTCAAATGTTACATCCGAGATGTTAGGTTGTCTTAGGTTAGGATATATACCGTTATAGACGCATGTAATTTTACCACCGAGACATTGGGACCGACACGCCTGGAATATTGTCAAATGTTACATCCGAGATGTTAGGTTGCCTTAGATTAGGATATATACCGTTATAGACGTATATACAGTTCCCTCCGAGATGTAGGGTTCGACAGGCCAGGAATGTTGTCAAATATTGCATCCGAGATGTTAGGTTGCCTTAGATAAGGATATACAACGTTATAGACGCATATAATGTTCCCACCCAGAAGTAGGGTCCGACAAGCCTGGAAGGTTGTAGAATATTACATCCGAGATGTTAGGCTGCCCTAGGTTAGGATATATAACGTTATAGACGTATAACTGTTCCCTCCGAAATGTAGGGTTCGACAGGCCAGGAATGTTGTCAAATATTGCATCCGAGATGTTAGATTGCCTTACGTTAGGATATATAACGTTATAGACGTATATACTGTTCCCTCCGAGAAGTAGGGTTCGGCAGGCTAGGAATGTCGTCAAATATTGCATCCGAGATGTCAAGTTGCCTTAGATAAGGATATATACCGGTATAGACGCATGTAATGTTACCACCGAGACGTAGGGACCGATGCGCTAGGAATGTTGTTAAATGTTACATCCGAGATGTTAGGTTGCCTTAGGCTAGGATATATGACGTTATAGATGTATATGCTGTTTCCTCCGAGAGGTAGAGTTCGACAGGCCAGGAATGTTGTCAAATATTGCATCCGAGATGTTAGGTTGCCTTAGGTTAGGATATATAACGTTATAGACGCATGTAATGTTACCACCGAGACGTAGGGACCGACACGCCTGGAATGTTGTCAAATGTTACATCCGAGATGTTAGGTTGTCTTAGGTTAGGATATATGACGTTACAGACGTATATTCTGTTCCCTCCGAGATGTAGGGTTCGACAGGCCAGGAATGTTGTCAAATATTTCATCCGAGATGTTAGGTTGCCTTAGATTAGGATATATACCTTTATAGACGTATATACTGTTCCCTCCGAGCAGTAGGGTTCGACAGGCCAGGAATGCTGTCAAATATTGCATCCGAGATGTTAGGTTGCCTTACGTTAGGATATATAACGTTATAGACGCATGTAATGTTACCACCGAGACGTAGGGACCGACACGCCTGGAATGTTGTCAAATGTTACATCCGAGATGTTAGGTTGCCTTAGATTAGGAAATATACCGTTATAGACGCATGTAATGTTACCACCGAGACGTAGGGACCGACACGCATGGAATGTTGTCAAATGTTACATCCGAGATGTTAGGTTGCCTTAGGTTAGGATATATGACGTTATAGACGTATATGCTGTTCCCTCCGAGAAGTAGGGTTCGACAGGCCAGGAATGTTGTCAAATATTACATACGAGATGTTAGGTTGCCTAAGATTAGGATATATACCGCTATAGACGCATGTAATGTTACCACCAAGACGTAGGGGCCGATACGCCAGGAATGTTGTCAAATATTACATACGAGATGTTAGGTGGCCTTAGGTTAGGATATTTGACCTTACAGACGTATATACTGTTCCCACCGAGAAGTAGGGTCCGACACGCCAGGAATGTTGTCAAATATTACATCCGAGATGTGAGGTTGCCTTAGGTTACGATATATAACGTTATAGACGTATATTCTGTTCCCACCGAGAAGTAGGGCTCGACACGCCAGGAATGTTGTCAAATATTACATACGAGATGTTAGGTGGCCTTAGGTTAGGATATATAACGTTATAGAAGCATGTAATGTTACCACCGAGACGTAGGGACCGACAGGCATGGAATGTTGTCAAATGTTACATCCGAGATGTTAGGTTGCCTTAGGCTAGGATATATGACGTTATAGATGTATATGCTGTTCCCTCCGAGAGGTAGGGTTCGACAGGCCAGGAATGTTGTCAAATATTACATACGAGATGTTAGGTTGCCTAAGATTAGGATATATACCGCTATAGACGCATGTAATGTTACCACCGAGACGTAGGGACCGACACGCCAGGAATGTTGTCAAATATTACATACGAGATGTTAGGTGGCCTTAGGTTAGGATATATAACGTTATAGACGCATGTAATGTTACCACCGAGACGTAGGGAACGACACGCCTGGAATGTGGTAAAATGTTACATCCGAGATGTTAGGTTGCCTAAGATTAGGATATATACCGTTATAGACGCATGTAATGTTACCACCGAGACGCAGGGACCGACACGCCTGGAATGTTGTCAAATGTTACATCCGAGATGTTAGGTTGCCTTAGGCTAGGATATATGACGTTATCGATGTATATGCTGTTCCCTCCGAGAGGTAGAGTTCGACAGGCCAGGAATGTTGTCAAATATTGCATCCGAGATGTTAGGTTGCCTTAGATTAGGAAATATACCGTTATAGACGCACGTAATGTTACCACCGAGACGTAGGGACCGACACGCATGGAATGTTGTCAAATGTTACATCCGAGATGTTAGGTTGCCTTAGGTTAGGATATATGACGTTATAGACGTATATGCTGTTCCCTCCGAGAAGTAGGGTTCGACAGGCCAGGAATGTTGTCAAATATTGCATCCGAGATGTTAGGTTAACTTAGGTTAGCATATATAACGTTATAGACGCACGTAATGTTACCACCGAGACGTAGGGTTCCAACACGCCTGCAATGTTGTCAAATGTTATATCCGAGATGTTAGGTTGCCTTAGGTTAGGATATATGACGTTACAGACGTATATACTGTTCCCATCGAGAAGTAGGGTCCGACACGCCAGGAATGTTGTCAAATATTACATCCGAGATGTTAGGTTGCCTTAGGTTACGATATATAACGTTATAGACGTATATACTGTTCCCACCGAGAAGGAGGGCTCGACACGCCAGGAATGTTGTCAAATATTACATACGAGATGTTAGGTGGCCTTAGGTTAGGATATATAACGTTATAGAAGCATGTAATGTTACCACCGAGACGTAGGGACCGACAGGCATGGAATGTTGTCAAATGTTACATCCGAGACGTTAGGTTGCCTTAGGCTAGGATATATGACGTTATAGATGTATATGCTGTTCCCTCCGAGAGGTAGGGTTCGACAGGCCAGGAATGTTGTCAAATATTACATACGAGATGTTAGGTTGCCTAAGATTAGGATATATACAGCTATAGACGCATGTAATGTTACCACCGAGACGTAGGGACCGACACGCCAGGAATGTTGTCAAATATTACATACGAGATGTTAGGTGGCCTTAGGTTAAGATATATATAGTTATAGACGCATGTAATGTTACCACCGAGACGTAGGGTCCGACACGCCTGGAATGTGGTAAAATGTTACATGCGAGATGTTAGGTTGCCTTAGATTAGGAAATATACCGTTATAGACGCATGTAATGTTAACACCGAGACGTAGGGACCGACACGCCTGGAATGTTGTCAAATGTTACATCCGAGATGTTAGGTTGCCTTAGGTTAGGATATATGACGTTATAGACGTATATGCTGTTCCCTCCGAGAAGTAGGGTTCGACAGGCCAGGAATGTTGTCAAATATTACATACGAGATGTTAGGTTGCCTAAGATTAGGATATATACCGCTATAGACGCATGTAATGTTACCACCGAGACGTAGGGACCGATACGCCAGGAATGTTGTCAAATATTACATACGAGATGTTAGGTGGCCTTAGGTTAGGATATATAACGTTATAGACGCATGTAATGTTACCACCGAGACGTAGGGACCGACACGCCAGGAATGTGGTAAAATGTTACATCCGAGATGTTAGGTTGCCTTAGGCTAGGATATATGACGTTATAGATGTATATGCTGTTTCCTCCGAGAGGTAGAGTTCGACAGGCCAGGAATGTTGTCAAATATTGCATCCGAGATGTTAGGTTGCCTTAGGTTAGGATATATACCGTTATAGACGCATGTAATGTTACCACCGAGAAGTAGGGCTCGACACGCCAGGAATGTTGTCAAATATTACATACGAGATGTTAGGTGGCCTTAGGTTAGGATACATAACGTTATAGAAGCATGTAATGTTACCACCGAGACGTAGGGACCGATACGCCAGGAATGTTGTCAAATATTACATCCGAGATGTTAGGTTGCCTTAGGCTAGGATATATGACGTTATAGATGTATATGCTGTTCCCTCCGAGAGGTAGGGTTCGACAGGCCAGGAATGTTGTCAAATATTACATACGAGATGTTAGGTTGCCTAAGATTAGGATATATACCGTTATAGACGCATGTAATGTTACCACCGAGACGTAGGGACCGACACGCCTGGAATGTTGTCAAATGTTACATCCGAGATGTTAGGTTGTCTTAGGTTAGGATATATGACGTTACAGACGTATATACTGTTCCCTCCGAGATGTAGGGTTCGACAGGCCAGGAATGTTGTCAAATATTTCATCCGAGATGTTAGGTTGCCTTAGATTAGGATATATACCTTTATAGACGTATATACTGTTCCCTCCGAGCAGTAGGGTTCGACAGGCCAGGAATGCTGTCAAATATTGCATCCGAGATGTTAGGTTGCCTTACGTTAGGATATATAACGTTATAGACGCATGTAATGTTACCACCGAGACGTAGGGACCGACACGCCTGGAATGTTGTCAAATGTTACATCCGAGATGTTAGGTTGCCTTAGATTAGGATATATACCGTTATAGACGCATGTAATTTTACCACCGAGACATTGGGACCGACACGCCTGGAATATTGTCAAATGTTACATCCGAGATGTTAGGTTGCCTTAGATTAGGATATATACCGTTATAGACGTATATACAGTTCCCTCCGAGATGTAGGGTTCGACAGGCCAGGAATGTTGTCAAATATTGCATCCGAGATGTTAGGTTGCCTTAGATAAGGATATACAACGTTATACACGCATATAATGTTCCCACCCAGAAGTAGGGTCCGACAAGCCTGGAAGGTTGTAGAATATTACATCCGAGATGTTAGGCTGCCCTAGGTTAGGATATATAACGTTATAGACGTATAACTGTTCCCTCCGAAATGTAGGGTTCGACAGGCCAGGAATGTTGTCAAATATTGCATCCGAGATGTTAGATTGCCTTACGTTAGGATATATAACGTTATAGACGTATATACTGTTCCCTCCGAGAAGTAGGGTTCGGCAGGCTAGGAATGTCGTCAAATATTGCATCCGAGATGTCAAGTTGCCTTAGATAAGGATATATACCGGTATAGACGCATGTAATGTTACCACCGAGACGTAGGGACCGATGCGCTAGGAATGTTGTTAAATGTTACATCCGAGATGTTAGGTTGCCTTAGGCTAGGATATATGACGTTATAGATGTATATGCTGTTTCCTCCGAGAGGTAGAGTTCGACAGGCCAGGAATGTTGTCAAATATTGCATCCGAGATGTTAGGTTGCCTTAGGTTAGGATATATAACGTTATAGACGCATGTAATGTTACCACCGAGACGTAGGGACCGACACGCCTGGAATGTTGTCAAATGTTACATCCGAGATGTTAGGTTGTCTTAGGTTAGGATATATGACGTTACAGACGTATATTCTGTTCCCTCCGAGATGTAGGGTTCGACAGGCCAGGAATGTTGTCAAATATTTCATCCGAGATGTTAGGTTGCCTTAGATTAGGATATATACCTTTATAGACGTATATACTGTTCCCTCCGAGCAGTAGGGTTCGACAGGCCAGGAATGCTGTCAAATATTGCATCCGAGATGTTAGGTTGCCTTACGTTAGGATATATAACGTTATAGACGCATGTAATGTTACCACCGAGACGTAGGGACCGACACGCCTGGAATGTTGTCAAATGTTACATCCGAGATGTTAGGTTGCCTTAGATTAGGAAATATACCGTTATAGACGCATGTAATGTTACCACCGAGACGTAGGGACCGACACGCATGGAATGTTGTCAAATGTTACATCCGAGATGTTAGGTTGCCTTAGGTTAGGATATATGACGTTATAGACGTATATGCTGTTCCCTCCGAGAAGTAGGGTTCGACAGGCCAGGAATGTTGTCAAATATTACATACGAGATGTTAGGTTGCCTAAGATTAGGATATATACCGCTATAGACGCATGTAATGTTACCACCAAGACGTAGGGGCCGATACGCCAGGAATGTTGTCAAATATTACATACGAGATGTTAGGTGGCCTTAGGTTAGGATATTTGACCTTACAGACGTATATACTGTTCCCACCGAGAAGTAGGGTCCGACACGCCAGGAATGTTGTCAAATATTACATCCGAGATGTGAGGTTGCCTTAGGTTACGATATATAACGTTATAGACGTATATTCTGTTCCCACCGAGAAGTAGGGCTCGACACGCCAGGAATGTTGTCAAATATTACATACGAGATGTTAGGTGGCCTTAGGTTAGGATATATAACGTTATAGAAGCATGTAATGTTACCACCGAGACGTAGGGACCGACAGGCATGGAATGTTGTCAAATGTTACATCCGAGATGTTAGGTTGCCTTAGGCTAGGATATATGACGTTATAGATGTATATGCTGTTCCCTCCGAGAGGTAGGGTTCGACAGGCCAGGAATGTTGTCAAATATTACATACGAGATGTTAGGTTGCCTAAGATTAGGATATATACCGCTATAGACGCATGTAATGTTACCACCGAGACGTAGGGACCGACACGCCAGGAATGTTGTCAAATATTACATACGAGATGTTAGGTGGCCTTAGGTTAGGATATATAACGTTATAGACGCATGTAATGTTACCACCGAGACGTAGGGAACGACACGCCTGGAATGTGGTAAAATGTTACATCCGAGATGTTAGGTTGCCTAAGATTAGGATATATACCGTTATAGACGCATGTAATGTTACCACCGAGACGCAGGGACCGACACGCCTGGAATGTTGTCAAATGTTACATCCGAGATGTTAGGTTGCCTTAGGATAGGATATATGACGTTATCGATGTATATGCTGTTCCCTCCGAGAGGTAGAGTTCGACAGGCCAGGAATGTTGTCAAATATTGCATCCGAGATGTTAGGTTGCCTTAGGTTAGGATATATAACGTTATAGACGCATGTAATGTTACCACCGAGACGTAGGGACCGACACGCCTGGAATGTTGTCAAATGTTACATCCGAGATGTTAGGTTGTCTTAGGTTAGGATATATGACGTTACAGACGTATATACTGTTCCCTCCGAGATGTAGGGTTCGACAGGCCAGGAATGTTGTCAAATATTTCATCCGAGATGTTAGGTTGCCTTAGATTAGGATATATACCTTTATAGACGTATATACTGTTCCCTCCGAGCAGTAGGGTTCGACAGGCCAGGAATGCTGTCAAATATTGCATCCGAGATGTTAGGTTGCCTTACGTTAGGATATATAACGTTATAGACGCATGTAATGTTACCACCGAGACGTAGGGACCGACACGCCTGGAATGTTGTCAAATGTTACATCCGAGATGTTAGGTTGCCTTAGATTAGGATATATACCGTTATAGACGCATGTAATGTTACCACCGATACATTGGGACCGACACGCCTGGAATATTGTCAAATGTTACATCCGAGATGTTAGGTTGCCTTAGATTAGGATATATACCGTTATAGACGTATATACAGTTCCCTCCGAGATGCAGGGTTCGACAGGCCAGGAATGTTGTCAAATATTGCATCCGAGATGTTAGGTTGCCTTAGATAAGGATATACAACGTTATAGACGCATATAATGTTCCCACCCAGAAGTAGGGTCCGACAAGCCTGGAAGGTTGTAGAATATTACATCCGAGATGTTAGGCTGCCCTAGGTTAGGATATATAACGTTATAGACGTATAACTGTTCCCTGCGAAATGTAGGGTTCGACAGGCCAGGAATGTTGTCAAATATTGCATCCGAGATGTTAGATTGCCTTACGTTAGGATATATAACGTTATAGACGTATATACTGTTCCCTCCGAGAAGTAGGGTTCGGCAGGCTAGGAATGTCGTCAAATATTGCATCCGAGATGTCAAGTTGCCTTAGATAAGGATATATACCGGTATAGACGCATGTAATGTTACCACCGAGACGTAGGGTCCGATACGCTAGGAATGTTGTTAAATGTTACATCCGAGATGTTAGGTTGCCTTAGGCTAGGATATATGACGTTATAGATGTATATGCTGTTTCCTCCGAGAGGTAGAGTTCGACAGGCCAGGAATGTTGTCAAATATTGCATCCGAGATGTTAGGTTGCCTTAGGTTAGGATATATAACGTTATAGACGCATGTAATGTTACCACCGAGACGTAGGGACCGACACGCCTGGAATGTTGTCAAATGTTACATCCGAGATGTTAGGTTGTCTTAGGTTAGGATATATGACGTTACAGACGTATATTCTGTTCCCTCCGAGATGTAGGGTTCGACAGGCCAGGAATGTTGTCAAATATTTCATCCGAGATGTTAGGTTGCCTTAGATTAGGATATATACCTTTATAGACGTATATACTGTTCCCTCCGAGCAGTAGGGTTCGACAGGCCAGGAATGCTGTCAAATATTGCATCCGAGATGTTAGGTTGCCTTACGTTAGGATATATAACGTTATAGACGCATGTAATGTTACCACCGAGACGTAGGGACCGACACGCCTGGAATGTTGTCAAATGTTACATCCGAGATGTTAGGTTGCCTTAGATTAGGAAATATACCGTTATAGACGCATGTAATGTTACCACCGAGACGTAGGGACCGACACGCATGGAATGTTGTCAAATGTTACATCCGAGATGTTAGGTTGCCTTAGGTTAGGATATATGACGTTATAGACGTATATGCTGTTCCCTCCGAGAAGTAGGGTTCGACAGGCCAGGAATGTTGTCAAATATTACATACGAGATGTTAGGTTGCCTAAGATTAGGATATATACCGCTATAGACGCATGTAATGTTACCACCGAGACGTAGGGACCGATACGCCAGGAATGTTGTCAAATATTACATACGAGATGTTAGGTGGCCTTAGGTTAGGATATATGACCTTACAGACGTATATACTGTTCCCACCGAGAAGTAGGGTCCGACACGCCAGGAATGTTGTCAAATATTACATCCGAGATGTGAGGTTGCCTTAGGTTACGATATATAACGTTATAGACGTATATTCTGTTCCCACCGAGAAGTAGGGCTCGACACGCCAGGAATGTTGTCAAATATTACATACGAGATGTTAGGTGGCCTTAGGTTAGGATATATAACGTTATAGAAGCATGTAATGTTACCACCGAGACGTAGGGACCGACAGGCATGGAATGTTGTCAAATGTTACATCCGAGATGTTAGGTTGCCTTAGGCTAGGATATATGACGTTATAGATGTATATGCTGTTCCCTCCGAGAGGTAGGGTTCGACAGGCCAGGAATGTTGTCAAATATTACATACGAGATGTTAGGTTGCCTAAGATTAGGATATATACCGCTATAGACGCATGTAATGTTACCACCGAGACGTAGGGACCGACACGCCAGGAATGTTGTCAAATATTACATACGAGATGTTAGGTGGCCTTAGGTTAGGATATATAACGTTATAGACGCATGTAATGTTACCACCGAGACGTAGGGAACGACACGCCTGGAATGTGGTAAAATGTTACATCCGAGATGTTAGGTTGCCTAAGATTAGGATATATACCGTTATAGACGCATGTAATGTTACCACCGAGACGCAGGGACCGACACGCCTGGAATGTTGTCAAATGTTACATCCGAGATGTTAGGTTGCCTTAGGCTAGGATATATGACGTTATCGATGTATATGCTGTTCCCTCCGAGAGGTAGAGTTCGACAGGCCAGGAATGTTGTCAAATATTGCATCCGAGATGTTAGGTTGCCTTAGGTTAGGATATATAACGTTATAGACGCATGTAATGTTACCACCGAGACGTAGGGACCGACACGCCTGGAATGTTGTCAAATGTTACATCCGAGATGTTAGGTTGTCTTAGGTTAGGATATATGACGTTACAGACGTATATACTGTTCCCTCCGAGATGTAGGGTTCGACAGGCCAGGAATGTTGTCAAATATTTCATCCGAGATGTTAGGTTGCCTTAGATTAGGATATATACCTTTATAGACGTATATACTGTTCCCTCCGAGCAGTAGGGTTCGACAGGCCAGGAATGCTGTCAAATATTGCATCCGAGATGTTAGGTTGCCTTACGTTAGGATATATAACGTTATAGACGCATGTAATGTTACCACCGAGACGTAGGGACCGACACGCCTGGAATGTTGTCAAATGTTACATCCGAGATGTTAGGTTGCCTTAGATTAGGATATATACCGTTATAGACGCATGTAATGTTACCACCGATACATTGGGACCGACACGCCTGGAATATTGTCAAATGTTACATCCGAGATGTTAGGTTGCCTTAGATTAGGATATATACCGTTATAGACGTATATACAGTTCCCTCCGAGATGCAGGGTTCGACAGGCCAGGAATGTTGTCAAATATTGCATCCGAGATGTTAGGTTGCCTTAGATAAGGATATACAACGTTATAGACGCATATAATGTTCCCACCCAGAAGTAGGGTCCGACAAGCCTGGAAGGTTGTAGAATATTACATCCGAGATGTTAGGCTGCCCTAGGTTAGGATATATAACGTTATAGACGTATAACTGTTCCCTGCGAAATGTAGGGTTCGACAGGCCAGGAATGTTGTCAAATATTGCATCCGAGATGTTAGATTGCCTTACGTTAGGATATATAACGTTATAGACGTATATACTGTTCCCTCCGAGAAGTAGGGTTCGGCAGGCTAGGAATGTCGTCAAATATTGCATCCGAGATGTCAAGTTGCCTTAGATAAGGATATATACCGGTATAGACGCATGTAATGTTACCACCGAGACGTAGGGACCGATACGCTAGGAATGTTGTTAAATGTTACATCCGAGATGTTAGGTTGCCTTAGGCTAGGATATATGACGTTATAGATGTATATGCTGTTTCCTCCGAGAGGTAGAGTTCGACAGGCCAGGAATGTTGTCAAATATTGCATCCGAGATGTTAGGTTGCCTTAGGTTAGGATATATAACGTTATAGACGCATGTAATGTTACCACCGAGACGTAGGGACCGACACGCCTGGAATGTTGTCAAATGTTACATCCGAGATGTTAGGTTGTCTTAGGTTAGGATATATGACGTTACAGACGTATATTCTGTTCCCTCCGAGATGTAGGGTTCGACAGGCCAGGAATGTTGTCAAATATTTCATCCGAGATGTTAGGTTGCCTTAGATTAGGATATATACCTTTATAGACGTATATACTGTTCCCTCCGAGCAGTAGGGTTCGACAGGCCAGGAATGCTGTCAAATATTGCATCCGAGATGTTAGGTTGCCTTACGTTAGGATATATAACGTTATAGACGCATGTAATGTTACCACCGAGACGTAGGGACCGACACGCCTGGAATGTTGTCAAATGTTACATCCGAGATGTTAGGTTGCCTTAGATTAGGAAATATACCGTTATAGACGCATGTAATGTTACCACCGAGACGTAGGGACCGACACGCATGGAATGTTGTCAAATGTTACATCCGAGATGTTAGGTTGCCTTAGGTTAGGATATATGACGTTATAGACGTATATGCTGTTCCCTCCGAGAAGTAGGGTTCGACAGGCCAGGAATGTTGTCAAATATTACATACGAGATGTTAGGTTGCCTAAGATTAGGATATATACCGCTATAGACGCATGTAATGTTACCACCGAGACGTAGGGACCGATACGCCAGGAATGTTGTCAAATATTACATACGAGATGTTAGGTGGCCTTAGGTTAGGATATATGACCTTACAGACGTATATACTGTTCCCACCGAGAAGTAGGGTCCGACACGCCAGGAATGTTGTCAAATATTACATCCGAGATGTGAGGTTGCCTTAGGTTACGATATATAACGTTATAGACGTATATTCTGTTCCCACCGAGAAGTAGGGCTCGACACGCCAGGAATGTTGTCAAATATTACATACGAGATGTTAGGTGGCCTTAGGTTAGGATATATAACGTTATAGAAGCATGTAATGTTACCACCGAGACGTAGGGACCGACAGGCATGGAATGTTGTCAAATGTTACATCCGAGATGTTAGGTTGCCTTAGGCTAGGATATATGACGTTATAGATGTATATGCTGTTCCCTCCGAGAGGTAGGGTTCGACAGGCCAGGAATGTTGTCAAATATTACATACGAGATGTTAGGTTGCCTAAGATTAGGATATATACCGCTATAGACGCATGTAATGTTACCACCGAGACGTAGGGACCGACACGCCAGGAATGTTGTCAAATATTACATACGAGATGTTAGGTGGCCTTAGGTTAGGATATATAACGTTATAGACGCATGTAATGTTACCACCGAGACGTAGGGAACGACACGCCTGGAATGTGGTAAAATGTTACATCCGAGATGTTAGGTTGCCTAAGATTAGGATATATACCGTTATAGACGCATGTAATGTTACCACCGAGACGTAGGGACCGACACGCCTGGAATGTTGTCAAATGTTACATCCGAGATGTTAGGTTGCCTTAGGCTAGGATATATGACGTTATCGATGTATATGCTGTTCCCTCCGAGAGGTAGAGTTCGACAGGCCAGGAATGTTGTCAAATATTGCATCCGAGATGTTAGGTTGCCTTAGGTTAGGATATATAACGTTATAGACGCATGTAATGTTACCACCGAGACGTAGGGACCGACACGCCTGGAATGTTGTCAAATGTTACATCCGAGATGTTAGGTTGTCTTAGGTTAGGATATATGACGTTACAGACGTATATACTGTTCCCACCGAGAAGTAGGGTCCGACACGCCAGGAATGTTGTCGAATATTACATCCGAGATGTTAGGTTGCCTTAGGTTAGGATATATAACGTTATAGACGTATATACTGTTCCCACCGAGAAGTAGGGTTCGACACGCCAGGAATGTTGTCAAATATTACATACGAGATGTTAGGTGGCCTTAGGTTAAGATATATATAGTTATAGACGCATGTAATGTTACCACCGAGACGTAGGGTCCGACACGCCTGGGATGTGGTAAAATGTTACATCCGAGATGTTAGGTTGCCTTAGATTAGGAAATATACCGTTATAGACGCATGTAATGTTACCACCGAGACGTAGGGACCGACACGCCTGGAATGTTGTCAAATGGTACATCCGAGATGTTAGGTTGCCTTAGGTTAGGATATATGACGTTATAGACGTATATGCTGTTCCCTCCGAGAAGTAGGGTTCGACAGGCCAGGAATGTTGTCAAATATTGCATCCGAGATGTTAGGTTAACTTAGGTTAGCATATATAACGTTATAGACGCACGTAATGTTACCACCGAGACGTAGGGTTCCAACACGCCTGCAATGTTGTCAAATGTTATATCCGAGATGTTAGGTTGCCTTAGGTTAGGATATATGACGTTACAGACGTATATACTGTTCCCACCGAGAAGTAGGGTCCGACACGCCAGGAATGTTGTCAAATATTACATCCGAGATGTTAGGTTGCCTTAGGTTAGGATATAGAACGTTATAGAAGCATGTAATGTTACCACCGAGACGTAGGGACCGACAGGCATGGAATGTTGTCAAATGTTACATCCGAGATGTTAGGTTGCCTTAGGCTAGGATATATGACGTTATAGATGTATATGCTGTTCCCTCCGAGAGGTAGGGTTCGACAGGCCAGGAATGTTGTCAAATATTACATACGAGATGTTAGGTTGCCTAAGATTAGGATATATACCGTTATAGACGCATGTAATGTTACCACCGAGACGTAGGGACCGACACGCCTGGAATGTTGTCAAATGTTACATCCGAGATGTTAGGTTGTCTTAGGTTAGGATATATGACGTTACAGACGTATATACTGTTCCCTCCGAGATGTAGGGTTCGACAGGCCAGGAATGTTGTCAAATATTTCATCCGAGATGTTAGGTTGCCTTAGATTAGGATATATACCTTTATAGACGTATATACTGTTCCCTCCGAGCAGTAGGGTTCGACAGGCCAGGAATGCTGTCAAATATTGCATCCGAGATGTTAGGTTGCCTTACGTTAGGATATATAACGTTATAGACGCATGTAATGTTACCACCGAGACGTAGGGACCGACACGCCTGGAATGTTGTCAAATGTTACATCCGAGATGTTAGGTTGCCTTAGATTAGGATATATACCGTTATAGACGTATATACAGTTCCCTCCGAGAAGTAGGTTTCGACAGGCCAGGAATGTTGTCAAATATTGCATCCGAGATGTTAGGTTGCCTTAGATAAGGATATACAACGTTATAGACGCATATAATGTTCCCACCGAGAAGTAGGGTCCGACAAGCCTGGAAGGTTGTAGAATATTACATCCGAGATGTTAGGCTGCCCTAGGTTAGGATATATAACGTTATAGACGTATATACTGTTCCCTCCGAGATGTAGGGTTTGACAGGCCAGGAATGTTGTCGAATATTGCATCCGAGATGTTAGATTGCCTTAGATTACGATATCGACCGTTATAGACGCATATAATATTCCCACCGAAAAGTATGCACCGACACGCCAGGAATATTGTAAAATATTACGTCTGAGATAATAGGTTGCCTTAGATTAGGATATACAACGTTATAGACTCATATAATGTTCCCACCGAGAAGTAGGGACCGACACGCCTGGAATGGTGCAGAATATTACATCCGAGATGTGAGGTTGCCTTAGGTTACGATATATAACGTTATAGACGTATATACAGTTCCCACCGAGAAGTAGGGCTCGACACGCCAGGAATGTTGTCAAATATTACATACGAGATGTTAGGTGGCCTTAGGTTAGGATATATAACGTTATAGAAGCATGTAATGTTACCACAGAGACGTAGGGACCGACAGGCATGGAATGTTGTCAAATGTTACATCCGAGATGTTAGGTTGCCTTAGGCTAGGATATATGACGTTATAGATGTATATGCTGTTCCCTCCGAGAGGTAGGGTTCGACAGGCCAGGAATGTTGTCAAATATTACATACGAGATGTTAGGTTGCCTAAGATTAGAATATATACCGCTATAGACGCATGTAATGTTACCACCGAGACGTAGGGACCGACACGCCAGGAATGTTGTCAAATATTACATACGAGATGGTAGGTGGCCTTAGGTTAGGATATATAACGTTATAGACGCATGTAATGTTACCACCGAGACATTGGGACCGACACGCCTGGAATATTGTCAAATGTTACATCCGAGATGTTAGGTTGCCTTAGATTAGGATATATACCGTTATAGACGTATATACAGTTCCCTCCGAGATGTAGGGTTCGACAGGCAATATTGCATCCGAGATGTTAGGTTGCCTTAGATAAGGATATACAACGTTATAGACGCATATAATGTTCCCACCCAGAAGTAGGGTCCGACAAGCCTGGAAGGTTGTAGAATATTACATCCGAGATGTTAGGCTGCCCTAGGTTAGGATATATAACGTTATAGACGTATAACTGTTCCCTCCGAAATGTAGGGTTCGACAGGCCAGGAATGTTGTCAAATATTGCATCCGAGATGTTAGATTGCCTTACGTTAGGATATATAACGTTATAGACGTATATACTGTTCCCTCCGAGAAGTAGGGTTCGGCAGGCTAGGAATGTCGTCAAATATTGCATCCGAGATGTCAAGTTGCCTTAGATAAGGATATATACCGGTATAGACGCATGTAATGTTACCACCGAGACGTAGGGACCGATACGCTAGGAATGTTGTTAAATGTTACATCCGAGATGTTAGGTTGCCTTAGGCTAGGATATATGACGTTATAGATGTATATGCTGTTTCCTCCGAGAGGTAGAGTTCGACAGGCCAGGAATGTTGTCAAATATTGCATCCGAGATGTTAGGTTGCCTTAGGTTAGGATATATAACGTTATAGACGCATGTAATGTTACCACCGAGACGTAGGGACCGACACGCCTGGAATGTTGTCAAATCTTACATCCGAGATGTTAGGTTGTCTTAGGTTAGGATATATGACGTTACAGACGTATATTCTGTTCCCTCCGAGATGTAGGGTTCGACAGGCCAGGAATGTTGTCAAATATTTCATCCGAGATGTTAGGTTGCCTTAGATTAGGATATATACCTTTATAGACGTATATACTGTTCCCTCCGAGCAGTAGGGTTCGACAGGCCAGGAATGCTGTCAAATATTGCATCCGAGATGTTAGGTTGCCTTACGTTAGGATATATAACGTTATAGACGCATGTAATGTTACCACCGAGACGTAGGGACCGACACGCCTGGAATGTTGTCAAATGTTACATCCGAGATGTTAGGTTGCCTTAGATTAGAAAATATATCGTAATAGACGCATGTAATGTTACCACCGAGACGTAGGGACCGACACGCATGGAATGTTGTCAAATGTTACATCCGAGATGTTAGGTTGCCTTAGGTTAGGATATATGACGTTATAGACGTATATGCTGTTCCCTCCGAGAAGTAGGGTTCGACAGGCCAGGAATGTTGTCAAATATTACATACGAGATGTTAGGTTGCCTAAGATTAGGATATATACCGCTATAGACGCATGTAATGTTACCACCGAGACGTAGGGACCGATACGCCAGGAATGTTGTCAAATATTACATACGAGATGTTAGGTGGCCTTAGGTTAGGATATATGACCTTACAGACGTATATACTGTTCCCACCGAGAAGTAGGGTCCGACACGCCAGGAATGTTGTCAAATATTACATCCGAGATGTGAGGTTGCCTTAGGTTACGATATATAACGTTATAGACGTATATTCTGTTCCCACCGAGAAGTAGGGCTCGACACGCCAGGAATGTTGTCAAATATTACATACGAGATGTTAGGTGGCCTTAGGTTAGGATATATAACGTTATAGAAGCATGTAATGTTACCACAGAGACGTGGGGACCGACAGGCATGGAATGTTGTCAAATGTTACATCCGAGATGTTAGGTTGCCTTAGGCTAGGATATATGACGTTATAGATGTATATGCTGTTCCCTCCGAGAGGTAGGGTTCGACAGGCCAGGAATGTTGTCAAATATTACATACGAGATGTTAGGTTGCCTAAGATTAGAATATATACCGCTATAGACGCATGTAATGTTACCACCGAGACGTAGGGACCGACACGCCAGGAATGTTGTCAAATATTACATACGAGATGGTAGGTGGCCTTAGGTTAGGATATATAACGTTATAGACGCATGTAATGTTACCACCGAGACATTGGGACCGACACGCCTGGAATATTGTCAAATGTTACATCCGAGATGTTAGGTTGCCTTAGATTAGGATATATACCGTTATAGACGTATATACAGTTCCCTCCGAGATGTAGGGTTCGACAGGCCAGGAATGTTGTCAAATATTGCATCCGAGATGTTAGGTTGCCTTAGATAAGGATATACAACGTTATAGACGCATATAATGTTCCCACCCAGAAGTAGGGTCCGACAAGCCTGGAAGGTTGTAGAATATTACATCCGAGATGTTAGGCTGCCCTAGGTTAGGATATATAACGTTATAGACGTATAACTGTTCCCTCCGAAATGTAGGGTTCGACAGGCCAGGAATGTTGTCAAATATTGCATCCGAGATGTTAGATTGCCTTACGTTAGGATATATAACGTTATAGACGTATATACTGTTCCCTCCGAGAAGTAGGGTTCGGCAGGCTAGGAATGTCGTCAAATATTGCATCCGAGATGTCAAGTTGCCTTAGATAAGGATATATACCGGTATAGACGCATGTAATGTTACCACCGAGACGTAGGGACCGATACGCTAGGAATGTTGTTAAATGTTACATCCGAGATGTTAGGTTGCCTTAGGCTAGGATATATGACGTTATAGATGTATATGCTGTTTCCTCCGAGAGGTAGAGTTCGACAGGCCAGGAATGTTGTCAAATATTGCATCCGAGATGTTAGGTTGCCTTAGGTTAGGATATATAACGTTATAGACGCATGTAATGTTACCACCGAGACGTAGGGACCGACACGCCTGGAATGTTGTCAAATGTTACATCCGAGATGTTAGGTTGTCTTAGGTTAGGATATATGACGTTACAGACGTATATTCTGTTCCCTCCGAGATGTAGGGTTCGACAGGCCAGGAATGTTGTCAAATATTTCATCCGAGATGTTAGGTTGCCTTAGATTAGGATATATACCTTTATAGACGTATATACTGTTCCCTCCGAGCAGTAGGGTTCGACAGGCCAGGAATGCTGTCAAATATTGCATCCGAGATGTTAGGTTGCCTTACGTTAGGATATATAACGTTATAGACGCATGTAATTTTACCACCGATACGTAGGGACCGACACGCCTGGAATGTTGTCAAATGTTACATCCGAGATGTTAGGTTGTCTTAGGTTAGGATATATGACGTTACAGACGTATATACTGTTCCCACCGAGAAGTAGGGTCCGACACGCCAGGAATGTTGTCGAATATTACATCCGAGATGTTAGGTTGCCTTAGGTTAGGATATATAACGTTATAGACGTATATACTGTTCCCACCGAGAAGTAGGGTTCGACACGCCAGGAATGTTGTCAAATATTACATACGAGATGTTAGGTGGCCTTAGGTTAAGATATATATAGTTATAGACGCATGTAATGTTACCACCGAGACGTAGGGTCCGACACGCCTGGAATGTGGTAAAATGTTACATCCGAGATGTTAGGTTGCCTTAGATTAGGAAATATACCGTTATAGACGCATGTAATGTTACCACCGAGACGTAGGGACCGACACGCATGGAATGTTGTCAAATGGTACATCCGAGATGTTAGGTTGCCTTAGGTTAGGATATATGACGTTATAGACGTATATGCTGTTCCCTCCGAGAAGTAGGGTTCGACAGGCCAGGAATGTTGTCAAATATTGCATCCGAGATGTTAGGTTAACTTAGGTTAGCATATATAACGTTATAGACGCACGTAATGTTACCACCGAGACGTAGGGTTCCAACACGCCTGCAATGTTGTCAAATGTTATATCCGAGATGTTAGGTTGCCTTAGGTTAGGATATATGACGTTACAGACGTATATACTGTTCCCACCGAGAAGTAGGGTCCGACACGCCAGGAATGTTGTCAAATATTACATCCGAGATGTTAGGTTGCCTTAGGTTAGGATATATAACGTTATAGAAGCATGTAATGTTACCACCGAGACGTAGGGACCGACAGGCATGGAATGTTGTCAAATGTTACATCCGAGATGTTAGGTTGCCTTAGGCTAGGATATATGACGTTATAGATGTATATGCTGTTCCCTCCGAGAGGTAGGGTTCGACAGGCCAGGAATGTTGTCAAATATTACATACGAGATGTTAGGTTGCCTAAGATTAGGATATATACCGTTATAGACGCATGTAATGTTACCACCGAGACGTAGGGACCGACACGCCTGGAATGTTGTCAAATGTTACATCCGAGATGTTAGGTTGTCTTAGGTTAGGATATATGACGTTACAGACGTATATACTGTTCCCTCCGAGATGTAGGGTTCGACAGGCCAGGAATGTTGTCAAATATTTCATCCGAGATGTTAGGTTGCCTTAGATTAGGATATATACCTTTATAGACGTATATACTGTTCCCTCCGAGCAGTAGGGTTCGACAGGACAGGAATGCTGTCAAATATTGCATCCGAGATGATAGGTTGCCTTACGTTAGGATATATAACGTTGTAGACGCATGTAATGTTACCACCGAGACGTAGGGACCGACACGCCTGGAATGTTGTCAAATGTTACATCCGAGATGTTAGGTTGCCTTAGATTAGGATATATACCGTTATAGACGTATATACAGTTCCCTCCGAGAAGTAGGGTTCGACAGGCCAGGAATGTTGTCAAATATTGCATCCGAGATGTTAGGTTGCCTTAGATAAGGATATACAACGTTATAGACGCATATAATGTTCCCACCGAGAAGTAGGGTCCGACAAGCCTGGAAGGTTGTAGAATATTACATCCGAGATGTTAGGCTGCCCTAGGTTAGGATATATAACGTTATAGACGTATAACTGTTCCCTCCGAAATGTAGGGTTCGACAGGCCAGGAATGTTGTCAAATATTGCATCCGAGATGTTAGATTGCCTTACGTTAGGATATATAACGTTATAGACGTATATACTGTTCCCTCCGAGAAGTAGGGTTCGGCAGGCTAGGAATGTCGTCAAATATTGCATCCGAGATGTCAAGTTGCCTTAGATAAGGATATATACCGGTATAGACGCATGTAATGTTACCACCGAGACGTAGGGACCGATACGCTAGGAATGTTGTTAAATGTTACATCCGAGATGTTAGGTTGCCTTAGGCTAGGATATATGACGTTATAGATGTATATGCTGTTTCCTCCGAGAGGTAGAGTTCGACAGGCCAGGAATGTTGTCAAATATTGCATCCGAGATGTTAGGTTGCCTTAGGTTAGGATATATAACGTTATAGACGCATGTAATGTTACCACCGAGACGTAGGGACCGACACGCCTGGAATGTTGTCAAATGTTACATCCGAGATGTTAGGTTGTCTTAGGTTAGGATATATGACGTTACAGACGTATATTCTGTTCCCTCCGAGATGTAGGGTTCGACAGGCCAGGAATGTTGTCAAATATTACATACGAGATGTTAGGTGGCCTTAGGTTAGGATATATGACCTTACAGACGTATATACTGTTCCCACCGAGAAGTAGGGTCCGACACGCCAGGAATGTTGTCAAATATTACATCCGAGATGTGAGGTTGCCTTAGGTTACGATATATAACGTTATAGACGTATATTCTGTTCCCACCGAGAAGTAGGGCTCGACACGCCAGGAATGTTGTCAAATATTACATCCGAGATGTTAGGTTGCATAAGATTAGGATATATACCGTTATAGACGCATGTAATGTTACCACCGAGACGTAGGGACCGACACGCCTGGAATGTTGTCAAATGTTACATCCGAGATGTTAGGTTGCCTTAGGCTAGGATATATGACGTTATCGATGTATATGCTGTTCCCTCCGAGAGGTAGAGTTCGACAGGCCAGGAATGTTGTCGAATATTGCATCCGAGATGTTAGGTTGCCTTAGGTTAGGATATATAACGTTATAGACGCATGTAATGTTACCACCGAGACGTAGGGACCGACACGCCTGGAATGTTGTCAAATGTTACATCCGAGATGTTAGGTTGTCTTAGGTTAGGATATATGACGTTACAGACGTATATACTGTTCCCACCGAGAAGTAGGGTCCGACACGCCAGGAATGTTGTCGAATATTACATCCGAGATGTTAGGTTGCCTTAGGTTAGGATATATAACGTTATAGACGTATATACTGTTCCCACCGAGAAGTAGGGTTCGACACGCCAGGAATGTTGTCAAATATTACATACGAGATGTTAGGTGGCCTTAGGTTAAGTTATATATAGTTATAGACGCATGTAATGTTACCACCGAGACGTAGGGTCCGACACGCCTGGAATGTGGTAAAATGTTACATCCGAGATGTTAGGTTGCCTTAGATTAGGAAATATACCGTTATAGACGCATGTAATGTTACCACCGAGACGTAGGGACCGACACGCATGGAATGTTGTCAAATGGTACATCCGAGATGTTAGGTTGCCTTAGGTTAGGATATATGACGTTATAGACGTATATGCTGTTCCCTCCGAGAAGTAGGGTTCGACAGGCCAGGAATGTTGTCAAATATTGCATCCGAGATGTTAGGTTAACTTAGGTTAGCATATATAACGTTATAGACGCACGTAATGTTACCACCGAGACGTAGGGTTCCAACACGCCTGCAATGTTGTCAAATGTTATATCCGAGATGTTAGGTTGCCTTAGGTTAGGATATATGACGTTACAGACGTATATACTGTTCCCACCGAGAAGTAGGGTCCGACACGCCAGGAATGTTGTCAAATATTACATCCGAGATGTTAGGTTGCCTTAGGTTAGGATATATAACGTTATAGAAGCATGTAATGTTACCACCGAGACGTAGGGACCGACAGGCATGGAATGTTGTCAAATGTTACATCCGAGATGTTAGGTTGCCTTAGGCTAGGATATATGACGTTATAGATGTATATGCTGTTCCCTCCGAGAGGTAGGGTTCGACAGGCCAGGAATGTTGTCAAATATTACATACGAGATGTTAGGTTGCCTAAGATTAGGATATATACCGTTATAGACGCATGTAATGTTACCACCGAGACGTAGGGACCGACACGCCTGGAATGTTGTCAAATGTTACATCCGAGATGTTAGGTTGTCTTAGGTTAGGATATATGACGTTACAGACGTATATACTGTTCCCTCCGAGATGTAGGGTTCGACAGGCCAGGAATGTTGTCAAATATTTCATCCGAGATGTTAGGTTGCCTTAGATTAGGATATATACCTTTATAGACGTATATACTGTTCCCTCCGAGCAGTAGGGTTCGACAGGCCAGGAATGCTGTCAAATATTGCATCCGAGATGATAGGTTGCCTTACGTTAGGATATATAACGTTGTAGACGCATGTAATGTTACCACCGAGACGTAGGGACCGACACGCCTGGAATGTTGTCAAATGTTACATCCGAGATGTTAGGTTGCCTTAGATTAGGATATATACCGTTATAGACGTATATACAGTTCCCTCCGAGAAGTAGGGTTCGACAGGCCAGGAATGTTGTCAAATATTGCATCCGAGATGTTAGGTTGCCTTAGATAAGGATATACAACGTTATAGACGCATATAATGTTCCCACCGAGAAGTAGGGTCCGACAAGCCTGGAAGGTTGTAGAATATTACATCCGAGATGTTAGGCTGCCCTAGGTTAGGATATATAACGTTATAGACGTATATACTGTTCCCTCCGAGATGTAGGGTTCGACAGGCCAGGAATGTTGTCGAATATTGCATCCGAGATGTTAGATTGCCTTAGATTACGATATCGACCGTTATAGACGCATATAATATTCCCACCGAAAAGTATGCACCGACACGCCAGGAATATTGTAAAATATTACGTCTGAGATAATAGGTTGCCTTAGATTAGGATATACAACGTTATAGACTCATATAATGTTCCCACCGAGAAGTAGGGTCCGACACGCCTGGAATGGTGCAGAATATTACATCCGAGATGTGAGGTTGCCTTAGGTTACGATATATAACGTTATAGACGTATATACAGTTCCCACCGAGAAGTAGGGCTCGACACGCCAGGAATGTTGTCAAATATTACATACGAGATGTTAGGTGGCCTTAGGTTAGGATATATAACGTTATAGAAGCATGTAATGTTACCACAGAGACGTAGGGACCGACAGGCATGGAATGTTGTCAAATGTTACATCCGAGATGTTAGGTTGCCTTAGGCTAGGATATATGACGTTATAGATGTATATGCTGTTCCCTCCGAGAGGTAGGGTTCGACAGGCCAGGAATGTTGTCAAATATTGCATCCGAGATGTTAGATTGCCTTACGTTAGGATATATAACGTTATAGACGTATATACTGTTCCCTCCGAGAAGTAGGGTTCGGCAGGCTAGGAATGTCGTCAAATATTGCATCCGAGATGTCAAGTTGCCTTAGATAAGGATATATACCGCTATAGACGCATGTAATGTTACCACCGAGACGTAGGGACCGATACGCTAGGAATGTTGTTAAATGTTACATCCGAGATGTTAGGTTGCCTTAGGCTAGGATATATGACGTTATAGATGTATATGCTGTTTCCTCCGAGAGGTAGAGTTCGACAGGCCAGGAATGTTGTCAAATATTGCATCCGAGATGTTAGGTTGCCTTAGGTTAGGATATATAACGTTATAGACGCATGTAATGTTACCACCGAGACGTAGGGACCGACACGCCTGGAATGTTGTCAAATGTTACATCCGAGATGTTAGGTTGTCTTAGGTTAGGATATATGACGTTACAGACGTATATTCTGTTCCCTCCGAGATGTAGGGTTCGACAGGCCAGGAATGCTGTCAAATATTGCATCCGAGATGTTAGGTTGCCTTAGATTAGGATATATACCGTTATAGACGTATATACAGTTCCCTCCGAGAAGTAGGGTTCGACAGGCCAGGATTGTTGTCAAATATTGCATCCGAGATGTTAGGTTGCCTTAGATAAGGATATACAACGTTATAGACGCATATAATGTTCCCACCGAGAAGTAGGGTCCGACAAGCCTGGAAGGTTGTAGAATATTACATCCGAGATGTTAGGCTGCCCTAGGTTAGGATATATAACGTTATAGACGTATAACTGTTCCCTCCGAAATGTAGGGTTCGACAGGCCAGGAATGTTGTCAAATATTGCATCCGAGATGTTAGATTGCCTTACGTTAGGATATATAACGTTATAGACGTATATACTGTTCCCTCCGAGAAGTAGGGTTCGGCAGGCTAGGAATGTCGTCAAATATTGCATCCGAGATGTCAAGTTGCCTTAGATAAGGATATATACCGGTATAGACGCATGTAATGTTACCACCGAGACGTAGGGACCGATACGCTAGGAATGTTGTTAAATGTTACATCCGAGATGTTAGGTTGCCTTAGGCTAGGATATATGACGTTATAGATGTATATGCTGTTTCCTCCGAGAGGTAGAGTTCGACAGGCCAGGAATGTTGTCAAATATTGCATCCGAGATGTTAGGTTGCCTTAGGTTAGGATATATAACGTTATAGACGCATGTAATGTTACCACCGAGACGTAGGGACCGACACGCCTGGAATGTTGTCAAATGTTACATCCGAGATGTTAGGTTGTCTTAGGTTAGGATATATGACGTTACAGACGTATATTCTGTTCCCTCCGAGATGTAGGGTTCGACAGGCCAGGAATGTTGTCAAATATTACATACGAGATGTTAGGTGGCCTTAGGTTAGGATATATGACCTTACAGACGTATATACTGTTCCCACCGAGAAGTAGGGTCCGACACGCCAGGAATGTTGTCAAATATTACATCCGAGATGTGAGGTTGCCTTAGGTTACGATATATAACGTTATAGACGTATATTCTGTTCCCACCGAGAAGTAGGGCTCGACACGCCAGGAATGTTGTCAAATATTACATCCGAGATGTTAGGTTGCATAAGATTAGGATATATACCGTTATAGACGCATGTAATGTTACCACCGAGACGTAGGGACCGACACGCCTGGAATGTTGTCAAATGTTACATCCGAGATGTTAGGTTGCCTTAGGCTAGGATATATGACGTTATCGATGTATATGCTGTTCCCTCCGAGAGGTAGAGTTCGACAGGCCAGGAATGTTGTCGAATATTGCATCCGAGATGTTAGGTTGCCTTAGGTTAGGATATATAACGTTATAGACGCATGTAATGTTACCACCGAGACGTAGGGACCGACACGCCTGGAATGTTGTCAAATGTTACATCCGAGATGTTAGGTTGTCTTAGGTTAGGATATATGACGTTACAGACGTATATACTGTTCCCACCGAGAAGTAGGGTCCGACACGCCAGGAATGTTGTCGAATATTACATCCGAGATGTTAGGTTGCCTTAGGTTAGGATATATAACGTTATAGACGTATATACTGTTCCCACCGAGAAGTAGGGTTCGACACGCCAGGAATGTTGTCAAATATTACATACGAGATGTTAGGTGGCCTTAGGTTAAGTTATATATAGTTATAGACGCATGTAATGTTACCACCGAGACGTAGGGTCCGACACGCCTGGAATGTGGTAAAATGTTACATCCGAGATGTTAGGTTGCCTTAGATTAGGAAATATACCGTTATAGACGCATGTAATGTTACCACCGAGACGTAGGGACCGACACGCATGGAATGTTGTCAAATGGTACATCCGAGATGTTAGGTTGCCTTAGGTTAGGATATATGACGTTATAGACGTATATGCTGTTCCCTCCGAGAAGTAGGGTTCGACAGGCCAGGAATGTTGTCAAATATTGCATCCGAGATGTTAGGTTAACTTAGGTTAGCATATATAACGTTATAGACGCACGTAATGTTACCACCGAGACGTAGGGTTCCAACACGCCTGCAATGTTGTCAAATGTTATATCCGAGATGTTAGGTTGCCTTAGGTTAGGATATATGACGTTACAGACGTATATACTGTTCCCACCGAGAAGTAGGGTCCGACACGCCAGGAATGTTGTCAAATATTACATCCGAGATGTTAGGTTGCCTTAGGTTAGGATATATAACGTTATAGAAGCATGTAATGTTACCACCGAGACGTAGGGACCGACAGGCATGGAATGTTGTCAAATGTTACATCCGAGATGTTAGGTTGCCTTAGGCTAGGATATATGACGTTATAGATGTATATGCTGTTCCCTCCGAGAGGTAGGGTTCGACAGGCCAGGAATGTTGTCAAATATTACATACGAGATGTTAGGTTGCCTAAGATTAGGATATATACCGTTATAGACGCATGTAATGTTACCACCGAGACGTAGGGACCGACACGCCTGGAATGTTGTCAAATGTTACATCCGAGATGTTAGGTTGTCTTAGGTTAGGATATATGACGTTACAGACGTATATACTGTTCCCTCCGAGATGTAGGGTTCGACAGGCCAGGAATGTTGTCAAATATTTCATCCGAGATGTTAGGTTGCCTTAGATTAGGATATATACCTTTATAGACGTATATACTGTTCCCTCCGAGCAGTAGGGTTCGACAGGCCAGGAATGCTGTCAAATATTGCATCCGAGATGATAGGTTGCCTTACGTTAGGATATATAACGTTGTAGACGCATGTAATGTTACCACCGAGACGTAGGGACCGACACGCCTGGAATGTTGTCAAATGTTACATCCGAGATGTTAGGTTGCCTTAGATTAGGATATATACCGTTATAGACGTATATACAGTTCCCTCCGAGAAGTAGGGTTCGACAGGCCAGGAATGTTGTCAAATATTGCATCCGAGATGTTAGGTTGCCTTAGATAAGGATATACAACGTTATAGACGCATATAATGTTCCCACCGAGAAGTAGGGTCCGACAAGCCTGGAAGGTTGTAGAATATTACATCCGAGATGTTAGGCTGCCCTAGGTTAGGATATATAACGTTATAGACGTATATACTGTTCCCTCCGAGATGTAGGGTTCGACAGGCCAGGAATGTTGTCGAATATTGCATCCGAGATGTTAGATTGCCTTAGATTACGATATCGACCGTTATAGACGCATATAATATTCCCACCGAAAAGTATGCACCGACACGCCAGGAATATTGTAAAATATTACGTCTGAGATAATAGGTTGCCTTAGATTAGGATATACAACGTTATAGACTCATATAATGTTCCCACCGAGAAGTAGGGTCCGACACGCCTGGAATGGTGCAGAATATTACATCCGAGATGTGAGGTTGCCTTAGGTTACGATATATAACGTTATAGACGTATATACAGTTCCCACCGAGAAGTAGGGCTCGACACGCCAGGAATGTTGTCAAATATTACATACGAGATGTTAGGTGGCCTTAGGTTAGGATATATAACGTTATAGAAGCATGTAATGTTACCACAGAGACGTAGGGACCGACAGGCATGGAATGTTGTCAAATGTTACATCCGAGATGTTAGGTTGCCTTAGGCTAGGATATATGACGTTATAGATGTATATGCTGTTCCCTCCGAGAGGTAGGGTTCGACAGGCCAGGAATGTTGTCAAATATTGCATCCGAGATGTTAGATTGCCTTACGTTAGGATATATAACGTTATAGACGTATATACTGTTCCCTCCGAGAAGTAGGGTTCGGCAGGCTAGGAATGTCGTCAAATATTGCATCCGAGATGTCAAGTTGCCTTAGATAAGGATATATACCGCTATAGACGCATGTAATGTTACCACCGAGACGTAGGGACCGATACGCTAGGAATGTTGTTAAATGTTACATCCGAGATGTTAGGTTGCCTTAGGCTAGGATATATGACGTTATAGATGTATATGCTGTTTCCTCCGAGAGGTAGAGTTCGACAGGCCAGGAATGTTGTCAAATATTGCATCCGAGATGTTAGGTTGCCTTAGGTTAGGATATATAACGTTATAGACGCATGTAATGTTACCACCGAGACGTAGGGACCGACACGCCTGGAATGTTGTCAAATGTTACATCCGAGATGTTAGGTTGTCTTAGGTTAGGATATATGACGTTACAGACGTATATTCTGTTCCCTCCGAGATGTAGGGTTCGACAGGCCAGGAATGCTGTCAAATATTGCATCCGAGATGTTAGGTTGCCTTACGTTAGGATATATAACGTTATAGACGCATGTAATGTTACCACCGAGACGTAGGGACCGACACGCCTGGAATGTTGTCAAATGTTACATCCGAGATGTTAGGTTGCCTTAGATTAGGAAATATACCGTTATAGACGCATGTAATGTTACCACCGAGACGTAGGGACCGACACGCATGGAATGTTGTCAAATGTTACATCCGAGATGTTAGGTTGCCTTAGGTTAGGATATATGACGTTATAGACGTATATGCTGTTCCCTCCGAGAAGTAGGGTTCGACAGGCCAGGAATGTTGTCAAATATTACATACGAGATGTTAGGTTGCCTAAGATTAGGATATATACCGCTATAGACGCATGTAATGTTACCACCGAGACGTAGGGACCGATACGCCAGGAATGTTGTCAAATATTACATACGAGATGTTAGGTGGCCTTAGGTTAGGATATATAACGTTATAGAAGCATGTAATGTTACCACCGAGACGTAGGGACCGACAGGCATGGAATGTTGTCAAATGTTACATCCGAGATGTTAGGTTGCCTTAGGCTAGGATATATGACGTTATAGATGTATATGCTGTTCCCTCCGAGAGGTAGGGTTCGACAGGCCAGGAATGTTGTCAAATATTACATACGAGATGTTAGGTTGCCTAAGATTAGGATATATACCGCTATAGACGCATGTAATGTTACCACCGAGACGTAGGGACCGACACGCCAGGAATGTTGTCAAATATTACATACGAGATGTTAGGTGGCCTTAGGTTAGGATATATAACGTTATAGACGCATGTAATGTTACCACCGAGACGTAGGGAACGACACACCTGGAATGTGGTAAAATGTTACATCCGAGATGTTAGGTTGCCTAAGATTAGGATATATACCGTTATAGACGCATGTAATGTTACCACCGAGACGTAGGGACCGACACGCCTGGAATGTTGTCAAATGTTACATCCGAGATGTTAGGTTGCCTTAGGCTAGGATATATGACGTTATCGATGTATATGCTGTTCCCTCCGAGAGGTAGAGTTCGACAGGCCAGGAATGTTGTCCAATATTGCATCCGAGATGTTAGGTTGCCTTAGGTTAGGATATATAACGTTATAGACGCATGTAATGTTACCACCGAGACGTAGGGACCGACACGCCTGGAATGTTGTCAAATGTTACATCCGAGATGTTAGGTTGTCTTAGGTTAGGATATATGACGTTACAGACGTATATACTGTTCCCACCGAGAAGTAGGGTCCGACACGCCAGGAATGTTGTCGAATATTACATCCGAGATGTTAGGTTGCCTTAGGTTAGGATATATAACGTTATAGACGTATATACTGTTCCCACCGAGAAGTAGGGTTCGACACGCCAGGAATGTTGTCAAATATTACATACGAGATGTTAGGTGGCCTTAGGTTAAGATATATATAGTTATAGACGCATGTAATGTTACCACCGAGACGTAGGGTCCGACACGCCCGGAATGTGGTAAAATGTTACATCCGAGATGTTAGGTTGCCTTAGATTAGGAAATATACCGTTATAGACGCATGTAATGTTACCACCGAGACGTAGGGACCGACACGCATGGAATGTTGTCAAATGGTACATCCGAGATGTTAGGTTGCCTTAGGTTAGGATATATGACGTTATAGACGTATATGCTGTTCCCTCCGAGAAGTAGGGTTCGACAGGCCAGGAATGTTGTCAAATATTGCATCCGAGATGTTAGGTTAACTTAGGTTAGCATATATAACGTTATAGACGCACGTAATGTTACCACCGAGACGTAGGGTTCCAACACGCCTGCAATGTTGTCAAATGTTATATCCGAGATGTTAGGTTGCCTTAGGTTAGGATATATGACGTTACAGACGTATATACTGTTCCCACCGAGAAGTAGGGTCCGACACGCCAGGAATGTTGTCAAATATTACATCCGAGATGTTAGGTTGCCTTAGGTTAGGATATATAACGTTATAGAAGCATGTAATGTTACCACCGAGACGTAGGGACCGACAGGCATGGAATGTTGTCAAATGTTACATCCGAGATGTTAGGTTGCCTTAGGCTAGGATATATGACGTTATAGATGTATATGCTGTTCCCTCCGAGAGGTAGGGTTCGACAGGCCAGGAATGTTGTCAAATATTACATACGAGATGTTAGGTTGCCTAAGATTAGGATATATACCGTTATAGACGCATGTAATGTTACCACCGAGACGTAGGGACCGACACGCCTGGAATGTTGTCAAATGTTACATCCGAGATGTTAGGTTGTCTTAGGTTAGGATATATGACGTTACAGACGTATATACTGTTCCCTCCGAGATGTAGGGTTCGACAGGCCAGGAATGTTGTCAAATATTTCATCCGAGATGTTAGGTTGCCTTAGATTAGGATATATACCTTTATAGACGTATATACTGTTCCCTCCGAGCAGTAGGGTTCGACAGGCCAGGAATGCTGTCAAATATTGCATCCGAGATGATAGGTTGCCTTACGTTAGGATATATAACGTTGTAGACGCATGTAATGTTACCACCGAGACGTAGGGACCGACACGCCTGGAATGTTGTCAAATGTTACATCCGAGATGTTAGGTTGCCTTAGATTAGGATATATACCGTTATAGACGTATATACAGTTCCCTCCGAGAAGTAGGGTTCGACAGGCCAGGAATGTTGTCAAATATTGCATCCGAGATGTTAGGTTGCCTTAGATAAGGATATACAACGTTATAGACGCATATAATGTTCCCACCGAGAAGTAGGGTCCGACAAGCCTGGAAGGTTGTAGAATATTACATCCGAGATGTTAGGCTGCCCTAGGTTAGGATATATAACGTTATAGACGTATATACTGTTCCCTCCGAGATGTAGGGTTCGACAGGCCAGGAATGTTGTCGAATATTGCATCCGAGATGTTAGATTGCCTTAGATTACGATATCGACCGTTATGGACGCATATAATATTCCCACCGAAAAGTATGCACCGACACGCCAGGAATATTGTAAAATATTACGTCTGAGATAATAGGTTGCCTTAGATTAGGATATACAACGTTATAGACTCATATAATGTTCCCACCGAGAAGTAGGGTCCGACACGCCTGGAATGGTGCAGAATATTACATCCGAGATGTGAGGTTGCCTTAGGTTACGATATATAACGTTATAAACGTATATACAGTTCCCACCGAGAAGTAGGGCTCGACACGCCAGGAATGTTGTCAAATATTACATACGAGATGTTAGGTGGCCTTAGGTTAGGATATATAACGTTATAGAAGCATGTAATGTTACCACAGAGACGTAGGGACCGACAGGCATGGAATGTTGTCAAATGTTACATCCGAGATGTTAGGTTGCCTTAGGCTAGGATATATGACGTTATAGATGTATATGCTGTTCCCTCCGAGAGGTAGGGTTCGACAGGCCAGGAATGTTGTCAAATATTGCATCCGAGATGTTAGATTGCCTTACGTTAGGATATATAACGTTATAGACGTATATACTGTTCCCTCCGAGAAGTAGGGTTCGGCAGGCTAGGAATGTCGTCAAATATTGCATCCGAGATGTCAAGTTGCCTTAGATAAGGATATATACCGGTATAGACGCATGTAATGTTACCACCGAGACGTAGGGACCGATACGCTAGGAATGTTGTTAAATGTTACATCCGAGATGTTAGGTTGCCTTAGGCTAGGATATATGACGTTATAGATGTATATGCTGTTTCCTCCGAGAGGTAGAGTTCGACAGGCCAGGAATGTTGTCAAATATTGCATCCGAGATGTTAGGTTGCCTTAGGTTAGGATATATAACGTTATAGACGCATGTAATGTTACCACCGAGACGTAGGGACCGACACGCCTGGAATGTTGTCAAATGTTACATCCGAGATGTTAGGTTGTCTTAGGTTAGGATATATGACGTTACAGACGTATATTCTGTTCCCTCCGAGATGTAGGGTTCGACAGGCCAGGAATGTTGTCAAATATTTCATCCGAGATGTTAGGTTGCCTTAGATTAGGATATATACCTTTATAGACGTATATACTGTTCCCTCCGAGCAGTAGGGTTCGACAGGCCAGGAATGCTGTCAAATATTGCATCCGAGATGTTAGGTTGCCTTAGATTAGGAAATATACCGTTATAGACGCATGTAATGTTACCACCGAGACGTAGGGACCGACACGCATGGAATGTTGTCAAATGTTACATCCGAGATGTTAGGTTGCCTTAGGTTAGGATATATGACGTTATAGACGTATATGCTGTTCCCTCCGAGAAGTAGGGTTCGACAGGCCAGGAATGTTGTCAAATATTACATACGAGATGTTAGGTTGCCTAAGATTAGGATATATACCGCTATAGACGCATGTAATGTTACCACCGAGACGTAGGGACCGATACGCCAGGAATGTTGTCAAATATTACATACGAGATGTTAGGTGGCCTTAGGTTAGGATATATAACGTTATAGAAGCATGTAATGTTACCACCGAGACGTAGGGACCGACAGGCATGGAATGTTGTCAAATGTTACATCCGAGATGTTAGGTTGCCTTAGGCTAGGATATATGACGTTATAGATGTATATGCTGTTCCCTCCGAGAGGTAGGGTTCGACAGGCCAGGAATGTTGTCAAATATTACATACGAGATGTTAGGTTGCCTAAGATTAGGATATATACCGCTATAGACGCATGTAATGTTACCACCGAGACGTAGGGACCGACACGCCAGGAATGTTGTCAAATATTACATACGAGATGTTAGGTGGCCTTAGGTTAGGATATATAACGTTATAGACGCATGTAATGTTACCACCGAGACGTAGGGAACGACACACCTGGAATGTGGTAAAATGTTACATCCGAGATGTTAGGTTGCCTAAGATTAGGATATATACCGTTATAGACGCATGTAATGTTACCACCGAGACGTAGGGACCGACACGCCTGGAATGTTGTCAAATGTTCCATCCGAGATGTTAGGTTGCCTTAGGCTAGGATATATGACGTTATCGATGTATATGCTGTTCCCACCGAGACGTAGGGTCCGACACGCCTGGAATGTGGTAAAATGTTACATCCGAGATGTTAGGTTGCCTTAGATTAGGAAATATACCGTTATAGACGCATGTAATGTTACCACCGAGACGTAGGGACCGACACGCATGGAATGTTGTCAAATGTTACATCCGAGATGTTAGGTTGCCTTAGGTTAGGATATATGACGTTATAGACGTATATACTGTTCCCACCGAGAAGTAGGGTCCGACACGCCAGGAATGTTGTCGAATATTACATCCGAGATGTTAGGTTGCCTTAGGTTAGGATATATAACGTTATAGACGTATATACTGTTCCCATCGAGAAGTAGGGTTCGACACGCCAGGAATGTTGTCAAATATTACATACGAGATGTTAGGTGGCCTTAGGTTAAGATATATATAGTTATAGACGCATGTAATGTTACCACCGAGACGTAGGGTCCGACACGCCTGGAATGTGGTAAAATGTTACATCCGAGATGTTAGGTTGCCTTAGATTAGGAAATATACCGTTATAGACGCATGTAATGTTACCACCGAGACGTAGGGACCGACACGCATGGAATGTTGTCAAATGTTACATCCGAGATGTTAGGTTGCCTTAGGTTAGGATATATGACGTTATAGACGTATATGCTGTTCCCTCCGAGAAGTAGGGTTCGACAGGCCAGGAATGTTGTCAAATATTGCATCCGAGATGTTAGGTTAACTTAGGTTAGCATATATAACGTTATAGACGCACGTAATGTTACCACCGAGACGTAGGGTTCCAACACGCCTGCAATGTTGTCAAATGTTAAATCCGAGATGTTAGGTTGCCTTAGGTTAGGACATATGACGTTACAGACGTATATACTGTTCCCACCGAGAAGTAGGGTCCGACACGCCAGGAATGTTGTCAAATATTACATCCGAGATGTTAGGTTGCCTTAGGTTAGGATATATAACGTTATAGAAGCATGTAATGTTACCACCGAGACGTAGGGACCGACAGGCATGGAATGTTGTCAAATGTTACATCCGAGATGTTAGGTTGCCTTAGGCTAGGATATATGACGTTATAGATGTATATGCTGTTCCCTCCGAGAGGTAGGGTTCGACAGGCCAGGAATGTTGTCAAATATTACATACGAGATGTTAGGTTGCCTAAGATTAGGATATATACCGCTATAGACGCATGTAATGTTACCACCGAGACGTAGGGACCGATACGCCAGGAATGTTGTCAAATATTACATCCGAGATGTTAGGTTGCCTTAGGCTAGGATATATGACGTTATAGATGTATATGCTGTTCCCTCCGAGAGGTAGGGTTCGACAGGCCAGGAATGTTGTCAAATATTACATACGAGATGTTAGGTTGCCTAATATTAGGATATATACCGTTATAGACGCATGTAATGTTACCACCGAGACGTAGGGACCGACACGCCTGGAATGTTGTCAAATGTTACATCCGAGATGTTAGGTTGTCTTAGGTTAGGATATATGACGTTACAGACGTATATACTGTTCCCTCCGAGATGTAGGGTTCGACAGGCCAGGAATGTTGTCAAATATTTCATCCGAGATGTTAGGTTGCCTTAGATTAGGATATATACCTTTATAGACGTATATACTGTTCCCTCCGAGCAGTAGGGTTCGACAGGCCAGGAATGTTGTCAAATATTGCATCCGAGATGTTAGATTGCCTTAGATTACGATATCGACCGTTATAGACGCATATAATATTCCCACCGAAAAGTATGCACCGACACGCCAGGAATATTGTAAAATATTACGTCTGAGATAATAGGTTGCCTTAGATTAGGATATACAACGTTATAGACTCATATAATGTTCCCACCGAGAAGTAGGGACCGACACGCCTGGAATGGTGCAGAATATTACATCCGAGATGTGAGGTTGCCTTAGGTTACGATATATAACGTTATAGACGTATATACAGTTCCCACCGAGAAGTATGGCTCGACACGCCAGGAATGTTGTCAAATATTACATACGAGATGTTAGGTGGCCTTAGGTTAGGATATATAACGTTATAGAAGCATGTAATGTTACCACCGAGACGTAGGGACCGACAGGCATGGAATGTTGTCAAATGTTACATCCGAGTTGTTAGGTTGCCTTAGGCTAGGATATATGACGTTATAGATGTATATGCTGTTCCCTCCGAGAGGTAGGGTTCGACAGGCCAGGAATGTTGTCAAATATTACATACGAGATGTTAGGTTGCCTAAGATTAGGATATATACCGCTATAGACGCATGTAATGTTACCACCGAGACGTAGGGACCGACACGCCAGGAATGTTGTCAAATATTACATACGAGATGTTAGGTGGCCTTAGGTTAGGATATATAACGTTATAGACGCATGTAATGTTACCACCGAGACGTAGGGAACGACACGCCTGGAATGTGGTAAAATGTTACATCCGAGATGTTAGGTTGCCTAAGATTAGGATATATACCGTTATAGACGCATGTAATGTTACCACCGAGACGTAGGGACCGACACGCCTGGAATGTTGTCAAATGTTACATCCGAGATGTTAGGTTGCCTTAGGCTAGGATATATGACGTTACAGACGTATATACTGTTCCCACCGAGAAGTAGGGTCCGACACGCCAGGAATGTTGTCAAATATTACATCCGAGATGTTAGGTTGCCTTAGGTTAGGATATATAACGTTATAGAAGCATGTAATGTTACCACCGAGACGTAGGGACCGACAGGCATGGAATGTTGTCAAATGTTACATCCGAGATGTTAGGTTGCCTTAGGCTAGGATATATGACGTTATAGATGTATATGTTGTTCCCTCCGAGAGGTAGGGTTCGACAGGCCAGGAATGTTGTCAAATATTACATACGAGATGTTAGGTTGCCTAAGATTAGGATATACAACGTTATAGACGCATATAATGTTCCCACCCAGAAGTAGGGTCCGACAAGCCTGGAAGGTTGTAGAATATTACATCCGAGATGTTAGGCTGCCCTAGGTTAGGATATATAACGTTATAGACGTATAACTGTTCCCTCCGAAATGTAGGGTTCGACAGGCCAGGAATGTTGTCAAATATTGCATCCGAGATGTTAGATTGCCTTACGTTAGGATATATAACGTTATAGACGTATATACTGTTCCCTCCGAGAAGTAGGGTTCGGCAGGCTAGGAATGTCGTCAAATATTGCATCCGAGATGTCAAGTTGCCTTAGATAAGGATATATACCGGTATAGACGCATGTAATGTTACCACCGAGACGTAGGGACCGATACGCTAGGAATGTTGTTAAATGTTACATCCGAGATGTTAGGTTGCCTTAGGCTAGGATATATGACGTTATAGATGTATATGCTGTTTCCTCCGAGAGGTAGAGTTCGACAGGCCAGGAATGTTGTCAAATATTTCATCCGAGATGTTAGGTTGCCTTAGATTAGGATATATACCTTTATAGACGTATATACTGTTCCCTCCGAGCAGTAGGGTTCGACAGGCCAGGAATGGTGTCAAATATTGCATCCGAGATGTTAGGTTGCCTTACGTTAGGATATATAACGTTATAGACGCATGTAATGTTACCACCGAGACGTAGGGACCGACACGCCTGGAATGTTGTCAAATGTTACATCCGAGATGTTAGGTTGCCTTAGATTAGGAAATATACCGTTATAGACGCATGTAATGTTACCACCGAGACGTAGGGACCGACACGCATGGAATGTTGTCAAATGTTACATCCGAGATGTTAGGTTGCCTTAGGTTAGGATATATGACGTTATAGACGTATATGCTGTTCCCTCCGAGAAGTAGGGTTCGACAGGCCAGGAATGTTGTCAAATATTACATACGAGATGTTAGGTGGCCTTAGGTTAGGATATATAACGTTATAGAAGCATGTAATGTTACCACCGAGACGTAGGGACCGACAGGCATGGAATGTTGTCAAATGTTACATCCGAGATGTTAGGTTGCCTTAGGCTAGGATATATGACGTTATAGATGTATATGCTGTTCCCTCCGAGAGGTAGGGTTCGACAGGCCAGGAATGTTGTCAAATATTACATACGAGATGTTAGGTTGCCTAAGATTAGGATATATACCGCTATAGACGCATGTAATGTTACCACCGAGACGTAGGGTCCGACACGCCTGGAATGTGGTAAAATGTTACATCCGAGATGTTAGGTTGCCTTAGATTAGGAAATATACCGTTATAGACGCATGTAATGTTACCACCGAGACGTAGGGACCGACACGCATGGAATGTTGTCAAATGGTACATCCGAGATGTTAGGTTGCCTTAGGTTAGGATATATGACGTTATAGACGTATATGCTGTTCCCTCCGAGAAGTAGGGTTCGACAGGCCAGGAATGTTGTCAAATATTGCATCCGAGATGTTAGGTTAACTTAGGTTAGCATATATAACGTTATAGACGCACGTAATGTTACCACCGAGACGTAGGGTTCCAACACGCCTGCAATGTTGTCAAATGTTATATCCGAGATGTTAGGTTGCCTTAGGTTAGGATATATGACGTTACAGACGTATATACTGTTCCCACCGAGAAGTAGGGTCCGACACGCCAGGAATGTTGTCAAATATTACATCCGAGATGTTAGGTTGCCTTAGGTTAGGATATATAACGTTATAGAAGCATGTAATGTTACCACCGAGACGTAGGGACCGACAGGCATGGAATGTTGTCAAATGTTACATCCGAGATGTTAGGTTGCCTTAGGCTAGGATATATGACGTTATAGATGTATATGCTGTTCCCTCCGAGAGGTAGGGTTCGACAGGCCAGGAATGTTGTCAAATATTACATACGAGATGTTAGGTTGCCTAAGATTAGGATATATACCGTTATAGACGCATGTAATGTTACCACCGAGACGTAGGGACCGACACGCCTGGAATGTTGTCAAATGTTACATCCGAGATGTTAGGTTGTCTTAGGTTAGGATATATGACGTTACAGACGTATATACTGTTCCCTCCGAGATGTAGGGTTCGACAGGCCAGGAATGTTGTCAAATATTTCATCCGAGATGTTAGGTTGCCTTAGATTAGGATATATACCTTTATAGACGTATATACTGTTCCCTCCGAGCAGTAGGGTTCGACAGGCCAGGAATGCTGTCAAATATTGCATCCGAGATGTTAGGTTGCCTTACGTTAGGATATATAACGTTGTAGACGCATGTAATGTTACCACCGAGACGTAGGGACCGACACGCCTGGAATGTTGTCAAATGTTACATCCGAGATGTTAGGTTGCCTTAGATTAGGATATATACCGTTATAGACGTATATACAGTTCCCTCCGAGAAGTAGGGTTCGACAGGCCAGGAATGTTGTCAAATATTGCAGCCGAGATGTTAGGTTGCCTTAGATAAGGATATACAACGTTATAGACGCATATAATGTTCCCACCGAGAAGTAGGGTCCGACAAGCCTGGAAGGTTGTAGAATATTACATCCGAGATGTTAGGCTGCCCTAGGTTAGGATATATAACGTTATAGACGTATATACTGTTCCCTCCGAGATGTAGGGTTCGACAGGCCAGGAATGTTGTCGAATATTGCATCCGAGATGTTAGATTGCCTTAGATTACGATATCGACCGTTATAGACGCATATAATATTCCCACCGAAAAGTATGCACCGACACGCCAGGAATATTGTAAAATATTACGTCTGAGATAATAGGTTGCCTTAGATTAGGATATACAACGTTATAGACTCATATAATGTTCCCACCGAGAAGTAGGGTCCGACACGCCTGGAATGGTGCAGAATATTACATCCGAGATGTGAGGTTGCCTTAGGTTACGATATATAACGTTATAGACGTATATACAGTTCCCACCGAGAAGTAGGGCTCGACACGCCAGGAATGTTGTCAAATATTACATACGAGATGTTAGGTGGCCTTAGGTTAGGATATATAACGTTATAGAAGCATGTAATGTTACCACAGAGACGTAGGGACCGACAGGCATGGAATGTTGTCAAATGTTACATCCGAGATGTTAGGTTGCCTTAGGCTAGGATATATGACGTTATAGATGTATATGCTGTTCCCTCCGAGAGGTAGGGTTCGACAGGCCAGGAATGTTGTCAAATATTGCATCCGAGATGTTAGATTGCCTTACGTTAGGATATATAACGTTATAGACGTATATACTGTTCCCTCCGAGAAGTAGGGTTCGGCAGGCTAGGAATGTCGTCAAATATTGCATCCGAGATGTCAAGTTGCCTTAGATAAGGATATATACCGCTATAGACGCATGTAATGTTACCACCGAGAAGTAGGGACAGATACGCTAGGAATGTTGTTAAATGTTACATCCGAGATGTTAGGTTGCCTTAGGCTAGGATATATGACGTTATAGATGTATATGCTGTTTCCTCCGAGGCGGTAGAGTTCGACAGGCCAGGAATGTTGTCAAATATTGCATCCGAGATGTTAGGTTGCCTTAGGTTAGGATATATAACGTTATAGACGCATGTAATGTTACCACCGAGACGTAGGGACCGACACGCCTGGAATGTTGTCAAATGTTACATCCGAGATGTTAGGTTGTCTTAGGTTAGGATATATGACGTTACAGACGTATATTCTGTTCCCTCCGAGATGTAGGGTTCGACAGGCCAGGAATGTTGTCAAATATTTCATCCGAGATGTTAGGTTGCCTTAGATTAGGATATATACCTTTATAGACGTATATACTGTTCCCTCCGAGCAGTAGGGTTCGACAGGCCAGGAATGCTGTCAAATATTGCATCCGAGATGTTAGGTTGCCTTACGTTAGGATATATAACGTTATAGACGCATGTAATGTTACCACCGAGACGTAGGGACCGACACGCCTGGAATGTTGTCAAATGTTACATCCGAGATGTTAGGTTGCCTTAGATTAGGATATATACCGTTATAGACGCATGTAATGTTACCACCGAGACGTAGGGACCGACACGCATGGAATGTTGTCAAATGTTACATCCGAGATGTTAGGTTGCCTTAGGTTAGGATATATGACGTTATAGACGTATATGCTGTTCCATCCGAGAAGTAGGGTTCGACAGGCCAGGAATGTTGTCAAATATTACATACGAGATGTTAGGTTGCCTAAGATTAGGATATATACCGATATAGACGCATGTAATGTTACCACCGAGACGTAGGGACCGACAGGCATGGAATGTTGTCAAATGTTACATCCGAGATGTTAGGTTGCCTTAGGCTAGGATATATGACGTTATAGATGTATATGCTGTTCCCTCCGAGAGGTAGGGTTCGACAAGCCAGCAATGTTGTCAAATATTACATACGAGATGTTAGGTTGCCTAAGATTAGGATATAAACCGCTATAGACGCATGTAATGTTACCACCGAGACGTAGGGACCGACACGCCAGGAATGTTGTCAAATATTACATACGAGATGTTAGGTGGCCTTAGGTTAGGATATATAACGTTATAGACGCATGTAATGTTACCACCGAGACGTAGGGAACGACACGCCTGGAATGTGGTAAAATGTTACATCCGAGATGTTAGGTTGCCTAAGATTAGGATATATACCATTATAGACGCATGTAATGTTACCACCGAGACGTAGGGACCGACACGCCTGGAATGTTGTCAAATGTTACATCCGAGATGTTAGGTTGCCTTAGGCTAGGATATATGACGTTATCGATGTATATGCTGTTCCCTCCGAGAGGTAGAGTTCGACAGGCCAGGAATGTTGTCAAATATTGCATCCGAGATGTTAGGTTGCCTTAGGTTAGGATATATAACGTTATAGACGCATGTAATGTTACCACCGAGACGTAGGGACCGACACGCCTGGAATGTTGTCAAATGTTACATCCGAGATGTTAGGTTGTCTTAGGTTAGGATATATGACGTTACAGACGTATATACTGTTCCCACCGAGAAGTAGGGTCCGACACGCCAGGAATGTTGTCGAATATTACATCCGAGATGTTAGGTTGCCTTAGGTTAGGATATATAACGTTATAGACGTATATACTGTTCCCACCGAGAAGTAGGGTTCGACACGCCAGGAATGTTGTCAAATATTACATACGAGATGTTAGGTGGCCTTAGGTTAAGATATATATAGTTATAGACGCATGTAATGTTACCACCGAGACGTAGGGTCCGACACGCCTGGAATGTGGTAAAATGTCACATCCGAGATGTTAGGTTGCCTTAGATTAGGAAATATACCGTTATAGACGCATGTAATGTTACCACCGAGACGTAGGGACCGACACGCATGGAATGTTGTCAAATGTTACATCAGAGATGTTAGGTTGCCTTAGGCTAGGATATATGACGTTATAGATGTATATGCTGTTCCCTCCGAGAGGTAGGGTTCGACAGGCCAGGAATGTTGTCAGATATTACATACGAGATGTTAGGTTGCCTAAGATTAGGACATATACCGTTATAGACGCATGTAATGTTACCACCGAGACGTAGGGACCGACACGCCTGGAATGTTGTCAAATGTTACATCCGAGATGTTATGTTGTCTTAGGTTAGGATATATGACGTTACAGACGTATATACTGTTCCCTCCGAGATGTAGGGTTCGACAGGCCAGGAATGTTGTCAAATATTTCATCCGAGATGTTAGGTTGCCTTAGATTAGGATATATACCTTTATAGACGTATATACTGTTCCCTCCGAGCAGTAGGGTTCGACAGGCCAGGAATGCTGTCAAATATTGCATCCGAGATGTTAGGTTGCCTTACGTTAGGATATATAACGTTATAGACGTATGTAATGTTACCACCGAGACGTAGGGACCGACACGCCTGGAATGTTGTCAAATGTTACATCCGAGATGTTAGGTTGCCTTAGATTAGGATATATACCGTTATAGACGTATATACATTTCCCTCCGAGAAGTAGGGTTCGACAGGCCAGGAATGTTGTCAAATATTTCATCCGAGATGATAGGTTGCCTTAGATTAGGATATATACCTTTATAGACGTATATACTGTTCCCTCCGAGCAGTAGGGTTCGACAGGCCAGGAATGCTGTCAAATATTGCATCCGAGATGTTAGGTTGCCTTACGTTAGGATATATAACGTTATAGACGCATGTAATGTTACCACCGAGACGTAGGGACCGACACGCCTGGAATGTTGTCAAATGTTACATCCGAGATGTTAGGTTGCCTTAGATTAGGAAATATACCGTTATAGACGCATGTAATGTTACCACCGAGACGTAGGGACCGACACGCATGGAATGTTGTCAAATGTTACATCCGAGATGTTAGGTTGCCTTAGGCTAGGATATATGACGTTATAGACGTATATGCTGTTCCCTCCGAGAAGTAGGGTTCGACAGGCCAGGAATGTTGTCAAATATTGCATCCGAGATGTTAGGTTAACTTAGGTTAGCATATATAACGTTATAGACGCACGTAATGTTACCACCGAGACGTAGGGTTCCAACACGCCTGCAATGTTGTCAAATGTTATATCCGAGATGTTAGGTTGCCTTAGGTTAGGATATATGACGTTACAGACGTATATACTGTTCCCACCGGGAAGTAGGGTCCGACACGCCAGGAATGTTGTCAAATATTACATCCGAGATGTTAGGTTGCCTTAGGTTAGGATATATAACGTTATAGAAGCATGTAATGTTACCACCGAGACGTAGGGACCGACAGGCATGGAATGTTGTCAAATGTTACATCCGAGATGTTAGGTTGCCTTAGGCTAGGATATATGACGTTATAGATGTATATGCTGTTCCCTCCGAGAGGTAGGGTTCGACAGGCCAGGAATGTTGTCAAATATTACATACGAGATGTTAGGTTGCCTAAGATTAGGATATATTCCGTTATAGACGCATGTAATGTTACCACCGAGACGTAGGGACCGACACGCCTGGAATGTTGTCAAATGTTACATCCGAGATGTTAGGTTGTCTTAGGTTAGGATATATGACGTTACAGACGTATATACTGTTCCCTCCGAGATGTAGGGTTCGACAGGCCAGGAATGTTGTCAAATATTTCATCCGAGATGTTAGGTTGCCTTAGATTAGGATATATACCTTTATAGACGTATATACTGTTCCCTCCGAGCAGTAGGGTTCGACAGGCCAGGAATGCTGTCAAATATTGCATCCGAGATGTTAGGTTGCCTTACGTTAGGATATATAACGTTGTAGACGCATGTAATGTTACCACCGAGACGTAGGGACCGACACGCCTGGAATGTTGTCAAATGTTACATCCGAGATGTTAGGTTGCCTTAGATTAGGATATATACCGTTATAGACGTATATATAGTTCCCTCCGAGAAGTAGGGTTCGACAGGCCAGGAATGTTGTCAAATATTGCAGCCGAGATGTTAGGTTGCCTTAGATAAGGATATACAACGTTATAGACGCATATAATGTTCCCACCGAGAAGTAGGGTCCGACAAGCCTGGAAGGTTGTAGAATATTACATCCGAGATGTTAGGCTGCCCTAGGTTAGGATATATAACGTTATAGACGTATATACTGTTCCCTCCGAGATGTAGGGTTCGACAGGCCAGGAATGTTGTCGAATATTGCATCCGAGATGTTAGATTGCCTTAGATTACGATATCGACCGTTATAGACGCATATAATATTCCCACCGAAAAGTATGCACCGACACGCCAGGAATATTGTAAAATATTACGTCTGAGAGAATAGGTTGCCTTAGATTAGGATATACAACGTTATAGACTCATATAATGTTCCCACCGAGAAGTAGGGTCCGACACGCCTGGAATGGTGCAGAATATTACATCCGAGATGTGAGGTTGCCTTAGGTTACGATATATAACGTTATAGACGTATATACAGTTCCCACCGAGAAGTAGGGCTCGACACGCCAGGAATGTTGTCAAATATTACATACGAGATGTTAGGTGGCCTTAGGTTAGGATATATAACGTTATAGAAGCATGTAATGTTACCACAGAGACGTAGGGACCGACAGGCATGAAATGTTGTCAAATGTTACATCCGAGATGTTAGGTTGCCTTAGGCTAGGATATATGACGTTATAGATGTATATGCTGTTCCCTCCGAGAGGTAGGGTTCGACAGGCCAGGAATGTTGTCAAATATTGCATCCGAGAGGTTAGATTGCCTTACGTTAGGATATATAACGTTATAGACGTATATACTGTTCCCTCCGAGAAGTAGGGTTCGGCAGGCTAGGAATGTCGTCAAATATTGCATCCGAGATGTCAAGTTGCCTTAGATAAGGATATATACCGCTATAGACGCATGTAATGTTACCACCGAGACGTAGGGACCGATACGCTAGGAATGTTGTTAAATGTTACATCCGAGATGTTAGGTTGCCTTAGGCTAGGATATATGACGTTATAGATGTATATGCTGTTTCCTCCGAGAGGTAGAGTTCGACAGGCCAGGAATGTTGTCAAATATTGCATCCGAGATGTTAGGTTAACTTAGGTTAGCATATATAACGTTATAGACGCACGTAATGTTACCACCGAGACGTAGGGTTCCAACACGCCTGCAATGTTGTCAAATGTTATATCCGAGATGTTAGGTTGCCTTAGGTTAGGATATATGACGTTACAGACGTATATACTGTTCCCACCGAGAAGTAGGGTCCGACACGCCAGGAATGTTGTCAAATATTACATCCGAGATGTTAGGTTGCCTAAGATTAGGATATATACCGTTATAGACGCATGTAATGTTACCACCGAGACGTAGGGACCGACACGCCTGGAATGTTGTCAAATGTTACATACGAGATGTTAGGTGGCCTTAGGTTAAGATATATATAGTTATAGACGCATGTAATGTTACCACCGAGACGTAGGGTCCGACACGCCTGGAATGTGGTAAAATGTCACATCCGAGATGTTAGGTTGCCTTAGATTAGGAAATATACCGTTATAGACGCATGTAATGTTACCACCGAGACGTAGGGACCGACACGCATGGAATGTTGTCAAATGTTACATCAGAGATGTTAGGTTGCCTTAGGCTAGGATATATGACGTTATAGATGTATATGCTGTTCCCTCCGAGAGGTAGGGTTCGACAGGCCAGGAATGTTGTCAAATATTACATCCGAGATGTTAGGTTGCCTAAGATTAGGATATATACCGTTATAGACGCATGTAATGTTACCACCGAGACGTAGGGACCGACACGCCTGGAATGTTGTCAAATGTTACATACGAGATGTTAGGTGGCCTTAGGTTAAGATATATATAGTTATAGACGCATGTAATGTTACCACCGAGACGTAGGGTCCGACACGCCTGGAATGTGGTAAAATGTCACATCCGAGATGTTAGGTTGCCTTAGATTAGGAAATATACCGTTATAGACGCATGTAATGTTACCACCGAGACGTAGGGTTCGACAGGCCAGGAATGCTGTCAAATATTGCATCCGAGATGTTAGGTTGCCTTACGTTAGGATATATAACGTTATAGACGTATGTAATGTTACCACCGAGACGTAGGGACCGACACGCCTGGAATGTTGTCAAATGTTACATCCGAGATGTTAGGTTGCCTTAGATTAGGATATATACCGTTATAGACGTATATACATTTCCCTCCGAGAAGTAGGGTTCGACAGGCCAGGAATGTTGTCAAATATTTCATCCGAGATGATAGGTTGCCTTAGATTAGGATATATACCTTTATAGACGTATATACTGTTCCCTCCGAGCAGTAGGGTTCGACAGGCCAGGAATGCTGTCAAATATTGCATCCGAGATGTTAGGTTGCCTTACGTTAGGATATATAACGTTATAGACGCATGTAATGTTACCACCGAGACGTAGGGACCGACACGCCTGGAATGTTGTCAAATGTTACATCCGAGATGTTAGGTTGCCTTAGATTAGGAAATATACCGTTATAGACGCATGTAATGTTACCACCGAGACGTAGGGACCGACACGCATGGAATGTTGTCAAATGTTACATCCGAGATGTTAGGTTGCCTTAGGCTAGGATATATGACGTTATAGACGTATATGCTGTTCCCTCCGAGAAGTAGGGTTCGACAGGCCAGGAATGTTGTCAAATATTGCATCCGAGATGTTAGGTTAACTTAGGTTAGCATATATAACGTTATAGACGCACGTAATGTTACCACCGAGACGTAGGGTTCCAACACGCCTGCAATGTTGTCAAATGTTATATCCGAGATGTTAGGTTGCCTTAGGTTAGGATATATGACGTTACAGACGTATATACTGTTCCCACCGGGAAGTAGGGTCCGACACGCCAGGAATGTTGTCAAATATTACATCCGAGATGTTAGGTTGCCTTAGGTTAGGATATATAACGTTATAGAAGCATGTAATGTTACCACCGAGACGTAGGGACCGACAGGCATGGAATGTTGTCAAATGTTACATCCGAGATGTTAGGTTGCCTTAGGCTAGGATATATGACGTTATAGATGTATATGCTGTTCCCTCCGAGAGGTAGGGTTCAACAGGCCAGGAATGTTGTCAAATATTACATACGAGATGTTAGGTTGCCTAAGATTAGGATATATTCCGTTATAGACGCATGTAATGTTACCACCGAGACGTAGGGACCGACACGCCTGGAATGTTGTCAAATGTTACATCCGAGATGTTAGGTTGTCTTAGGTTAGGATATATGACGTTACAGACGTATATACTGTTCCCTCCGAGATGTAGGGTTCGACAGGCCAGGAATGTTGTCAAATATTTCATCCGAGATGTTAGGTTGCCTTAGATTAGGATATATACCTTTATAGACGTATATACTGTTCCCTCCGAGCAGTAGGGTTCGACAGGCCAGGAATGCTGTCAAATATTGCATCCGAGATGTTAGGTTGCCTTACGTTAGGATATATAACGTTGTAGACGCATGTAATGTTACCACCGAGACGTAGGGACCGACACGCCTGGAATGTTGTCAAATGTTACATCCGAGATGTTAGGTTGCCTTAGATTAGGATATATACCGTTATAGACGTATATACAGTTCCCTCCGAGAAGTAGGGTTCGACAGGCCAGGAATGTTGTCAAATATTGCAGCCGAGATGTTAGGTTGCCTTAGATAAGGATATACAACGTTATAGACGCATATAATGTTCCCACCGAGAAGTAGGGTCCGACAAGCCTGGAAGGTTGTAGAATATTACATCCGAGATGTTAGGCTGCCCTAGGTTAGGATATATAACGTTATAGACGTATATACTGTTCCCTCCGAGATGTAGGGTTCGACAGGCCAGGAATGTTGTCGAATATTGCATCCGAGATGTTAGATTGCCTTAGATTACGATATCGACCGTTATAGACGCATATAATATTCCCACCGAAAAGTATGCACCGACACGCCAGGAATATTGTAAAATATTACGTCTGAGAGAATAGGTTGCCTTAGATTAGGATATACAACGTTATAGACTCATATAATGTTCCCACCGAGAAGTAGGGTCCGACACGCCTGGAATGGTGCAGAATATTACATCCGAGATGTGAGGTTGCCTTAGGTTACGATATATAACGTTATAGACGTATATACAGTTCCCACCGAGAAGTAGGGCTCGACACGCCAGGAATGTTGTCAAATATTACATACGAGATGTTAGGTGGCCTTAGGTTAGGATATATAACGTTATAGAAGCATGTAATGTTACCACAGAGACGTAGGGACCGACAGGCATGGAATGTTGTCAAATGTTACATCCGAGATGTTAGGTTGCCTTAGGCTAGGATATATGACGTTATAGATGTATATGCTGTTCCCTCCGAGAGGTAGGGTTCGACAGGCCAGGAATGTTGTCAAATATTGCATCCGAGATGTTAGATTGCCTTACGTTAGGATATATAACGTTATAGACGTATATACTGTTCCCTCCGAGAAGTAGGGTTCGGCAGGCTAGGAATGTCGTCAAATATTGCATCCGAGATGTCAAGTTGCCTTAGATAAGGATATATACCGCTATAGACGCATGTAATGTTACCACCGAGACGTAGGGACCGATACGCTAGGAATGTTGTTAAATGTTACATCCGAGATGTTAGGTTGCCTTAGGCTAGGATATATGACGTTATAGATGTATATGCTGTTTCCTCCGAGGCGGTAGAGTTCGACAGGCCAGGAATGTTGTCAAATATTGCATCCGAGATGTTAGGTTGCCTTAGGTTAGGATATATAACGTTATAGACGCATGTAATGTTACCACCGAGACGTAGGGACCGACACGCCTGGAATGTTGTCAAATGTTACATCCGAGATGTTAGGTTGTCTTAGGTTAGGATATATGACGTTACAGACGTATATTCTGTTCCCTCCGAGATGTAGGTTTCGACAGGCCAGGAATGTTGTCAAATATTTCATCCGAGATGTTAGGTTGCCTTAGATTAGGATATATACCTTTATAGACGTATATACTGTTCCCTCCGAGCAGTAGGGTTCGACAGGCCAGGAATGCTGTCAAATATTGCATCCGAGATGTTAGGTTGCCTTACGTTAGGATATATAACGTTATAGACGCATGTAATGTTACCACCGAGACGTAGGGACCGACACGCCTGGAATGTTGTCAAATGTTACATCCGAGATGTTAGGTTGCCTTAGATTAGGATATATACCGTTATAGACGCATGTAATGTTACCACCGAGACGTAGGGACCGACACGCATGGAATGTTGTCAAATGTTACATCCGAGATGTTAGGTTGCCTTAGGTTAGGATATATGACGTTATAGACGTATATGCTGTTCCATCCGAGAAGTAGGGTTCGACAGGCCAGGAATGTTGTCAAATATTACATACGAGATGTTAGGTTGCCTAAGATTAGGATATATACCGCTATAGACGCATGTAATGTTACCACCGAGACGTAGGGACCGACAGGCATGGAATGTTGTCAAATGTTACATCCGAGATGTTAGGTTGCCTTAGGCTAGGATATATGACGTTATAGATGTATATGCTGTTCCCTCAGAGAGGTAGGGTTCGACAAGCCAGCAATGTTGTCAAATATTACATACGAGATGTTAGGTTGCCTAAGATTAGGATATATACCGCTATAGACGCATGTAATGTTACCACCGAGACGTAGGGACCGACACGCCAGGAATGTTGTCAAATATTACATACGAGATGTTAGGTGGCCTTAGGTTAGGATATATAACGTTATAGACGCATGTAATGTTACCACCGAGACGTAGGGAACGACACGCCTGGAATGTGGTAAAATGTTACATCCGAGATGTTAGGTTGCCTAAGATTAGGATATATACCGTTATAGACGCATGTAATGTTACCACCGAGACGTAGGGACCGACACGCCTGGAATGTTGTCAAATGTTACATCCGAGATGTTAGGTTGCCTTAGGCTAGGATATATGACGTTATCGATGTATATGCTGTTCCCTCCGAGAGGTAGAGTTCGACAGGCCAGGAATGTTGTCAAATATTGCATCCGAGATGTTAGGTTGCCTTAGGTTAGGATATATAACGTTATAGACGCATGTAATGTTACCACCGAGACGTAGGGACCGACACGCCTGGAATGTTGTCAAATGTTACATCCGAGATGTTAGGTTGTCTTAGGTTAGGATATATGACGTTACAGACGTATATACTGTTCCCACCGAGAAGTAGGGTCCGACACGCCAGGAATGTTGTCGAATATTACATCCGAGATGTTAGGTTGCCTTAGGTTAGGATATATAACGTTATAGACGTATATACTGTTCCCACCGAGAAGTAGGGTTCGACACGCCAGGAATGTTGTCAAATATTACATACGAGATGTTAGGTGGCCTTAGGTTAAGATATATATAGTTATAGACGCATGTAATGTTACCACCGAGACGTAGGGTCCGACACGCCTGGAATGTGGTAAAATGTCACATCCGAGATGTTAGGTTGCCTTAGATTAGGAAATATACCGTTATAGACGCATGTAATGTTACCACCGAGACGTAGGGACCGACACGCATGGAATGTTGTCAAATGTTACATCAGAGATGTTAGGTTGCCTTAGGCTAGGATATATGACGTTATAGATGTATATGCTGTTCCCTCCGAGAGGTAGGGTTCGACAGGCCAGGAATGTTGTCAGATATTACATACGAGATGTTAGGTTGCCTAAGATTAGGATATATACCGTTATAGACGCATGTAATGTTACCACCGAGACGTAGGGACCGACACGCCTGGAATGTTGTCAAATGTTACATCCGAGATGTTATGTTGTCTTAGGTTAGGATATATGACGTTACAGACGTATATACTGTTCCCTCCGAGATGTAGGGTTCGACAGGCCAGGAATGTTGTCAAATATTTCATCCGAGATGTTAGGTTGCCTTAGATTAGGATATATACCTTTATAGACGTATATACTGTTCCCTCCGAGCAGTAGGGTTCGACAGGCCAGGAATGCTGTCAAATATTGCATCCGAGATGTTAGGTTGCCTTACGTTAGGATATATAACGTAATAGACGTATGTAATGTTACCACCGAGACGTAGGGACCGACACGCCTGGAATGTTGTCAAATGTTACATCCGAGATGTTAGGTTGCCTTAGATTAGGATATATACCGTTATAGACGTATATACATTTCCCTCCGAGAAGTAGGGTTCGACAGGCCAGGAATGTTGTCAAATATTTCATCCGAGATGATAGGTTGCCTTAGATTAGGATATATACCTTTATAGACGTATATACTGTTCCCTCCGAGCAGTAGGGTTCGACAGGCCAGGAATGCTGTCAAATATTGCATCCGAGATGTTAGGTTGCCTTACGTTAGGATATATAACGTTATAGACGCATGTAATGTTACCACCGAGACGTAGGGACCGACACGCCTGGAATGTTGTCAAATGTTATATCCGAGATGTTAGGTTGCCTTAGATTAGGAAATATACCGTTATAGACGCATGTAATGTTACCACCGAGACGTAGGGACCGACACGCATGGAATGTTGTCAAATGTTACATCCGAGATGTTAGGTTGCCTTAGGCTAGGATATATGACGTTATAGACGTATATGCTGTTCCCTCCGAGAAGTAGGGTTCGACAGGCCAGGAATGTTGTCAAATATTGCATCCGAGATGTTAGGTTAACTTAGGTTAGCATATATAACGTTATAGACGCACGTAATGTTACCACCGAGACGTAGGGTTCCAACACGCCTGCAATGTTGTCAAATGTTATATCCGAGATGTTAGGTTGCCTTAGGTTAGGATATATGACGTTACAGACGTATATACTGTTCCCACCGAGAAGTAGGGTCCGACACGCCAGGAATGTTGTCAAATATTACATCCGAGATGTTAGGTTGCCTTAGGTTAGGATATATAACGTTATAGAAGCATGTAATGTTACCACCGAGACGTAGGGACCGACAGGCATGGAATGTTGTCAAATGTTACATCCGAGATGTTAGGTTGCCTTAGGCTAGGATATATGACGTTATAGATGTATATGCTGTTCCCTCCGAGAGGTAGGGTTCGACAGGCCAGGAATGTTGTCAAATATTACATACGAGATGTTAGGTTGCCTAAGATTAGGATATATTCCGTTATAGACGCATGTAATGTTACCACCGAGACGTAGGGACCGACACGCCTGGAATGTTGTCAAATGTTACATCCGAGATGTTAGGTTGTCTTAGGTTAGGATATATGACGTTACAGACGTATATACTGTTCCCTCCGAGATGTAGGGTTCGACAGGCCAGGAATGTGGTAAAATGTTACATCCGAGATGTTAGGTTGCCTAAGATTAGGATATATACCGTTATAGACGCATGTAATGTTACCACCGAGAAGTAGGGACCGACAGGCCTGGAATGTTGTAAAATGTTACATCCGATATGTTAGGTTGCCTAAGATTAGGATATATACCGCTATAGACGCATGTAATGTTACCACCGAGACGTAGGGACCGACAGGCATGGAATGTTGTCAAATGTTACATCCGAGATGTTAGGTTGCCTTAGGCTAGGATATATGACGTTATAGATGTATATGCTGTTCCCTCCGAGAGGTAGGGTTCGACAGGCCAGCAATGTTGTCAAATATTACATACGAGATGTTAGGTTGCCTAAGATTAGGATATATACCGCTATAGACGCATGTAATGTTACCACCGAGACGTAGGGACCGACACGCCAGGAATGTTGTCAAATATTACATACGAGATGTTAGGTGGCCTTAGGTTAGGATATATAACGTTATAGACGCATGTAATGTTACCACCGAGACGTAGGGAACGACACGCCTGGAATGTGGTAAAATGTTACATCCGAGATGTTAGGTTGCCTAAGATTAGGATATATACCGTTATAGACGCATGTAATGTTACCACCGAGACGTAGGGACCGACACGCCTGGAATGTTGTCAAATGTTACATCCGAGATGTTAGGTTGCCTTAGGCTAGGATATATGACGTTATCGATGTATATGCTGTTCCCTCCGAGAGGTAGAGTTCGACAGGCCAGGAATGTTGTCAAATATTGCATCCGAGATGTTAGGTTGCCTTAGGTTAGGATATATAACGTTATAGACGCATGTAATGTTACCACCGAGACGTAGGGACCGACACGCATGGAATGTTGTCAAATGTTACATCCGAGATGTTAGGTTGTCTTAGGTTAGGATATATGACGTTACAGACGTATATACTGTTCCCACCGAGAAGTAGGGTCCGACACGCCAGGAATGTTGTCGAATATTACATCCGAGATGTTAGGTTGCCTTAGGTTAGGATATATAACGTTATAGACGTATATACTGTTCCCACCGAGAAGTAGGGTTCGACACGCCAGGAATGTTGTCAAATATTACATACGAGATGTTAGGTGGCCTTAGGTTAAGATATATATAGTTATAGACGCATGTAATGTTACCACCGAGACGTAGGGTCCGACACGCCTGGAATGTGGTAAAATGTCACATCCGAGATGTTAGGTTGCCTTAGATTAGGAAATATACCGTTATAGACGCATGTAATGTTACCACCGAGACGTAGGGACCGACACGCATGGAATGTTGTCAAATGTTACATCAGAGATGTTAGGTTGCCTTAGGCTAGGATATATGACGTTATAGATGTATATGCTGTTCCCTCCGAGAGGTAGGGTTCGACAGGCCAGGAATGTTGTCAGATATTACATACGAGATGTTAGGTTGCCTAAGATTAGGATATATACCGTTATAGACGCATGTAATGTTACCACCGAGACGTAGGGACCGACACGCCTGGAATGTTGTCAAATGTTACATCCGAGATGTTATGTTGTCTTAGGTTAGGATATATGACGTTACAGACGTATATACTGTTCCCTCCGAGATGTAGGGTTCGACAGGCCAGGAATGTTGTCAAATATTTCATCCGAGATGTTAGGTTGCCTTAGATTAGGATATATACCTTTATAGACGTATATACTGTTCCCTCCGAGCAGTAGGGTTCGGCAGGCCAGGAATGCTGTCAAATATTGCATCCGAGATGTTAGGTTGCCTTACGTTAGGATATATAACGTTATAGACGTATGTAATGTTACCACCGAGACGTAGGGACCGACACGCCTGGAATGTTGTGAAATGTTACATCCGAGATGTTAGGTTGCCTTAGATTAGGATATATACCGTTATAGACGTATATACAGTTCCCTCCGAGAAGTAGGGTTCGACAGGCCAGGAATGTTGTCAAATATTGCATCCGAGATGTTAGGTTGCCTTAGATAAGGATATACAACGTTATAGACGCATATAATGTTCCCACCGAGAAGTAGGGTCCGACAAGCCTGGAAGGTTGTAGAATATTACATCCGAGATGTTAGGCTGCCCTAGGTTAGGATATATAACGTTATAGACGTATATACTGTTCCCTCCGAGATGTAGGGTTCGACAGGCCAGGAATGTTGTCGAATATTGCATCCGAGATGTTAGATTGCCTTAGATTACGATATCGACCGTTATAGACGCATATAATATTCCCACCGAAAAGTATGCACCGACACGCCAGGAATATTGTAAAATATTACGTCTGAGATAATAGGTTGCCTTAGATTAGGATATACAACGTTATAGACTCATATAATGTTCCCACCGAGAAGTAGGGTCCGACACGCCTGGAATGGTGCAGAATATTACATCCGAGATGTGAGGTTGCCTTAGGTTACGATATATAACGTTATAGACGTATATACAGTTCCCACCGAGAAGTAGGGCTCGACACGCCAGGAATGTTGTCAAATATTACATACGAGATGTTAGGTGGCCTTAGGTTAGGATATATAACGTTATAGAAGCATGTAATGTTACCACAGAGACGTAGGGACCGACAGGCATGGAATGTTGTCAAATGTTACATCCGAGATGTTAGGTTGCCTTAGGCTAGGATATATGACGTTATAGATGTATATGCTGTTCCCTCCGAGAGGTAGGGTTCGACAGGCCAGGAATGTTGTCAAATATTGCATCCGAGATGTTAGATTGCCTTACGTTAGGATATATAACGTTATAGACGTATATACTGTTCCCTCCGAGAAGTAGGGTTCGGCAGGCTAGGAATGTCGTCAAATATTGCATCCGAGATGTCAAGTTGCCTTAGATAAGGATATATACCGCTATAGACGCATGTAATGTTACCACCGAGACGTAGGGACCGATACGCTAGGAATGTTGTTAAATGTTACATCCGAGATGTTAGGTTGCCTTAGGCTAGGATATATGACGTTATAGATGTATATGCTGTTTCCTCCGAGAGGTAGAGTTCGACAGGCCAGGAATGTTGTCAAATATTGCATCCGAGATGTTAGGTTGCCTTAGGTTAGGATATATAACGTTATAGACGCATGTAATGTTACCACCGAGACGTAGGGACCGACACGCCTGGAATGTTGTCAAATGTTACATCCGAGATGTTAGGTTGTCTTAGGTTAGGATATATGACGTTACAGACGTATATTCTGTTCCCTCCGGGATGTAGGGTTCGACAGGCCAGGAATGTTGTCAAATATTTCATCCGAGATGTTAGGTTGCCTTAGATTAGGATATATACCTTTATAGACGTATATACTGTTCCCTCCGAGCAGTAGGGTTCGACAGGCCAGGAATGCTGTCAAATATTGCATCCGAGATGTTAGGTTGCCTTACGTTAGGATATATAACGTTATAGACGCATGTAATGTTACCACCGAGACGTAGGGACCGACACGCCTGGAATGTTGTCAAATGTTACATCCGAGATGTTAGGTTGCCTTAGATTAGGATATATACCGTTATAGACGCATGTAATGTTACCACCGAGACGTAGGGACCGACACGCATGGAATGTTGTCAAATGTTACATCCGAGATGTTAGGTTGCCTTAGGTTAGGATATATGACGTTATAGACGTATATGCTGTTCCATCCGAGAAGTAGGGTTCGACAGGCCAGGAATGTTGTCAAATATTACATACGAGATGTTAGGTTGCCTAAGATTAGGATATATACCGCTATAGACGCATGTAATGTTACCACCGAGACGTAGGGACCGATACGCCAGGAATATTGTCAAATATTACATACGAGATGTTAGGTGGCCTTAGGTTAGGATATATGACCTTACAGACGTATATACTGTTCCCACCGAGAAGTAGGGTCCGACACGCCAGGAATGTTGTCAAATATTACATCCGAGATGTGAGGTTGCCTTAGGTTACGATATATAACGTTATAGACGTATATTCTGTTCCCACCGAGAAGTAGGGCTCGACACGCCAGGAATGTTGTCAAATATTACATACGAGATGTTAGGTGGCCTTAGGTTAGGATATATAACGTTATAGAAGCATGTAATGTTACCACCGAGACGTAGGAACCGACAGGCATGGAATGTTGTCAAATGTTACATCCGAGATGTTAGGTTGCCTTAGGCTAGGATATATGACGTTATAGATGTATATGCTGTTCCCTCCGAGAGGTAGGGTTCGACAGGCCAGGAATGTTGTCAAATATTGCATCCGAGATGTTAGATTGCCTTACGTTAGGATATATAACGTTATAGACGTATATACTGTTCCCTCCGAGAAGTAGGGTTCGGCAGGCTAGGAATGTCGTCAAATATTGCATCCGAGATGTCAAGTTGCCTTAGATAAGGATATATACCGCTATAGACGCATGTAATGTTACCACCGAGACGTAGGGACCGATACGCTAGGAATGTTGTTAAATGTTACATCCGAGATGTTAGGTTGCCTTAGGCTAGGATATATGACGTTATAGATGTATATGCTGTTTCCTCCGAGAGGTAGAGTTCGACAGGCCAGGAATGTTGTCAAATATTGCATCCGAGATGTTAGGTTGCCTTAGGTTAGGATATATAACGTTATAGACGCATGTAATGTTACCACCGAGACGTAGGGACCGACACGCCTGGAATGTTGTCAAATGTTACATCCGAGATGTTAGGTTGTCTTAGGTTAGGATATATGACGTTACAGACGTATATTCTGTTCCCTCCGGGATGTAGGGTTCGACAGGCCAGGAATGTTGTCAAATATTTCATCCGAGATGTTAGGTTGCCTTAGATTAGGATATATACCTTTATAGACGTATATACTGTTCCCTCCGAGCAGTAGGGTTCGACAGGCCAGGAATGCTGTCAAATATTGCATCCGAGATGTTAGGTTGCCTTACGTTAGGATATATAACGTTATAGACGCATGTAATGTTACCACCGAGACGTAGGGACCGACACGCCTGGAATGTTGTCAAATGTTACATCCGAGATGTTAGGTTGCCTTAGATTAGGATATATACCGTTATAGACGCATGTAATGTTACCACCGAGACGTAGGGACCGACACGCATGGAATGTTGTCAAATGTTACATCCGAGATGTTAGGTTGCCTTAGGTTAGGATATATGACGTTATAGACGTATATGCTGTTCCATCCGAGAAGTAGGGTTCGACAGGCCAGGAATGTTGTCAAATATTACATACGAGATGTTAGGTTGCCTAAGATTAGGATATATACCGCTATAGACGCATGTAATGTTACCACCGAGACGTAGGGACCGATACGCCAGGAATATTGTCAAATATTACATACGAGATGTTAGGTGGCCTTAGGTTAGGATATATGACCTTACAGACGTATATACTGTTCCCACCGAGAAGTAGGGTCCGACACGCCAGGAATGTTGTCAAATATTACATCCGAGATGTGAGGTTGCCTTAGGTTACGATATATAACGTTATAGACGTATATTCTGTTCCCACCGAGAAGTAGGGCTCGACACGCCAGGAATGTTGTCAAATATTACATACGAGATGTTAGGTGGCCTTAGGTTAGGATATATAACGTTATAGAAGCATGTAATGTTACCACCGAGACGTAGGAACCGACAGGCATGGAATGTTGTCAAATGTTACATCCGAGATGTTAGGTTGCCTTAGGCTAGGATATATGACGTTATAGATGTATATGCTGTTCCCTCCGAGAGGTAGGGTTCGACAGGCCAGGAATGTTGTCAAATATTACATACGAGATGTTAGGTTGCCTAAGATTAGGATATATACCGCTATAGACGCATGTAATGTTACCACCGAGACGTAGGGACCGACACGCCAGGAATGTTGTCAAATATTACATACGAGATGTTAGGTGGCCTTAGGTTAGGATATATAACGTTATAGACGCATGTAATGTTACCACCGAGACGTAGGGACCGACACGCCTGGAATGTTGTCGAATATTACATCCGAGATGTTAGGTTGCCTTAGGTTAGGATATATAACGTTATAGACGTATATACTGTTCCCACCGAGAAGTAGGGTTCGACACGCCAGGAATGTTGTCAAATATTACATACGAGATGTTAGGTGGCCTTAGGTTAAGATATATATAGTTATAGACGCATGTAATGTTACCACCGAGACGTAGGGTCCGACACGCCTGGAATGTGGTAAAATGTTACATCCGAGATGTTAGGTTGCCTTAGATTAGGAAATATACCGTTATAGACGCATGTAATGTTACCACCGAGACGTAGGGACCGACACGCATGGAATGTTGTCAAATGTTACATCCGAGATGTTAGGTTGCCTTAGGTTAGGATATATGACGTTATAGACGTATATGCTGTTCCCTCCGAGAAGTAGGGTTCGACAGGCCAGGAATGTTGTCAAATATTGCATCCGAGATGTTAGGTTAACTTAGGTTAGCATATATAACGTTATAGACGCACGTAATGTTACCACCGAGACGTAGGGTTCCAACACGCCTGCAATGTTGTCAAATGTTATATCCGAGATGTTAGGTTGCCTTAGGTTAGGATATATAACGTTATAGAAGCATGTAATGTTACCACCGAGACGTAGGGACCGACAGGCATGGAATGTTGTCAAATGTTACATCCGAGATGTTAGGTTGCCTTAGGCTAGGATATATGACGTGATAGATGTATATGCTGTTCCCTCCGAGAGGTAGGGTTCGACAGGCCAGGAATGTTGTCAAATATAACATACGAGATGTTAGGTTGCCTAAGATTAGGATATATACCGCTATAGACGCATGTAATGTTACCACCGAGACGTAGGGCCCGACACGCCAGGAATGTAGTCAAATATTACATACGAGATGTTAGGTGGCCTTAGGTTAGGATATATAACGTTATAGACGCATGTAATGTTACCACCGAGACGTAGGGACCGACACGCCTGGAATGTGGTAAAATGTTACATCCGAGATGTTAGGTTGCCTAAGATTAGGATATATACCGTTATAGACGCATGTAATGTTACCACCGAGACGTAGGGACCGACACGCCTGGAATGTTGTCAAGTGTTACATCCGAGATGTTAGGTTGCCTTAGGCTAGGATATATGACGTTATCGATGTATATGCTGTTCCCTCCGAGAGGTAGAGTTCGACAGGCCAGGAATGTTGTCAAATATTGCATCCGAGATGTTAGGTTGCCTTAGGTTAGGATATATAACGTTATAGACGCATGTAATGTTACCACCGAGACGTAGGGACCGACACGCCTGGAATGTTGTCAAATGTTACATCCGAGATGTTAGGTTGTCTTAGGTTAGGATATATGACGTTACAGACGTATATACTGTTCCCACCGAGAAGTAGGGTCCGACACGCCAGGAATGTTGTCGAATATTACATCCGAGATGTTAGGTTGCCTTAGGTTAGGATATATAACGTTATAGACGCATGTAATGTTACCACCGAGACGTAGGGACCGACACGCCTGGAATGTTGTCAAATGTTACATACGAGATGTTAGGTTGTCTTAGGTTAGGATATATGACGTTACAGACGTATATACTGTTCCCACCGAGAAGTAGGGTCCGACACGCCAGGAATGTTGTCGAATATTACATCCGAGATGTTAGGTTGCCTTAGGTTAGGATATATAACGTTATAGACGTATATACTGTTCCCACCGAGAAGTAGGGTTCGACACGCCAGGAATGTTGTCAAATATTACATACGAGATGTTAGGTGGCCTTAGGTTAAGATATATATAGTTATAGACGCATGTAATGTTACCACCGAGACGTAGGGTCCGACACGCCTGGAATGTGGTAAAATGTTACATCCGAGATGTTAGGTTGCCTTAGATTAGGAAATATACCGTTATAGACGCATGTAATGTTACCACCGAGACGTAGGGACCGACACGCATGGAATGTTGTCAAATGTTACATCCGAGATGTTAGGTTGCCTTAGGTTAGGATATATGACGTTATAGACGTATATGCTGTTCCCTCCGAGAAGTAGGGTTCGACAGGCCAGGAATGTTGTCAAATATTGCATCCGAGATGTTAGGTTAACTTAGGTTAGCATATATAACGTTATAGACGCACGTAATGTTACCACCGAGACGTAGGGTTCCAACACGCCTGCAATGTTGTCAAATGTTATATCCGAGATGTTAGGTTGCCTTAGGTTAGGATATATGACGTTACAGACGTATATACTGTTCCCACCGAGAAGTAGGGATCGACACGCCAGGAATGTTGTCAAATATTACATCCGAGATGTTAGGTTGCCTTAGGTTAGGATATATAACGTTATAGAAGCATGTAATGTTACCACCGAGACGTAGGGACCGACACGCCTGGAATGTTGTCAAATGTTACATCCGAGATGTTAGGTTGTCTTAGGTTAGGATATATGACGTTACAGACGTATATTCTGTTCCCTCCGAGATGTAGGGTTCGACAGGCCAGGAATGTTGTCAAATATTTCATCCGAGATGTTAGGTTGCCTTAGATTAGGATATATACCTTTATAGACGTATATACTGTTCCCTCCGAGCAGTAGGGTTCGACAGGCCAGGAATGCTGTCAAATATTGCATCCGAGATGTTAGGTTGCCTTACGTTAGGATATATAACGTTATAGACGCATGTAATGTTACAACCGAGACGTAGGGACCGACACGCCTGGAATGTTGTCAAATGTTACATCCGAGATGTTAGGTTGCCTTAGATTATGATATATACCGTTATAGACGCATGTAATGTTACCACCGAGACGTAGGGACCGACACGCATGGAATGTTGTCAAATGTTACATCCGAGATGTTAGGTTGCCTTAGGCTAGGATATATGACGTTATAGATGTATATGCTGTTCCCTCCGAGAGGTAGGGTTCGACAGGCCAGGAATGTTGTCAAATATTACATACGAGATGTTAGGTTGCCTTAGGTTAGGATATATAACGTTATAGAAGCATGTAATGTTACCACCGAGACGTAGGGACCGACAGGCATGGAATGTTGTCAAATGTTACATCCGAGATGTTAGGTTGCCTTAGGCTAGGATATATGACGTTATAGATGTATATGCTGTTCCCTCCGAGAGGTAGGGTTCGACAGGCCAGGAATGTTGTCAAATATTGCATCCGAGATGTTAGATTGCCTTACGTTAGGATATATAACGTTATAGACGTATATACTGTTCCCTCCGAGAAGTAGGGTTCGGCAGGCTAGGAATGTCGTCAAATATTGCATCCGAGATGTCAAGTTGCCTTAGATAAGGATATATACCGCTATAGACGCATGTAATGTTACCACCGAGACGTAGGGACCGATACGCTAGGAATGTTGTTAAATGTTACATCCGAGATGTTAGGTTGCCTTAGGCTAGGATATATGACGTTATAGATGTATATGCTGTTTCCTCCGAGAGGTAGAGTTCGACAGGCCAGGAATGTTGTGAAATATTGCATCCGAGATGTTAGGTTGCCTTAGGTTAGGATATATAACGTTATAGACGCATGTAATGTTACCACCGAGACGTAGGGACCGACACGCCTGGAATGTTGTCAAATGTTACATCCGAGATGTTAGGTTGTCTTAGGTTAGGATATATGACGTTACAGACGTATATTCTGTTCCCTCCGAGATGTAGGGTTCGACAGGCCAGGAATGTTGTCAAATATTTCATCCGAGATGTTAGGTTGCCTTAGATTAGGATATATACCTTTATAGACGTATATACTGTTCCCTCCGAGCAGTAGGGTTCGACAGGCCAGGAATGCTGTCAAATATTGCATCCGAGATGTTAGGTTGCCTTACGTTAGGATATATAACGTTATAGACGCATGTAATGTTACCACCGAGACGTAGGGACCGACACGCCTGGAATGTTGTCAAATGTTACATCCGAGATGTTAGGTTGCCTTAGATTAGGATATATACCGTTATAGACGCATGTAATGTTACCACCGAGACGTAGGGACCGACACGCATGGAATGTTGTCAAATGTTACATCCGAGATGTTAGGTTGCCTTAGGCTAGGATATATGACGTTATAGATGTATATGCTGTTCCCCCCGAGAGGTAGGGTTCGACAGGCCAGGAATGTTGTCAAATATTACATACGAGATGTTAGGTTGCCTAAGATTAGGATATATACCGCTATAGACGCATGTAATGTTACCACCGAGACGTAGGGACCGACACGCCAGGAATGTTCTCAAATATTACATACGAGATGTTAGGTGGCCTTAGGTTAGGATATATAACGTTATAGACGCATGTAATGTTACCACCGAGACGTAGGGACCGACACGCCTGGAATGTGGTAAAATGTTACATCCGAGATGTTAGGTTGCCTAAGATTAGGATATATACCGTTATAGACGCATGTAATGTTACCACCGAGACGTAGGGACCGACACGCCTGGAATGTTGTCAAATGTTACATCCGAGATGTTAGGTTGCCTTAGGCTAGGATATATGACGTTATAGATGTATATGCTGTTTCCTCCGAGAGGTAGAGTTCGACAGGCCAGGAATGTTGTCAAATATTGCATCCGAGATGTTAGGTTGCCTTAGATTAGGAAATATACCGTTATAGACGCATGTAATGTTACCACCGAGACGTAGGGACCGACACGCCTGGAATGTTGTCAAATGTTACATCCGAGATGTTAGGTTGTCTTAGGTTAGGATATATGACGTTACAGACGTATATACTGTTCCCACCGAGAAGTAGGGTCCGACACGCCAGGAATGTTGTCGAATATTACATCCGAGATGTTAGGTTGCCTTAGGTTAGGATATATAACGTTATAGACGTATATACTGTTCCCACCGAGAAGTAGGGTTCGACACGCCAGGAATGTTGTCAAATATTACATACGAGATGTTAGGTGGCCTTAGGTTAGGATATATGACGTTACAGACGTATATACTGTTCCCACCGAGAAGTAGGGTCCGACACGCCAGGAATGTTGTCAAATATTACATCCGAGATGTTAGGTTGCCTTAGGTTAGGATATATAACGTTATAGAAGCATGTAATGTTACCACCGAGACGTAGGGACCGACAGGCATGGAATGTTGTCAAATGTTACATCCGAGATGTTAGGTTGCCTTAGGCTAGGATATATGACGTTATAGATGTATATGCTGTTCCCTCCGAGAGGTAGGGTTCGACAGGCCAGGAATGTTGTCAAATATAACATACGAGATGTTAGGTTGCCTAAGATTAGGATATATACCGCTATAGACGCATGTAATGTTACCACCGAGACGTAGGGACCGATACGCCAGGAATGTTGTCAAATATTACATCCGAGATGTTAGGTTGCCTTAGGCTAGGATATATGACGTTATAGATGTATATGCTGTTCCCTCCGAGAGGTAGGGTTCGACAGGCCAGGAATGTTGTCAAATATTACATACGAGATGTTAGGTTGCCTAAGATTAGGATATATACCGTTATAGACGCATGTAATGTTACCACCGAGACGTAGGGACCGACACGCCTGGAATGTTGTCAAATGTTACATCCGAGATGTTAGGTTGTCTTAGGTTAGGATATATGACGTTACAGACGTATATACTGTTCCCTCCGAGATGTAGGGTTCGACAGGCCAGGAATGTTGTCAAATATTTCATCCGAGATGTTAGGTTGCCTTAGATTAGGATATATACCTTTATAGACGTATATACTGTTCCCTCCGAGCAGTAGGTTTCGACAGGCCAGGAATGCTGTCAAATATTGCATCCGAGATGTTAGGTTGCCTTACGTTAGGGTATATAACGTTATAGACGCATGTAATGTTACCACCGAGACGTAGGGACCGACACGCCTGGAATGTTGTCAAATGTTACATCCGAGATGTTAGGTTGCCTTAGATTAGGAAATATACCGTTATAGACGCATGTAATGTTACCACCGAGACGTAGGGACCGACAGGCATGGAATGTTGTCAAATGTTACATCCGAGATGTTAGGTTGCCTTAGGCTAGGATATATGACGTTATAGATGTATATGCTGTTCCCTCCGAGAGGTAGGGTTCGACAGGCCAGGAATGTTGTCAAATATTACATACGAGATGTTAGGTTGCCTAAGATTAGGATATATACCGCTATAGACGCATGTAATGTTACCACCGAGACGTAGGGACCGATACGCCAGGAATGTTGTCAAATATTACATCCGAGATGTTAGGTTGCCTTAGGCTAGGATATATGACGTTATAGATGTATATGCTGTTCCCTCCGAGAGGTAGGGTTCGACAGGCCAGGAATGTTGTCAAATATTACATACCAGATGTTAGGTTGCCTAAGATTAGGATATATACCGTTATAGACGCATGTAATGTTACCACCGAGACGTAGGGACCGACACGCCTGGAATGTTGTCAAATGTTACATCCGAGATGTTAGGTTGTCTTAGGTTAGGATATATGACGTTACAGACGTATATACTGTTCCCTCCGAGATGTAGGGTTCGACAGGCCAGGAATGTTGTCAAATATTTCATCCGAGATGTTAGGTTGCCTTAGATTAGGATATATACCTTTATAGACGTATATACTGTTCCCTCCGAGCAGTAGGGTTCGACAGGCCAGGAATGCTGTCAAATATTGCATCCGAGATGTTAGGTTGCCTTACGTTAGGATATATAACGTTATAGACGCATGTAATGTTACCACCGAGACGTAGGGACCGACACGCCTGGAATGTTGTCAAATGTTACATCCGAGATGTTAGGTTGCCTTAGATTAGGATATATACCGTTATAGACGTATATACAGTTCCCTCCGAGAAGTAGGGTTCGACAGGCCAGGAATGTTGTCAAATATTGCATCCGAGATGTTAGGTTGCCTTAGATAAGGATATACAACGTTATAGACGCATATAATGTTCCCACCGAGAAGTAGGGTCCGACAAGCCTGGAAGGTTGTAGAATATTACATCCGAGATGTTAGGCTGCCCTAGGTTAGGATATATAACGTTATAGACGTATATACTGTTCCCTCCGAGATGTAGGGTTCGACAGGCCAGGAATGTTGTCGAATATTGCATCCGAGATGTTAGATTGCCTTAGATTACGATATCGACCGTTATAGACGCATATAATATTCCCACCGAAAAGTATGCACCGACACGCCAGGAATATTGTAAAATATTACGTCTGAGATAATAGGTTGCCTTAGATTAGGATATACAACGTTATAGACTCATATAATGTTCCCACCGAGAAGTAGGGTCCGACACGCCTGGAATGGTGCAGAATATTACATCCGAGATGTGAGGTTGCCTTAGGTTACGATATATAACGTTATACACGTATATACAGTTCCCACCGAGAAGTAGGGCTCGACACGCCAGGAATGTTGTCAAATATTACATACGAGATGTTAGGTGGCCTTAGGTTAGGATATATAACGTTATAGAAGCATGTAATGTTACCACAGAGACGTAGGGACCGACAGGCATGGAATGTTGTCAAATGTTACATCCGAGATGTTAGGTTGCCTTAGGCTAGGATATATGACGTTATAGATGTATATGCTGTTCCCTCCGAGAGGTAGGGTTCGACAGGCCAGGAATGTTGTCAAATATTACATACGAGATGTTAGGTTGCCTAAGATTAGAATATATACCGCTATAGACGCATGTAATGTTACCACCGAGACGTAGGGACCGACACGCCAGGAATGTTGTCAAATATTACATACGAGATGTTAGGTGGCCTTAGGTTAGGATATATAACGTTATAGAAGCATGTAATGTTACCACAGAGACGTAGGGACCGACACGCCTGGAATATTGTCAAATGTTACATCCGAGATGTTAGGTTGCCTTAGATTAGGATATATACCGTTATAGACGTATATACAGTTCCCTCCGAGATGTAGGGTTCGACAGGCCAGGAATGTTGTCAAATATTGCATCCGAGATGTTAGGTTGCCTTAGATAAGGATATACAACGTTATAGACGCATATAATGTTCCCACCCAGAAGTAGGGTCCGACAAGCCTGGAAGGTTGTAGAATATTACATCCGAGATGTTAGGCTGCCCTAGGTTAGGATATATAACGTTATAGACGCATGTAATGTTACCACCGAGACGTAGGGACCGACACGCCTGGAATGTTGTCAAATGTTACATCCGAGATGTTAGGTTGTCTTAGGTTAGGATATATGACGTTACAAACGTATATTCTGTTCCCTCCGAGATGTAGGGTTCGACAGGCCAGGAATGTTGTCAAATATTTCATCCGAGATGTTAGGTTGCCTTAGATTAGGATATATACCTTTATAGACGTATATACTGTTCCCTCCGAGCAGTAGGGTTCGACAGGCCAGGAATGCTGTCAAATATTGCATCCGAGATGTTAGGTTGCCTAAGATTAGGATATATACCGCTATAGACGCATGTAATGTTACCACCGAGACGTAGGGACCGATACGCCAGGAATGTTGTCAAATATTACATACGAGATGTTAGGTGGCCTTAGGTTAGGATATATGACCTTACAGACGTATATACTGTTCCCACCGAGAAGTAGGGTCCGACACGCCAGGAATGTTGTCAAATATTACATCCGAGATGTGAGGTTGCCTTAGGTTACGATATATAACGTTATAGACGTATATTCTGTTCCCACCGAGAAGTAGGGCTCGACACGCCAGGAATGTTGTCAAATATTACATACGAGATGTTAGGTGGCCTTAGGTTAGGATATATAACGTTATAGAAGCATGTAATGTTACCACCGAGACGTAGGGACCGACAGGCATGGAATGTTGTCAAATGTTACATCCGAGATGTTAGGTTGCCTTAGGCTAGGATATATGACGTTATAGATGTATATGCTGTTCCCTCCGAGAGGTAGGGTTCGACAGGCCAGGAATGTTGTCAAATATTACATACGAGATGTTAGGTTGCCTAAGATTAGGATATATACCGCTATAGACGCATGTAATGTTACCACCGAGACGTAGGGACCGACACGCCAGGAATGTTGTCAAATATTACATACGAGATGTTAGGTGGCCTTAGGTTAGGATATATAACGTTATAGACGCATGTAATGTTACCACCGAGACGTAGGGACCGACACGCCTGGAATGTGGTAAAATGTTACATCCGAGATGTTAGGTTGCCTAAGATTAGGATATATACCGTTATAGACGCATGTAATGTTACCACCGAGACGTAGGGACCGACACGCCTGGAATGTTGTCAAATGTTACATCCGAGATGTTAGGTTGCCTTAGGCTAGGATATATAACGTTATAGACGTATATACTGTTCCCACCGAGAAGTAGGGTTCGACACGCCAGGAATGTTGTCAAATATTACATACGAGATGTTAGGTGGCCTTAGGTTAGGATATATGACGTTACAGACGTATATACTGTTCCCACCGAGAAGTAGGGTCCGACACGCCAGGAATGTTGTCAAATATTACATCCGAGATGTTAGGTTGCCTTAGGTTAGGATATATAACGTTATAGAAGCATGTAATGTTACCACCGAGACGTAGGGACCGACAGGCATGGAATGTTGTCAAATGTTACATCCGAGATGTTAGGTTGCCTTAGGCTAGGATATATGACGTTATAGATGTATATGCTGTTCCCTCCGAGAGGTAGGGTTCGACAGGCCAGGAATGTTGTCAAATATAACATACGAGATGTTAGGTTGCCTAAGATTAGGATATATACCGCTATAGACGCATGTAATGTTACCACCGAGACGTAGGGACCGATACGCCAGGAATGTTGTCAAATATTACATCCGAGATGTTAGGTTGCCTTAGGCTAGGATATATGACGTTATAGATGTATATGCTGTTCCCTCCGAGAGGTAGGGTTCGACAGGCCAGGAATGTTGTCAAATATTACATACGAGATGTTAGGTTGCCTAAGATTAGGATATATACCGTTATAGACGCATGTAATGTTACCACCGAGACGTAGGGACCGACACGCCTGGAATGTTGTCAAATGTTACATCCGAGATGTTAGGTTGTCTTAGGTTAGGATATATGACGTTACAGACGTATATACTGTTCCCTCCGAGATGTAGGGTTCGACAGGCCAGGAATGTTGTCAAATATTTCATCCGAGATGTTAGGTTGCCTTAGATTAGGATATATAGCTTTATAGACGTATATACTGTTCCCTCCGAGCAGTAGGTTTCGACAGGCCAGGAATGCTGTCAAATATTGCATCCGAGATGTTAGGTTGCCTTACGTTAGGGTATATAACGTTATAGACGCATGTAATGTTACCACCGAGACGTAGGGACCGACACGCCTGGAATGTTGTCAAATGTTACATCCGAGATGTTAGGTTGCCTTAGATTAGGAAATATACCGTTATAGACGCATGTAATGTTACCACCGAGACGTAGGGACCGACAGGCATGGAATGTTGTCAAATGTTACATCCGAGATGTTAGGTTGCCTTAGGCTAGGATATATGACGTTATAGATGTATATGCTGTTCCCTCCGAGAGGTAGGGTTCGACAGGCCAGGAATGTTGTCAAATATTACATACGAGATGTTAGGTTGCCTAAGATTAGGATATATACCGCTATAGACGCATGTAATGTTACCACCGAGACGTAGGGACCGATACGCCAGGAATGTTGTCAAATATTACATCCGAGATGTTAGGTTGCCTTAGGCTAGGATATATGACGTTATAGATGTATATGCTGTTCCCTCCGAGAGGTAGGGTTCGACAGGCCAGGAATGTTGTCAAATATTACATACCAGATGTTAGGTTGCCTAAGATTAGGATATATACCGTTATAGACGCATGTAATGTTACCACCGAGACGTAGGGACCGACACGCCTGGAATGTTGTCAAATGTTACATCCGAGATGTTAGGTTGTCTTAGGTTAGGATATATGACGTTACAGACGTATATACTGTTCCCTCCGAGATGTAGGGTTCGACAGGCCAGGAATGTTGTCAAATATTTCATCCGAGATGTTAGGTTGCCTTAGATTAGGATATATACCTTTATAGACGTATATACTGTTCCCTCCGAGCAGTAGGGTTCGACAGGCCAGGAATGCTGTCAAATATTGCATCCGAGATGTTAGGTTGCCTTACGTTAGGATATATAACGTTATAGACGCATGTAATGTTACCACCGAGACGTAGGGACCGACACGCCTGGAATGTTGTCAAATGTTACATCCGAGATGTTAGGTTGCCTTAGATTAGGATATATACCGTTATAGACGTATATACAGTTCCCTCCGAGAAGTAGGGTTCGACAGGCCAGGAATGTTGTCAAATATTGCATCCGAGATGTTAGGTTGCCTTAGATAAGGATATACAACGTTATAGACGCATATAATGTTCCCACCGAGAAGTAGGGTCCGACAAGCCTGGAAGGTTGTAGAATATTACATCCGAGATGTTAGGCTGCCCTAGGTTAGGATATATAACGTTATAGACGTATATACTGTTCCCTCCGAGATGTAGGGTTCGACAGGCCAGGAATGTTGTCGAATATTGCATCCGAGATGTTAGATTGCCTTAGATTACGATATCGACCGTTATAGACGCATATAATATTCCCACCGAAAAGTATGCACCGACACGCCAGGAATATTGTAAAATATTACGTCTGAGATAATAGGTTGCCTTAGATTAGGATATACAACGTTATAGACTCATATAATGTTCCCACCGAGAAGTAGGGTCCGACACGCCTGGAATGGTGCAGAATATTACATCCGAGATGTGAGGTTGCCTTAGGTTACGATATATAACGTTATACACGTATATACAGTTCCCACCGAGAAGTAGGGCTCGACACGCCAGGAATGTTGTCAAATATTACATACGAGATGTTAGGTGGCCTTAGGTTAGGATATATAACGTTATAGAAGCATGTAATGTTACCACCGAGACGTAGGGACCGACAGGCATGGAATGTTGTCAAATGTTACATCCGAGATGTTAGGTTGCCTTAGGCTAGGATATATGACGTTATAGATGTATATGCTGTTCCCTCCGAGAGGTAGGGTTCGACAGGCCAGGAATGTTGTCAAATATTACATACCAGATGTTAGGTTGCCTAAGATTAGGATATATACCGTTATAGACGCATGTAATGTTACCACCGAGACGTAGGGACCGACACGCCTGGAATGTTGTCAAATGTTACATCCGAGATGTTAGGTTGTCTTAGGTTAGGATATATGACGTTACAGACGTATATACTGTTCCCTCCGAGATGTAGGGTTCGACAGGCCAGGAATGTTGTCAAATATTTCATCCGAGATGTTAGGTTGCCTTAGATTAGGATATATACCTTTATAGACGTATATACTGTTCCCTCCGAGCAGTAGGGTTCGACAGGCCAGGAATGCTGTCAAATATTGCATCCGAGATGTTAGGTTGCCTTACGTTAGGATATATAACGTTATAGACGCATGTAATGTTACCACCGAGACGTAGGGACCGACACGCCTGGAATGTTGTCAAATGTTACATCCGAGATGTTAGGTTGCCTTAGATTAGGATATATACCGTTATAGACGTATATACAGTTCCCTCCGAGAAGTAGGGTTCGACAGGCCAGGAATGTTGTCAAATATTGCATCCGAGATGTTAGGTTGCCTTAGATAAGGATATACAACGTTATAGACGCATATAATGTTCCCACCGAGAAGTAGGGTCCGACAAGCCTGGAAGGTTGTAGAATATTACATCCGAGATGTTAGGCTGCCCTAGGTTAGGATATATAACGTTATAGACGTATATACTGTTCCCTCCGAGATGTAGGGTTCGACAGGCCAGGAATGTTGTCGAATATTGCATCCGAGATGTTAGATTGCCTTAGATTACGATATCGACCGTTATAGACGCATATAATATTCCCACCGAAAAGTATGCACCGACACGCCAGGAATATTGTAAAATATTACGTCTGAGATAATAGGTTGCCTTAGATTAGGATATACAACGTTATAGACTCATATAATGTTCCCACCGAGAAGTAGGGTCCGACACGCCTGGAATGGTGCAGAATATTACATCCGAGATGGGAGGTTGCCTTAGGTTACGATATATAACGTTATACACGTATATACAGTTCCCACCGAGAAGTAGGGCTCGACACGCCAGGAATGTTGTCAAATATTACATACGAGATGTTAGGTGGCCTTAGGTTAGGATATATAACGTTATAGAAGCATGTAATGTTACCACCGAGACGTAGGGACCGACAGGCATGGAATGTTGTCAAATGTTACATCCGAGATGTTAGGTTGCCTTAGGCTAGGATATATGACGTTATAGATGTATATGCTGTTCCCTCCGAGAGGTAGGGTTCGACAGGCCAGGAATGTTGTCAAATATTACATACGAGATGTTAGGTTGCCTAAGATTAGGATATATACCGCTATAGACGCATGTAATGTTACCACCGAGACGTAGGGACCGACACGCCAGGAATGTTGTCAAATATTACATACGAGATGTTAGGTGGCCTTAGGTTAGGATATATAACGTTATAGACGCATGTAATGTTACCACCGAGACGTAGGGACCGACACGCCTGGAATGTGGTAAAATGTTACATCCGAGATGTTAGGTTGCCTAAGATTAGGATATATACCGTTATAGACGCATGTAATGTTACCACCGAGACGTAGGGACCGACACGCCTGGAATGTTGTCAAATGTTACATCCGAGATGTTAGGTTGCCTTAGGCTAGGATATATGACGTTATAGATGTATATGCTGTTTCCTCCGAGAGGTAGAGTTCGACAGGCCAGGAATGTTGTCAAATATTGCATCCGAGATGTTAGGTTGCCTTAGGTTAGGATATATAACGTTATAGACGCATGTAATGTTACCACCGAGACGTAGGGACCGACACGCCTGGAATGTTGTCAAATGTTACATCCGAGATGTTAGGTTGTCTTAGGTTAGGATATATGACGTTACAGACGTATATTCTGTTCCCTCCGAGATGTAGGGTTCGACAGGCCAGGAATGTTGTCAAATATTTCATCCGAGATGTTAGGTTGCCTTAGATTAGGATATATACCTTTATAGACGTATATACTGTTCCCTCCGAGCAGTAGGGTTCGACAGGCCGGGAATGCTGTCAAATATTGCATCCGAGATGTTAGGTTGCCTAAGATTAGGATATATACCGCTATAGACGCATGTAATGTTACCACCGAGACGTAGGGACCGATACGCCAGGAATGTTGTCAAATATTACATACGAGATGTTAGGTGGCCTTAGGTTAGGATATATGACCTTACAGACGTATATACTGTTCCCACCGAGAAGTAGGGTCCGACACGCCAGGAATGTTGTCAAATATTACATCCGAGATGTGAGGTTGCCTTAGGTTACGATATATAACGTTATAGACGTATATACAGTTCCCACCGAGAAGTAGGGCTCGACACGCCAGGAATGTTGTCAAATATTACATACGAGATGTTAGGTGGCCTTAGGTTAGGATATATAACGTTCTAGAAGCATGTAATGTTACCACAGAGACGTAGGGACCGACAGGCATGGAATGTTGTCAAATGTTACATCCGAGATGTTAGGTTGCCTTAGGCTAGGATATATGACGTTATAGATGTATATGCTGTTCCCTCCGAGAGGTAGGGTTCGACAGGCCAGGAATGTTGTCAAATATTACATACGAGATGTTAGGTTGCCTAAGATTAGGATATATACCGCTATAGACGCATGTAATGTTACCACCGAGACGTAGGGACCGACACGCCAGGAATGTTGTCAAATATTACATACGAGATGTTAGGTGGCCTTAGGTTAGGATATATAACGTTATAGACGCATGTAATGTTACCACCGAGACGTAGGGACCGACACGCCTGGAATGTGGTAAAATGTTACATCCGAGATGTTAGGTTGCCTAAGATTAGGATATATACCGTTATAGACGCATGTAATGTTACCACCGAGACGTAGGGACCGACACGCCTGGAATGTTGTCAAATGTTACATCCGAGATGTTAGGTTGCCTTAGGCTAGGATATATGACGTTATCGATGTATATGCTGTTCCCTCCGAGAGGTAGAGTTCGACAGGCCAGGAATGTTGTCAAATATTGCATCCGAGATGTTAGGTTGCCTTAGGTTAGGATATATAACGTTATAGACGCATGTAATGTTACCACCGAGACGTAGGGACCGACACGCCTGGAATGTTGTCAAATGTTACATCCGAGATGTTAGGTTGTCTTAGGTTAGGATATATGACGTTACAGACGTATATACTGTTCCCACCGAGAAGTAGGGTCCGACACGCCAGGAATGTTGTCGAATATTACATCCGAGTTGTTAGGTTGCCTTAGGTTAGGATATATAACGTTATAGACGTATATACTGTTCCCACCGAGAAGTAGGGTTCGACACGCCAGGAATGTTGTCAAATATTACATACGAGATGTTAGGTGACCTTAGGTTAAGACATATATAGTTATAGACGCATGTAATGTTACCACCGAGACGTAGGGACCGACACGCCTGGAATGTTGTCAAATGTTACATCCGAGATGTTAGGTTGCCTTAGATTAGGATATATACCGTTATAGACGTATATACAGTTCCCTCCGAGAAGTAGGGTTCGACAGGCCAGGAATGTTGTCAAATATTGCATCCGAGATGTTAGGTTGCCTTAGATAAGGATAAACAACGTTATAGACGCATATAATGTTCCCACCGAGAAGTAGGGTCCGACAAGCCTGGAAGGTTGTAGAATATTACATCCGAGATGTTAGGCTGCCCTAGGTTAGGATATATAACGTTATAGACGTATATACTGTTCCCTCCGAGATGTAGGGTTCGACAGGCCAGGAATGTTGTCGAATATTGCATCCGAGATGTTAGATTGCCTTAGATTACGATATCGACCGTTATAGACGCATATAATATTCCCACCGAAAAGTATGCACCGACACGCCAGGAATATTGTAAAATATTACGTCTGAGATAATAGGTTGCCTTAGATTAGGATATACAACGTTATAGACTCATATAATGTTCCCACCGAGAAGTAGGGTCCGACACGCCTGGAATGGTGCAGAATATTACATCCGAGATGTGAGGTTGCCTTAGGTTACGATATATAACGTTATAGACGTATATACAGTTCCCACCGAGAAGTAGGGCTCGACACGCCAGGAATGTTGTCAAATATTACATACGAGATGTTAGGTGGCCTTAGGTTAGGATATATAACGTTATAGAAGCATGTAATGTTACCACAGAGACGTAGGGACCGACAGGCATGGAATGTTGTCAAATGTTACATCCGAGATGTTAGGTTGCCTTAGGCTAGGATATATGACGTTATAGATGTATATGCTGTTCCCTCCGAGAGGTAGGGTTCGACAGGCCAGGAATGTTGTCAAATATTACATACGAGATGTTAGGTTGCCTAGGATTAGAATATATACCGCTATAGACGCATGTAATGTTACCACCGAGACGTAGGGACCGACACGCCAGGAATGTTGTCAAATATTACATACGAGATGGTAGGTGGCCTTAGGTTAGGATATATAACGTTATAGACGCATGTAATGTTACCACCGAGACGTTGGGACCGACACGCCTGGAATATTGTCAAATGTTACATCCGAGATGTTAGGTTGCCTTAGATTAGGATATATACCGTTATAGACGTATATACAGTTCCCTCCGAGATGTAGGGTTCGACAGGCCAGGAATGTTGTCAAATATTGCATCCGAGATGTTAGGTTGCCTTAGATAAGGATATACAACGTTATAGACGCATATAATGTTCCCACCCAGAAGTAGGGTCCGACAAGCCTGGAAGGTTGTAGAATATTACATCCGAGATGTTAGGCTGCCCTAGGTTAGGATATATAACGTTATAGACGTATAACTGTTCCCTCCGAAATGTAGGGTTCGACAGGCCAGGAATGTTGTCAAATATTGCATCCGAGATGTTAGATTGCCTTACGTTAGGATATATAACGTTATAGACGTATATACTGTTCCCTCCGAGAAGTAGGGATCGGCAGGCTAGGAATGTCGTCAAATATTGCATCCGAGATGTCAAGTTGCCTTAGATAAGGATATATACCGGTATAGACGCATGTAATGTTACCACCGAGACGTAGGGACCGATACGCTAGGAATGTTGTTAAATGTTACATCCGAGATGTTAGGTTGCCTTAGGCTAGGATATATGACGTTATAGATGTATATGCTGTTTCCTCCGAGAGGTAGAGTTCGACAGGCCAGGAATGTTGTCAAATATTGCATCCGAGATGTTAGGTTGCCTTAGATTAGGATATATACCTTTATAGACGTATATACTGTTCCCTCCGAGCAGTAGGGTTCGACAGGCCAGGAATGCTGTCAAATATTGCATCCGAGATGTTAGGTTGCCTAAGATTAGGATATATACCGCTATAGACGCATGTAATGTTACCACCGAGACGTAGGGACCGACACGCCTGGAATGTTGTCAAATGTTACATCCGAGATGTTAGGTTGTCTTAGGTTAGGATATATGACGTTACAGACGCATATACTGTTCCCACCGAGAAGTAGGGTCCGACACGCCAGGAATGTTGTCGAATATTACATCCGAGATGTTAGGTTGCCTTAGGTTAGGATATATAACGTTATAGACGTATATACTGTTCCCACCGAGAAGTAGGGTTCGACACGCCAGGAATGTTGTCAAATATTACATACGAGATGTTAGGTGACCTTAGGTTAAGACATATATAGTTATAGACGCATGTAATGTTACCACCGAGACGTAGGGACCGACACGCCTGGAATGTTGTCAAATGTTACATCCGAGATGTTAGGTTGCCTTAGATTAGGATATATACCGTTATAGACGTATATACAGTTCCCTCCGAGAAGTAGGGTTCGACAGGCCAGGAATGTTGTCAAATATTGCATCCGAGATGTTAGGTTGCCTTAGATAAGGATAAACAACGTTATAGACGCATATAATGTTCCCACCGAGAAGTAGGGTCCGACAAGCCTGGAAGGTTGTAGAATATTACATCCGAGATGTTAGGCTGCCCTAGGTTAGGATATATAACGTTATAGACGTATATACTGTTCCCTCCGAGATGTAGGGTTCGACAGGCCAGGAATGTTGTCGAATATTGCATCCGAGATGTTAGATTGCCTTAGATTACGATATCGACCGTTATAGACGCATATAATATTCCCACCGAAAAGTATGCACCGACACGCCAGGAATATTGTAAAATATTACGTCTGAGATAATAGGTTGCCTTAGATTAGGATATACAACGTTATAGACTCATATAATGTTCCCACCGAGAAGTAGGGTCCGACACGCCTGGAATGGTGCAGAATATTACATCCGAGATGTGAGGTTGCCTTAGGTTACGATATATAACGTTATAGACGTATATACAGTTCCCACCGAGAAGTAGGGCTCGACACGCCAGGAATGTTGTCAAATATTACATACGAGATGTTAGGTGGCCTTAGGTTAGGATATATAACGTTATAGAAGCATGTAATGTTACCACAGAGACGTAGGGACCGACAGGCATGGAATGTTGTCAAATGTTACATCCGAGATGTTAGGTTGCCTTAGGCTAGGATATATGACGTTATAGATGTATATGCTGTTCCCTCCGAGAGGTAGGGTTCGACAGGCCAGGAATGTTGTCAAATATTACATACGAGATGTTAGGTTGCCTAAGATTAGAATATATACCGCTATAGACGCATGTAATGTTACCACCGAGACGTAGGGACCGACACGCCAGGAATGTCGTCAAATATTACATACGAGATGTTAGGTGGCCTTAGGTTAGGATATATAACGTTATAGAAGCATGTAATGTTACCACAGAGACGTAGGGACCGACACGCCTGGAATATTGTCAAATGTTACATCCGAGATGTTAGGTTGCCTTAGATTAGGATATATACCGTTATAGACGTATATACAGTTCCCTCCGAGATGTAGGGTTCGACAGGCCAGGAATGTTGTCAAATATTGCATCCGAGATGTTAGGTTGCCTTAGATAAGGATATACAACGTTATAGACGCATATAATGTTCCCACCCAGAAGTAGGGTCCGACAAGCCTGGAAGGTTGTAGAATATTACATCCGAGATGTTAGGCTGCCCTAGGTTAGGATATATAACGTTATAGACGTATAACTGTTCCCTCCGAAATGTAGGGTTCGACAGGCCAGGAATGTTGTCAAATATTGCATCCGAGATGTTAGATTGCCTTACGTTAGGATATATAACGTTATAGACGTATATACTGTTCCCTCCGAGAAGTAGGGATCGGCAGGCTAGGAATGTCGTCAAATATTGCATCCGAGATGTCAAGTTGCCTTAGATAAGGATATATACCGGTATAGACGCATGTAATGTTACCACCGAGACGTAGGGACCGATACGCTAGGAATGTTGTTAAATGTTACCCCCGAGATGTTAGGTTGCCTTAGGCTAGGATATATGACGTTATAGATGTATATGCTGTTTCCTCCGAGAGGTAGAGTTCGACAGGCCAGGAATGTTGTCAAATATTGCATCCGAGATGTTAGGTTGCCTTAGGTTAGGATATATAACGTTCTAGACGCATGTAATGTTACCACCGAGACGTAGGGACCGACACGCCTGGAATGTTGTCAAATGTTACATCCGAGATGTTAGGTTGTCTTAGGTTAGGATATATGACGTTACAAACGTATATTCTGTTCCCTCCGAGATGTAGGGTTCGACAGGCCAGGAATGTTGTCAAATATTTCATCCGAGATGTTAGGTTGCCTTAGATTAGGATATATACCTTTATAGACGTATATACTGTTCCCTCCGAGCAGTAGGGTTCGACAGGCCAGGAATGCTGTCAAATATTGCATCCGAGATGTTAGGTTGCCTAAGATTAGGATATATACCGCTATAGACGCATGTAATGTTACCACCGAGACGTAGGGACCGATACGCCAGGAATGTTGTCAAATATTACATACGAGATGTTAGGTGGCCTTAGGTTAGGATATATGACCTTACAGACGTATATACTGTTCCCACCGAGAAGTAGGGTCCGACACGCCAGGAATGTTGTCAAATATTACATCCGAGATGTGAGGTTGCCTTAGGTTACGATATATAACGTTATAGACGTATATTCTGTTCCCACCGAGAAGTAGGGCTCGACACGCCAGGAATGTTGTCAAATATTACATACGAGATGTTAGGTGGCCTTAGGTTAGGATATATAACGTTATAGAAGCATGTAATGTTACCACCGAGACGTAGGGACCGACAGGCATGGAATGTTGTCAAATGTTACATCCGAGATGTTAGGTTGCCTTAGGCTAGGATATATGACGTTATAGATGTATATGCTGTTCCCTCCGAGAGGTAGGGTTCGACAGGCCAGGAATGTTGTCAAATATTACATACGAGATGTTAGGTTGCCTAAGATTAGGATATATACCGCTATAGACGCATGTAATGTTACCACCGAGACGTAGGGACCGACACGCCAGGAATGTTGTCAAATATTACATACGAGATGTTAGGTGGCCTTAGGTTAGGATATATAACGTTATAGACGCATGTAATGTTACCACCGAGACTTAGGGACCGACACGCCTGGAATGTGGTAAAATGTTACATCCGAGATGTTAGGTTGCCTAAGATTAGGATATATACCGTTATAGACGCATGTAATGTTACCACCGAGACGTAGGGACCGACACGCCTGGAATGTTGTCAAATGTTACATCCGAGATGTTAGGTTGCCTTAGGCTAGGATATATGACGTTATAGATGTATATGCTGTTTCCTCCGAGAGGTAGAGTTCGACAGGCCAGGAATGTTGTCAAATATTGCATCCGAGATGTTAGGTTGCCTTAGGTTAGGATATATAACGTTATAGACGCATGTAATGTTACCACCGAGACGTAGGGACCGACACGCCTGGAATGTTGTCAAATGTTACATCCGAGATGTTAGGTTGTCTTAGGTTAGGATATATGACGTTACAGACGTATATTCTGTTCCCTCCGAGATGTAGGGTTCGACAGGCCAGGAATGTTGTCAAATATTTCATCCGAGATGTTAGGTTGCCTTAGATTAGGATATATACCTTTATAGACGTATATACTGTTCCCTCCGAGCAGTAGGGTTCGACAGGCCAGGAATGCTGTCAAATATTGCATCCGAGATGTTAGGTTGCCTAAGATTAGGATATATACCGCTATAGACGCATGTAATGTTACCACCGAGACGTAGGGACCGATACGCCAGGAATGTTGTCAAATATTACATACGAGATGTTAGGTGGCCTTAGGTTAGGATATATGACCTTACAGACGTATATACTGTTCCCACCGAGAAGTAGGGTCCGACACGCCAGGAATGTTGTCAAATATTACATCCGAGATGTGAGGTTGCCTTAGGTTACGATATATAACGTTATAGACGTATATACAGTTCCCACCGAGAAGTAGGGCTCGACACGCCAGGAATGTTGTCAAATATTACATACGAGATGTTAGGTGGCCTTAGGTTAGGATATATAACGTTATAGAAGCATGTAATGTTACCACAGAGACGTAGGGACCGACAGGCATGGAATGTTGTCAAATGTTACATCCGAGATGTTAGGTTGCCTTAGGCTAGGATATATGACGTTATAGATGTATATGCTGTTCCCTCCGAGAGGTAGGGTTCGACAGGCCAGGAATGTTGTCAAATATTACATACGAGATGTTAGGTTGCCTAAGATTAGGATATATACCGCTATAGACGCATGTAATGTTACCACCGAGACGTAGGGACCGACACGCCAGGAATGTTGTCAAATATTACATACGAGATGTTAGGTGGCCTTAGGTTAGGATATATAACGTTATAGACGCATGTAATGTTACCACCGAGACGTAGGGACCGACACGCCTGGAATGTGGTAAAATGTTACATCCGAGATGTTAGGTTGCCTAAGATTAGGATATATACCGTTATAGACGCATGTAATGTTACCACCGAGACGTAGGGACCGACACGCCTGGAATGTTGTCAAATGTTACATCCGAGATGTTAGGTTGCCTTAGGCTAGGATATATGACGTTATCGATGTATATGCTGTTCCCTCCGAGAGGTAGAGTTCGACAGGCCAGGAATGTTGTCAAATATTGCATCCGAGATGTTAGGTTGCCTTAGGTTAGGATATATAACGTTATAGACGCATGTAATGTTACCACCGAGACGTAGGGACCGACACGTCTGGAATGTTGTCAAATGTTACATCCGAGATGTTAGGTTGTCTTAGGTTAGGATATATGACGTTACAGACGTATATACTGTTCCCACCGAGAAGTAGGGTCCGACACGCCAGGAATGTTGTCGAATATTACATCCGAGATGTTAGGTTGCCTTAGGTTAGGATATATAACGTTATAGACGTATATACTGTTCCCACCGAGAAGTAGGGTTCGACACGCCAGGAATGTTGTCAAATATTACATACGAGATGTTAGGTGACCTTAGGTTAAGACATATATAGTTATAGACGCATGTAATGTTACCACCGAGACGTAGGGACCGACACGCCTGGAATGTTGTCAAATGTTACATCCGAGATGTTAGGTTGCCTTAGATTAGGATATATACCGTTATAGCCGTATATACAGTTCCCTCCGAGAAGTAGGGTTCGACAGGCCAGGAATGTTGTCAAATATTGCATCCGAGATGTTAGGTTGCCTTAGATAAGGATAAACAACGTTATAGACGCATATAATGTTCCCACCGAGAAGTAGGGTCCGACAAGCCTGGAAGGTTGTAGAATATTACATCCGAGATGTTAGGCTGCCCTAGGTTAGGATATATAACGTTATAGACGTATATACTGTTCCCTCCGAGATGTAGGGTTCGACAGGCCAGGAATGTTGTCGAATATTGCATCCGAGATGTTAGATTGCCTTAGATTACGATATCGACCGTTATAGACGCATATAATATTCCCACCGAAAAGTATGCACCGACACGCCAGGAATATTGTAAAATATTACGTCTGAGATAATAGGTTGCCTTAGATTAGGATATACAACGTTATAGACTCATATAATGTTCCCACCGAGAAGTAGGGTCCGACACGCCTGGAATGGTGCAGAATATTACATCCGAGATGTGAGGTTGCCTTAGGTTACGATATATAACGTTATAGACGTATATACAGTTCCCACCGAGAAGTAGGGCTCGACACGCCAGGAATGTTGTCAAATATTACATACGAGATGTTAGGTGGCCTTAGGTTAGGATATATAACGTTATAGAAGCATGTAATGTTACCACAGAGACGTAGGGATCGACAGGCATGGAATGTTGTCAAATGTTACATCCGAGATGTTAGGTTGCCTTAGGCTAGGATATATGACGTTATAGATGTATATGCTGTTCCCTCCGAGAGGTAGGGTTCGACAGGCCAGGAATGTTGTCAAATATTACATACGAGATGTTAGGTTGCCTAGGATTAGAATATATACCGCTATAGACGCATGTAATGTTACCACCGAGACGTAGGGACCGACACGCCAGGAATGTTGTCAAATATTACATACGAGATGGTAGGTGGCCTTAGGTTAGGATATATAACGTTATAGACGCATGTAATGTTACCACCGAGACGTTGGGACCGACACGCCTGGAATATTGTCAAATGTTACATCCGAGATGTTAGGTTGCCTTAGATTAGGATATATACCGTTATAGACGTATATACAGTTCCCTCCGAGATGTAGGGTTCGACAGGCCAGGAATGTTGTCAAATATTGCATCCGAGATGTTAGGTTGCCTTAGATAAGGATATACAACGTTATAGACGCATATAATGTTCCCACCCAGAAGTAGGGTCCGACAAGCCTGGAAGGTTGTAGAATATTACATCCGAGATGTTAGGCTGCCCTAGGTTAGGATATATAACGTTATAGACGTATAACTGTTCCCTCCGAAATGTAGGGTTCGACAGGCCAGGAATGTTGTCAAATATTGCATCCGAGATGTTAGATTGCCTTACGTTAGGATATATAACGTTATAGACGTATATACTGTTCCCTCCGAGAAGTAGGGATCGGCAGGCTAGGAATGTCGTCAAATATTGCATCCGAGATGTCAAGTTGCCTTAGATAAGGATATATACCGGTATAGACGCATGTAATGTTACCACCGAGACGTAGGGACCGATACGCTAGGAATGTTGTTAAATGTTACATCCGAGATGTTAGGTTGCCTTAGGCTAGGATATATGACGTTATAGATGTATATGCTGTTTCCTCCGAGAGGTAGAGTTCGACAGGCCAGGAATGTTGTCAAATATTGCATCCGAGATGTTAGGTTGCCTTAGATTAGGATATATACCTTTATAGACGTATATACTGTTCCCTCCGAGCAGTAGGGTTCGACAGGCCAGGAATGCTGTCAAATATTGCATCCGAGATGTTAGGTTGCCTAAGATTAGGATATATACCGCTATAGACGCATGTAATGTTACCACCGAGACGTAGGGACCGACACGCCTGGAATGTTGTCAAATGTTACATCCGAGATGTTAGGTTGTCTTAGGTTAGGATATATGACGTTACAGACGTATATACTGTTCCCACCGAGAAGTAGGGTCCGACACGCCAGGAATGTTGTCGAATATTACATCCGAGATGTTAGGTTGCCTTAGGTTAGGATATATAACGTTATAGACGTATATACTGTTCCCACCGAGAAGTAGGGTTCGACACGCCAGGAATGTTGTCAAATATTACATACGAGATGTTAGGTGACCTTAGGTTAAGACATATATAGTTATAGACGCATGTAATGTTACCACCGAGACGTAGGGACCGACACGCCTGGAATGTTGTCAAATGTTACATCCGAGATGTTAGGTTGCCTTAGATTAGGATATATACCGTTATAGACGTATATACAGTTCCCTCCGAGAAGTAGGGTTCGACAGGCCAGGAATGTTGTCAAATATTGCATCCGAGATGTTAGGTTGCCTTAGATAAGGATAAACAACGTTATAGACGCATATAATGTTCCCACCGAGAAGTAGGGTCCGACAAGCCTGGAAGGTTGTAGAATATTACATCCGAGATGTTAGGCTGCCCTAGGTTAGGATATATAACGTTATAGACGTATATACTGTTCCCTCCGAGATGTAGGGTTCGACAGGCCAGGAATGTTGCCGAATATTGCATCCGAGATGTTAGATTGCCTTAGATTACGATATCGACCGTTATAGACGCATATAATATTCCCACCGAAAAGTATGCACCGACACGCCAGGAATATTGTAAAATATTACGTCTGAGATAATAGGTTGCCTTAGATTAGGATATACAACGTTATAGACTCATATAATGTTCCCACCGAGAAGTAGGGTCCGACACGCCTGGAATGGTGCAGAATATTACATCCGAGATGTGAGGTTGCCTTAGGTTACGATATATAACGTTATAGACGTATATACAGTTCCCACCGAGAAGTAGGGCTCGACACGCCAGGAATGTTGTCAAATATTACATACGAGATGTTAGGTGGCCTTAGGTTAGGATATATAACGTTATAGAAGCATGTAATGTTACCACAGAGACGTAGGGACCGACAGGCATGGAATGTTGTCAAATGTTACATCCGAGATGTTAGGTTGCCTTAGGCTAGGATATATGACGTTATAGATGTATATGCTGTTCCCTCCGAGAGGTAGGGTTCGACAGGCCAGGAATGTTGTCAAATATTACATACGAGATGTTAGGTTGCCTAGGATTAGAATATATACCGCTATAGACGCATGTAATGTTACCACCGAGACGTAGGGACCGACACGCCAGGAATGTTGTCAAATATTACATACGAGATGGTAGGTGGCCTTAGGTTAGGATATATAACGTTATAGACGCATGTAATGTTACCACCGAGACGTTGGGACCGACACGCCTGGAATATTGTCAAATGTTACATCCGAGATGTTAGGTTGCCTTAGATTAGGATATATACCGTTATAGACGTATATACAGTTCCCTCCGAGATGTAGGGTTCGACAGGCCAGGAATGTTGTCAAATATTGCATCCGAGATGTTAGGTTGCCTTAGATAAGGATATACAACGTTATAGACGCATATAATGTTCCCACCCAGAAGTAGGGTCCGACAAGCCTGGAAGGTTGTAGAATATTACATCCGAGATGTTAGGCTGCCCTAGGTTAGGATATATAACGTTATAGACGTATAACTGTTCCCTCCGAAATGTAGGGTTCGACAGGCCAGGAATGTTGTCAAATATTGCATCCGAGATGTTAGATTGCCTTACGTTAGGATATATAACGTTATAGACGTATATACTGTTCCCTCCGAGAAGTAGGGATCGGCAGGCTAGGAATGTCGTCAAATATTGCATCCGAGATGTCAAGTTGCCTTAGATAAGGATATATACCGGTATAGACGCATGTAATGTTACCACCGAGACGTAGGGACCGATACGCTAGGAATGTTGTTAAATGTTACATCCGAGATGTTAGGTTGCCTTAGGCTAGGATATATGACGTTATAGATGTATATGCTGTTTCCTCCGAGAGGTAGAGTTCGACAGGCCAGGAATGTTGTCAAATATTGCATCCGAGATGTTAGGTTGCCTTAGATTAGGATATATACCTTTATAGACGTATATACTGTTCCCTCCGAGCAGTAGGGTTCGACAGGCCAGGAATGCTGTCAAATATTGCATCCGAGATGTTAGGTTGCCTAAGATTAGGATATATACCGCTATAGACGCATGTAATGTTACCACCGAGACGTAGGGACCGACACGCCTGGAATGTTGTCAAATGTTACATCCGAGATGTTAGGTTGTCTTAGGTTAGGATATATGACGTTACAGACGTATATACTGTTCCCACCGAGAAGTAGGGTCCGACACGCCAGGAATGTTGTCGAATATTACATCCGAGATGTTAGGTTGCCTTAGGTTAGGATATATAACGTTATAGACGTATATACTGTTCCCACCGAGAAGTAGGGTTCGACACGCCAGGAATGTTGTCAAATATTACATACGAGATGTTAGGTGACCTTAGGTTAAGACATATATAGTTATAGACGCATGTAATGTTACCACCGAGACGTAGGGACCGACACGTCTGGAATGTTGTCAAATGTTACATCCGAGATGTTAGGTTGCCTTAGATTAGGATATATACCGTTATAGACGTATATACAGTTCCCTCCGAGAAGTAGGGTTCGACAGGCCAGGAATGTTGTCAAATATTGCATCCGAGATGTTAGGTTGCCTTAGATAAGGATAAACAACGTTATAGACGCATATAATGTTCCCACCGAGAAGTAGGGTCCGACAAGCCTGGAAGGTTGTAGAATATTACATCCGAGATGTTAGGCTGCCCTAGGTTAGGATATATAACGTTATAGACGTATATACTGTTCCCTCCGGGATGTAGGGTTCGACAGGCCAGGAATGTTGTCGAATATTGCATCCGAGATGTTAGATTGCCTTAGATTACGATATCGACCGTTATAGACGCATTAATATTCCCACCGAAAAGTATGCACCGACACGCCAGGAATATTGTAAAATATTACGTCTGAGATAATAGGTTGCCTTAGATTAGGATATACAACGTTATAGACTCATATAATGTTCCCACCGAGAAGTAGGGTCCGACACGCCTGGAATGGTGCAGAATATTACATCCGAGATGTGAGGTTGCCTTAGGTTACGATATATAACGTTATAGACGTATATACAGTTCCCACCGAGAAGTAGGGCTCGACACGCCAGGAATGTTGTCAAATATTACATACGAGATGTTAGGTGGCCTTAGGTTAGGATATATAACGTTATAGAAGCATGTAATGTTACCACAGAGACGTAGGGACCGACAGGCATGGAATGTTGTCAAATGTTACATCCGAGATGTTAGGTTGCCTTAGGCTAGGATATATGACGTTATAGATGTATATGCTGTTCCCTCCGAGAGGTAGGGTTCGACAGGCCAGGAATGTTGTCAAATATTACATACGAGATGTTAGGTTGCCTAGGATTAGAATATATACCGCTATAGACGCATGTAATGTTACCACCGAGACGTAGGGACCGACACGCCAGGAATGTTGTCAAATATTACATACGAGATGGTAGGTGGCCTTAGGTTAGGATATATAACGTTATAGACGCATGTAATGTTACCACCGAGACGTTGGGACCGACACGCCTGGAATATTGTCAAATGTTACATCCGAGATGTTAGGTTGCCTTAGATTAGGATATATACCGTTATAGACGTATATACAGTTCCCTCCGAGATGTAGGGTTCGACAGGCCAGGAATGTTGTCAAATATTGCATCCGAGATGTTAGGTTGCCTTAGATAAGGATATACAACGTTATAGACGCATATAATGTTCCCACCCAGAAGTAGGGTCCGACAAGCCTGGAAGGTTGTAGAATATTATATCCGAGATGTTAGGCTGCCCTAGGTTAGGATATATAACGTTATAGACGTATAACTGTTCCCTCCGAAATGTAGGGTTCGACAGGCCAGGAATGTTGTCAAATATTGCATCCGAGATGTTAGATTGCCTTACGTTAGGATATATAACGTTATAGACGTATATACTGTTCCCTCCGAGAAGTAGGGATCGGCAGGCTAGGAATGTCGTCAAATATTGCATCCGAGATGTCAAGTTGCCTTAGATAAGGATATATACCGGTATAGACGCATGTAATGTTACCACCGAGACGTAGGGACCGATACGCTAGGAATGTTGTTAAATGTTACATCCGAGATGTTAGGTTGCCTTAGGCTAGGATATATGACGTTATAGATGTATATGCTGTTTCCTCCGAGAGGTAGAGTTCGACAGGCCAGGAATGTTGTCAAATATTGCATCCGAGATGTTAGGTTGCCTTAGGTTAGGATATATAACGTTATAGACGCATGTAATGTTACCACCGAGACGTAGGGACCGACACGCCTGGAATGTTGTCAAATGTTACATCCGAGATGTTAGGTTGTCTTAGGTTAGGATATATGACGTTACAGACGTATATTCTGTTCCCTCCGAGATGTAGGGTTCGACAGGCCAGGAATGTTGTCAAATATTTCATCCGAGATGTTAGGTTGCCTTAGATTAGGATATATACCTTTATAGACGTATATACTGTTCCCTCCGAGCAGTAGGGTTCGACAGGCCAGGAATGCTGTCAAATATTGCATCCGAGATGTTAGGTTGCCTAAGATTAGGATATATACCGCTATAGACGCATGTAATGTTACCACCGAGACGTAGGGACCGATACGCCAGGAATGTTGTCAAATATTACATACGAGATGTTAGGTGGCCTTAGGTTAGGATATATGACCTTACAGACGTATATACTGTTCCCACCGAGAAGTAGGGTCCGACACGCCAGGAATGTTGTCAAATATTACATCCGAGATGTGAGGTTGCCTTAGGTTACGATATATAACGTTATAGACGTATATTCTGTTCCCACCGAGAAGTAGGGCTCGACACGCCAGGAATGTTGTCAAATATTACATACGAGATGTTAGGTGGCCTTAGGTTAGGATATATAACGTTATAGAAGCATGTAATGTTACCACCGAGACGTAGGGACCGACAGGCATGGAATGTTGTCAAATGTTACATCCGAGATGTTAGGTTGCCTTAGGCTAGGATATATGACGTTATAGATGTATATGCTGTTCCCTCCGAGAGGTAGGGTTCGACAGGCCAGGAATGTTGTCAAATATTACATACGAGATGTTAGGTTGCCTAAGATTAGGATATATACCGCTATAGACGCATGTAATGTTACCACCGAGACGTAGGGACCGACACGCCAGGAATGTTGTCAAATATTACATACGAGATGTTAGGTGGCCTTAGGTTAGGATATATAACGTTATAGACGCATGTAATGTTACCACCGAGACGTAGGGACCGACACGCCTGGAATGTGGTAAAATGTTACATCCGAGATGTTAGGTTGCCTAAGATTAGGATATATACCGTTATAGACGCATGTAATGTTACCACCGAGACGTAGGGACCGACACGCCTGGAATGTTGTCAAATGTTACATCCGAGATGTTAGGTTGCCTTAGGCTAGGATATATGACGTTATCGATGTATATGCTGTTCCCTCCGAGAGGTAGAGTTCGACAGGCCAGGAATGTTGTCAAATATTGCATCCGAGATGTTAGGTTGCCTTAGGTTAGGATATATAACGTTATAGACGCATGTAATGTTACCACCGAGACGTAGGGACCGACACGCCTGGAATGTTGTCAAATGTTACATCCGAGATGTTAGGTTGTCTTAGGTTAGGATATATGACGTTACAGACGTATATACTGTTCCCACCGAGAAGTAGGGTCCGACACGCCAGGAATGTTGTCGAATATTACATCCGAGATGTTAGGTTGCCTTAGGTTAGGATATATAACGTTATAGACGTATATACTGTTCCCACCGAGAAGTAGGGTTCGACACGCCAGGAATGTTGTCAAATATTACATACGAGATGTTAGGTGACCTTAGGTTAAGACATATATAGTTATAGACGCATGTAATGTTACCACCGAGACGTAGGGACCGACACGCCTGGAATGTTGTCAAATGTTACATCCGAGATGTTAGGTTGCCTTAGATTAGGATATATACCGTTATAGCCGTATATACAGTTCCCTCCGAGAAGTAGGGTTCGACAGGCCAGGAATGTTGTCAAATATTGCATCCGAGATGTTAGGTTGCCTTAGATAAGGATAAACAACGTTATAGACGCATATAATGTTCCCACCGAGAAGTAGGGTCCGACAAGCCTGGAAGGTTGTAGAATATTACATCCGAGATGTTAGGCTGCCCTAGGTTAGGATATATAACGTTATAGACGTATATACTGTTCCCTCCGAGATGTAGGGTTCGACAGGCCAGGAATGTTGTCGAATATTGCATCCGAGATGTTAGATTGCCTTAGATTACGATATCGACCGTTATAGACGCATATAATATTCCCACCGAAAAGTATGCACCGACACGCCAGGAATATTGTAAAATATTACGTCTGAGATAATAGGTTGCCTTAGATTAGGATATACAACGTTATAGACTCATATAATGTTCCCACCGAGAAGTAGGGTCCGACACGCCTGGAATGGTGCAGAATATTACATCCGAGATGTGAGGTTGCCTTAGGTTACGATATATAACGTTATAGACGTATATACAGTTCCCACCGAGAAGTAGGGCTCGACACGCCAGGAATGTTGTCAAATATTACATACGAGATGTTAGGTGGCCTTAGGTTAGGATATATAACGTTATAGAAGCATGTAATGTTACCACAGAGACGTAGGGACCGACAGGCATGGAATGTTGTCAAATGTTACATCCGAGATGTTAGGTTGCCTTAGGCTAGGATATATGACGTTATAGATGTATATGCTGTTCCCTCCGAGAGGTAGGGTTCGACAGGCCAGGAATGTTGTCAAATATTACATACGAGATGTTAGGTTGCCTAGGATTAGAATATATACCGCTATAGACGCATGTAATGTTACCACCGAGACGTAGGGACCGACACGCCAGGAATGTTGTCAAATATTACATACGAGATGGTAGGTGGCCTTAGGTTAGGATATATAACGTTATAGACGCATGTAATGTTACCACCGAGACGTTGGGACCGACACGCCTGGAATATTGTCAAATGTTACATCCGAGATGGGCGGGAGAGGCTATGGCCCCATTGGGATTTAAGATGGTGTAGGGGAGCACCCCCTCTAGTCGTTGCCTCCATGTGCAAATCTCTAGGATAGCAGGTGGGAAGGATAAAAATACCTGTGAACTCCTACGGGCCATAGTTAGCAAGCAGCCACCTCCTCGTGGTTCCCGCCGTCAGTAGTCCCACAGCTAGATCTGTGTGGGTGAAGCAAAGGGCTGCCACTGCGAATTCGAACAAAAATAATCGAACGTAATTTGTCGGGTTGGGAATTAAAAACAAAGTTAATCCTGACCTATTGGTGCGTTAGTAGATCAAATATCCTTACAGCCGACGATGAGTCAGGACTGGGTCTTCTCCCTACGCAAGAGGTGTTGAATGAATAACACAATGTACAAAATGTACGGATAAGTCAAAGAACTTAAATGACGAAAAATATGAGTGGTGCATGGCGGTGCTGGTTTCTCCGCGCCCGCTCCCTCGGTATTGGCTCGCCGGGGGAGTGGGGTAATGGGCGTATCTCTTACGCGTATGCCATATTTGGCGATGAAGCATGTCCGAGCCCCCTCCCGGGGCCGGGCTTAGAATATACATCCGAGATGTTAGGTTGCCTTAGATTAGGATATATACCGTTATAGACGTATATACAGTTCCCTCCGAGATGTAGGGTTCGACAGGCCAGGAATGTTGTCAAATATTACATACGAGATGTTAGGTGACCTTAGGTTAAGATATATATAGTTATAGACGCATGTAATGTTACCACCGAGACGTAGGGACCGACACGCCTGGAATGTTGTCAAATGTTACATCCGAGATGTTAGGTTGCCTTAGATTAGGATATATACCGTTATAGACGTATATACAGTTCCCTCCGAGAAGTAGGGTTCGACAGGCCAGGAATGTTGTCAAATATTGCATCCGAGATGTTAGGTTGCCTTAGATAAGGATAAACAACGTTATAGACGCATATAATGTTCCCACCGAGAAGTAGGGTCCGACAAGCCTGGAAGGTTGTAGAATATTACATCCGAGATGTTAGGCTGCCCTAGGTTAGGATATATAACGTTATAGACGTATATACTGTTCCCTCCGAGATGTAGGGTTCGACAGGCCAGGAATGTTGTCGAATATTGCATCCGAGATGTTAGATTGCCTTAGATTACGATATCGACCGTTATAGACGCATATAATATTCCCACCGAAAAGTATGCACCGACACGCCAGGAATATTGTAAAATATTACGTCTGAGATAATAGGTTGCCTTAGATTAGGATATACAACGTTATAGACTCATATAATGTTCCCACCGAGAAGTAGGGTCCGACACGCCTGGAATGGTGCAGAATATTACATCCGAGATGTGAGGTTGCCTTAGGTTACGATATATAACGTTATACACGTATATACAGTTCCCACCGAGAAGTAGGGCTCGACACGCCAGGAATGTTGTCAAATATTACATACGAGATGTTAGGTGGCCTTAGGTTAGGATATATAACGTTATAGAAGCATGTAATGTTACCACAGAGACGTAGGGACCGACAGGCATGGAATGTTGTCAAATGTTACATCCGAGATGTTAGGTTGCCTTAGGCTAGGATATATGACGTTATAGATGTATATGCTGTTCCCTCCGAGAGGTAGGGTTCGACAGGCCAGGAATGTTGTCAAATATTACATACGAGATGTTAGGTTGCCTAGGATTAGAATATATACCGCTATAGACGCATGTAATGTTACCACCGAGACGTAGGGACCGACACGCCAGGAATGTTGTCAAATATTACATACGAGATGGTAGGTGGCCTTAGGTTAGGATATATAACGTTATAGACGCATGTAATGTTACCACCGAGACGTTGGGACCGACACGCCTGGAATATTGTCAAATGTTACATCCGAGATGGGCGGGAGAAGCTATGGCCCCATTGGGATTTAAGATGGTGTAGGGGAGCACCCCCTCTAGTCGTTGCCTCCATGTGCAAATCTCTAGGATAGCAGGTGGGAAGGATAAAAATACCTGTGAACTCCTACGGGCCATAGTTAGCAAGCAGCCACCTCCTCGTGGTTCCCGCCGTCAGTAGTCCCACAGCTAGATCTGTGTGGGTGAAGCAAAGGGCTGCCACTGCGAATTCGAACAAAAATAATCGAACGTAATTTGTCGGGTTGGGAATTAAAAACAAAGTTAATCCTGACCTATTGGTGCGTTAGTAGATCAAATATCCTTACAGCCGACGATGAGTCAGGACTGGGTCTTCTCCCTACGCAAGAGGTGTTGAATGAATAACACAATGTACAAAATGTACGGATAAGTCAAAGAACTTAAATGACGAAAAATATGAGTGGTGCATGGCGGTGCTGGTTTCTCCGCGCCCGCTCCCTCGGTATTGGCTCGCCGGGGGAGTGGGGTAATGGGCGTATCTCTTACGCGTATGCCATATTTGGCGATGAAGCATGTCCGAGCCCCCTCCCGGGGCCGGGCTTAGAATATACATCCGAGATGTTAGGTTGCCTTAGATTAGGATATATACCGTTATAGACGTATATACAGTTCCCTCCGAGATGTAGGGTTCGACAGGCCAGGAATGTTGTCAAATATTGCATCCGAGATGTTAGGTTGCCTTAGATTACGATATCGACCGTTATAGACGCATATAATATTCCCACCGAAAAGTATGCACCCACACGCCAGGAATATTGTAAAATATTACGTCTGAGATAATAGATTGCCTTAGATTAGGATATACAACGTTATAGACTCATATAATGTTCCCACCGAGAAGTAGGGTCCGACACGCCTGGAATGATGTAGAATATCACATCCGAGATATCAGGTTGCCTTCGGTTAGGATATATAACGTTATAGACGTATATACTGTTCCCTCCGAGAAGTAGGGTTCGACAGGCTAGGAATGTCGTCAAATATTGCATCCGAGATGTCAAGTTGCCTTAGATAAGGATATATACCGCTATAGACCATGGAATGTTACCACCGAGACGTAGGGACCGATACGCTAGGAATGTTGTTAAATGTTACATCCGAGATGTTAGGTTGCCTTAGGCTAGGATATATGACGTTATAGATGTATATGCTGTTTCCTCCAAGAGGTAGAGTTCGACAGGCCAGGAATGTTGTCAAATATTGCATCCGAGATGTTAGGTTGCCTTAGGTTAGGATATATAACGTCATAGACGCATGTAATGTTACCACCGAGACGTAGGGACCGACACGCCTGGAATGTTGTCAAATGTTACATCCGAGATGTTAGGTTGCCTTAGGTTAGGATATATGACGTTATAGACGTATATGCTGTTCCCTCCGAGAAGTAGGGTTCGACAGGCCAGGAATGTTGTCAAATATTACATACGAGATGTTAGGTTGCCTAAGATTAGGATATATACCGCTATAGACGCATGTAATGTTACCACCGAGACGTAGGGACCGATACGCCAGGAATGTTGTCAAATATTACATACGAGATGTTAGGTGGCCTTAGGTTAGGATATATGACCTTACAGACGTATATACTGTTCCCACCGAGAAGTAGGGTCCGACACGCCAGGAATGTTGTCAAATATTACATCCGAGATGTGAGGTTGCCTTAGGTTACGATATATAACGTTATAGACGTATATTCTGTTCCCACCGAGAAGTAGGGCTCGACACGCCAGGAATGTTGTCAAATATTACATACGAGATGTTAGGTGGCGTTAGGTTAGGATATATAACGTTATAGAAGCATGTAATGTTACCACCGAGACGTAGGAACCGACAGGCATGGAATGTTGTCAAATGTTACATCCGAGATGTTAGGTTGCCTTAGGCTAGGATATATGACGTTATAGATGTATATGCTGTTCCCTCCGAGAGGTAGGGTTCGACAGGCCAGGAATGTTGTCAAATATTACATACGAGATGTTAGGTTGCCTAAGATTAGGATATATACCGCTATAGACGCATGTAATGTTACCACCGAGACGTAGGGACCGACACGCCAGGAATGTTGTAAAATATTACATACGAAATGTTAGGTGGCCTTAGGTTAGGATATATAACGTTATAGACGCATGTAATGTTACCACCGAGACGTAGGGACCGACACGCCTGGAATGTGGTAAAATGTTACATCCGAGATGTTAGGTTGCCTAAGATTAGGATATATACCGTTATAGACGTATATTCTGTTCCCACCGAGAAGTAGGGCTCGACACGCCAGGAATGTTGTCAAATATTACATACGAGATGTTAGGTGGCCTTAGGTTAGGATATATAACGTTATAGAAGCATGTAATATTACCACCGAGACGTAGGAACCGACAGGCATGGAATGTTGTCAAATGTTACATCCGAGATGTTAGGTTGCCTTAGGCTAGGATATATGACGTTATAGATGTATATGCTGTTCCCTCCGAGAGGTAGGGTTCGACAGGCCAGGAATGTTGTCAAATATTACATACGAGATGTTAGGTTGCCTAAGATTAGGATATATACCGCTATAGACGCATGTAATGTTGCCACCGAGACGTAGGGACCAACACGCCAGGAATGTTGTCAAATATTACATACGAAATGTTAGGTGGCCTTAGGTTAGGATATATAACGTTATAGACGCATGTAATGTTACCACCGAGACGTAGGGACCGACACGCCTGGAATGTGGTAAAATGTTACATCCGAGATGTTAGGTTGCCTAAGATTAGGATATATACCGTTATAGACGCATGTAATGTTACCACCAAGACGTAGGGACCGACACGCCTGGAATGTTGTCAAATGTTACATCCGAGATGTTAGGTTGCCTTAGGCTAGGATATATGACGTTATCGATGTATATGCTGTTCCCTCCGAGAGGTAGAGTTCGACAGGCCAGGAATGTTGTCAAATATTGCATCCGAGATGTTAGGTTGCCTTAGGTTAGGATATATAACGTTATAGACGCATGTAATGTTACCACCGAGACGTAGGGACCGACACGCCTGGAATGTTGTCAAATGTTACATCCGAGATGTTAGGTTGTCTTAGGTTAGGATATATGACGCTACAGACGTATATACTGTTCCCACCGAGAAGTAGGGTCCGACTCGCCAGGAATGTTGTCGAATATTACATCCGAGATGTTAGGTTGCCTTAGGGTAGGATATATAACGTTGTAGACGTATATACTGTTCCCACCGAGAAGTAGGGTTCGACACGCCAGGAATGTTGTCAAATATTACATACGAGATGTTAGGTGGCCTTAGGTTAAGATATATATAGTTATAGACGCATGTAATGTTACCACCGAGACGTAGGGTCCGACACGCCAGGAATGTTGTCAACTATTACATACGAGATGGTAGGTGGCCTTAGGTTAGGATATATAACGTTATAGACGCATGTAATGTTACCACCGAGACATTGGGACCGACACGCCTGGAATATTGTCAAATGTTACATCCGAGATGTTAGGTTGCCTTAGATTAGGATATACACCGTTATAGACGTATATACAGTTCCCTCCGAGATGTAGGGTTCGACAGGCCAGGAATGTTGTCAAATATTGCATCCGAGATGTTAGGTTGCCTTAGATAAGGATATACAACGTTATAGACGCATATAATGTTCCCACCCAGAAGTAGGGTCCGACAAGCCTGGAAGGTTGTAGAATATTACATCCGAGATGTTAGGCTGCCCTAGGTTTGGATATATAACGTTATAGACGTATAACTGTTCCCTCCGAAATGTAGGGTTCGACAGGCCAGGAATGTTGTCAAATATTGCATCCGAGATGTTAGATTGCCTTACGTTAGGATATATAACGTTATAGACGTATATACTGTTCCCTCCGAGAAGTAGGGTTCGGCAGGCTAGGAATGTCGTCAAATATTGCATCCGAGATGTCAAGTTGCCTTAGATAAGGATATATACCGGTATAGACGCATGTAATGTTACCACCGAGACGTAGGGACCGATACGCTAGGAATGTTGTTAAATGTTACATCCGAGATGTTAGGTTGCCTTAGGCTAGGATATATGACGTTATAGATGTATATGCTGTTTCCTCCGAGAGGTAGAGTTCGACTGGCCAGGAATGTTGTCAAATATTGCATCCGAGATGTTAGGTTGCCTTAGGCTAGGATATATGACGTTATAGATGTATATGCTGTTCCCTCCGAGACGTAGGGACCGACACGCATGGAATGTTGTCAAATGTTACATCCGAGATGTTAGGTTGCCTTAGGTTAGGATATATGACGATATAGACGTATATGCTGTTCCCTCCGAGAAGTAGGGTTCGACAGGCCAGGAATGTTGTCAAATATTACATACGAGATGTTAGGTTGCCTAAGATTAGGATATATACCGCTATAGACGCATGTAATGTTACCACCGAGACGTAGGGACCGATACGCCAGGAATGTTGTCAAATATTACATACTAGATGTTATGTGGCCTTAGGTTAGGATATATGACCTTACAGACGTATATACTGTTCCCACCGAGAAGTAGGGTCCGACACGCCAGGAATGTTGTCAAATATTACATCCGAGATGTGAGGTTGCCTTAGGTTACGATATATAACGTTATAGACGTATATTCTGTTCCCACCGAGAAGTAGGGCTCGACACGCCAGGAATGTTGTCAAATATTACATACGAGATGTTAGGTGGCCTTAGGTTAGGATATATAACGTTATAGAAGCATGTAATGTTACCACCGAGACGTAGGGACCGACAGGCATGGAATGTTGTCAAATGTTACATCCGAGATGTTAGGTTGCCTTAGGCTAGGATATATGACGTTATAGATGTATATGCTGTTCCCTCCGAGAGGTAGGGTTCGACAGGCCAGGAATGTTGTCAAATATTACATACGAGATGTTAGGTTGCCTAAGATTAGGATATATACCGCTATAGACGCATGTAATGTTACCACCGAGACGTAGGGACCGATACGCCAGGAATGTTGTCAAATATTACATCCGAGATGTTAGGTTGCCTTAGGCTAGGATATATGACGTTATAGATGTATATGCTGTTCCCTCCGAGAGGTAGGGTTCGACAGGCCAGGAATGTTGTCAAATATTACATACGAGATGTTAGGTTGCCTAAGATTAGGATATATACCGTTATAGACGCATGTAATGTTACCACCGAGACGTAGGGACCGACACGCCTGGAATGTTGTCAAATATTACATACGAGATGGTAGGTGGCCTTAGGTTAGGATATATAACGTTATAGACGCATGTAATGTTACCACCGAGACATTGGGACCGACACGCCTGGAATATTGTCAAATGTTACATCCGAGATGTTAGGTTGCCTTAGATTAGGATATATACCGTTATAGACGTATATACAGTTCCCTCCGAGATGTAGGGTTCGACAGGCCAGGAATGTTGTCAAATATTGCATCCGAGATGTTAGGTTGCCTTAGATAAGGATATACAACGTTATAGACGCATATAATGTTCCCACCCAGAAGTAGGGTCCGACAAGCCTGGAAGGTTGTAGAATATTACATCCGAGATGTTAGGCTGCCCTAGGTTTGGATATATAACGTTATAGACGTATAACTGTTCCCTCCGAAATGTAGGGTTCGACAGGCCAGGAATGTTGTCAAATATTGCATCCGAGATGTTAGATTGCCTTACGTTAGGATATATAACGTTATAGACGTATATACTGTTCCCTCCGAGAAGTAGGGTTCGGCAGGCTAGGAATGTCGTCAAATATTGCATCCGAGATGTCAAGTTGCCTTAGATAAGGATATATACCGGTATAGACGCATGTAATGTTACCACCGAGACGTAGGGACCGATACGCTAGGAATGTTGTTAAATGTTACATCCGAGATGTTAGGTTGCCTTAGGCTAGGATATATGACGTTATAGATGTATATGCTGTTTCCTCCGAGAGGTAGAGTTCGACTGGCCAGGAATGTTGTCAAATATTGCATCCGAGATGTTAGGTTGCCTTAGGCTAGGATATATGACGTTATAGATGTATATGCTGTTCTCTCCGAGACGTAGGGACCGACACGCATGGAATGTTGTCAAATGTTACATCCGAGATGTTAGGTTGCCTTAGGTTAGGATATATGACGATATAGACGTATATGCTGTTCCCTCCGAGAAGTAGGGTTCGACAGGCCAGGAATGTTGTCAAATATTACATACGAGATGTTAGGTTGCCTAAGATTAGGATATATACCGCTATAGACGCATGTAATGTTACCACCGAGACGTAGGGACCGATACGCCAGGAATGTTGTCAAATATTACATACTAGATGTTATGTGGCCTTAGGTTAGGATATATGACCTTACAGACGTATATACTGTTCCCACCGAGAAGTAGGGTCCGACACGCCAGGAATGTTGTCAAATATTACATCCGAGATGTGAGGTTGCCTTAGGTTACGATATATAACGTTATAGACGTATATTCTGTTCCCACCGAGAAGTAGGGCTCGACACGCCAGGAATGTTGTCAAATATTACATACGAGATGTTAGGTGGCCTTAGGTTAGGATATATAACGTTATAGAAGCATGTAATGTTACCACCGAGACGTAGGGACCGACAGGCATGGAATGTTGTCAAATGTTACATCCGAGATGTTAGGTTGCCTTAGGCTAGGATATATGACGTTATAGATGTATATGCTGTTCCCTCCGAGAGGTAGGGTTCGACAGGCCAGGAATGTTGTCAAATATTACATACGAGATGTTAGGTTGCCTAAGATTAGGATATATACCGCTATAGACGCATGTAATGTTACCACCGAGACGTAGGGACCGATACGCCAGGAATGTTGTCAAATATTACATCCGAGATGTTAGGTTGCCTTAGGCTAGGATATATGACGTTATAGATGTATATGCTGTTCCCTCCGAGAGGTAGGGTTCGACAGGCCAGGAATGTTGTCAAATATTACATACGAGATGTTAGGTTGCCTAAGATTAGGATATATACCGTTATAGACGCATGTAATGTTACCACCGAGACGTAGGGACCGACACGCCTGGAATGTTGTCAAATATTACATACGAGATGGTAGGTGGCCTTAGGTTAGGATATATAACGTTATAGACGCATGTAATGTTACCACCGAGACATTGGGACCGACACGCCTGGAATATTGTCAAATGTTACATCCGAGATGTTAGGTTGCCTTAGATTAGGATATATACCGTTATAGACGTATATACAGTTCCCTCCGAGATGTAGGGTTCGACAGGCCAGGAATGTTGTCAAATATTGCATCCGAGATGTTAGGTTGCCTTAGATAAGGATATACAACGTTATAGACGCATATAATGTTCCCACCCAGAAGTAGGGTCCGACAAGCCTGGAAGGTTGTAGAATATTACATCCGAGATGTTAGGCTGCCCTAGGTTTGGATATATAACGTTATAGACGTATAACTGTTCCCTCCGAAATGTAGGGTTCGACAGGCCAGGAATGTTGTCAAATATTGCATCCGAGATGTTAGATTGCCTTACGTTAGGATATATAACGTTATAGACGTATATACTGTTCCCTCCGAGAAGTAGGGTTCGGCAGGCTAGGAATGTCGTCAAATATTGCATCCGAGATGTCAAGTTGCCTTAGATAAGGATATATACCGGTATAGACGCATGTAATGTTACCACCGAGACGTAGGGACCGATACGCTAGGAATGTTGTTAAATGTTACATCCGAGATGTTAGGTTGCCTTAGGCTAGGATATATGACGTTATAGATGTATATGCTGTTCCCTCCGAGACGTAGGGACCGACACGCATGGAATGTTGTCAAATGTTACATCCGAGATGTTAGGTTGCCTTAGGTTAGGATATATGACGATATAGACGTATATGCTGTTCCCTCCGAGAAGTAGGGTTCGACAGGCCAGGAATGTTGTCAAATATTACATACGAGATGTTAGGTTGCCTAAGATTAGGATATATACCGCTATAGACGCATGTAATGTTACCACCGAGACGTAGGGACCGATACGCCAGGAATGTTGTCAAATATTACATACTAGATGTTATGTGGCCTTAGGTTAGGATATATGACCTTACAGACGTATATACTGTTCCCACCGAGAAGTAGGGTCCGACACGCCAGGAATGTTGTCAAATATTACATCCGAGATGTGAGGTTGCCTTAGGTTACGATATATAACGTTATAGACGTATATTCTGTTCCCACCGAGAAGTAGGGCTCGACACGCCAGGAATGTTGTCAAATATTACATACGAGATGTTAGGTGGCCTTAGGTTAGGATATATAACGTTATAGAAGCATGTAATGTTACCACCGAGACGTAGGGACCGACAGGCATGGAATGTTGTCAAATGTTACATCCGAGATGTTAGGTTGCCTTAGGCTAGGATATATGACGTTATAGATGTATATGCTGTTCCCTCCGAGAGGTAGGGTTCGACAGGCCAGGAATGTTGTCAAATATTACATACGAGATGTTAGGTTGCCTAAGATTAGGATATATACCGCTATAGACGCATGTAATGTTACCACCGAGACGTAGGGACCGACACGCCAGGAATGTTGTCAAATATTACATACGAGATGTTAGGTGGCCTTAGGTTAGGATATATAACGTTATAGACGCATGTAATGTTACCACCGAGACGTAGGGACCGACACGCCTGGAATGTGGTAAAATGTTACATCCGAGATGTTAGGTTGCCTAAGATTAGGATATATACCGTTATAGACGCATGTAATGTTCCCACCGAGAAGTAGGGTCCGACACGCCAGGAATGTTGTCGAATATTACATCCGAGATGTTAGGTTGCCTTAGGTTAGGATATATAACGTTATAGACGTATATACTGTTCCCACCGAGAAGTAGGGTTCGACACGCCAGGAATGTTGTCAAATATTGCATCCGAGATGTTAGGTTAACTTAGGTTAGCATATATAACGTTATAGACGCATGTAATGTTACCACCGAGACGTAGGGACCGACACGCCTGGAATGTTGTCAAATGTTACATCCGAGATGTTAGGTTGTCTTAGGTTAGGATATATGACGTTACAGACGTATATACTGTTCCCACCGAGAAGTAGGGTCCGACACGCCAGGAATGTTGTCGAATATTACATCCGAGATGTTAGGTTGCCTTAGGTTAGGATATATAACGTTATAGACGTATATACTGTTCCCACCGAGAAGTAGGGTTCGACACGCCAGGAATGTTGTCAAATATTACATACGAGATGTTAGGTGGCCTTAGGTTAAGATATATATAGTTATAGACGCATGTAATGTTACCACCGAGACGTAGGGTCCGACACGCCAGGAATGTTGTCAAATATTACATACGAGATGGTAGGTGGCCTTAGGTTAGGATATATAACGTTATAGACGCATGTAATGTTACCACCGAGACATTGGGACCGACACGCCTGGAATATTGTCAAATGTTACATCCGAGATGTTAGGTTGCCTTAGATTAGGATATATACCGTTATAGACGTATATACAGTTCCCTCCGAGATGTAGGGTTCGACAGTCCAGGAATGTTGTCAAATATTGCATCCGAGATGTTAGGTTGCCTTAGATAAGGATATACAACGTTATAGACGCATATAATGTTCCCACCCAGAAGTAGGGTCCGACAAGCCTGGAAGGTTGTAGAATATTACATCCGAGATGTTAGGCTGCCCTAGGTTTGGATATATAACGTTATAGACGTATAACTGTTCCCTCCGAAATGTAGGGTTCGACAGGCCAGGAATGTTGTCAAATATTGCATCCGAGATGTTAGATTGCCTTACGTTAGGATATATAACGTTATAGACGTATATACTGTTCCCTCCGAGAAGTAGGGTTCGGCAGGCTAGGAATGTCGTCAAATATTGCATCCGAGATGTCAAGTTGCCTTAGATAAGGATATATACCGGTATAGACGCATGTAATGTTACCACCGAGACGTAGGGACCGATACGCTAGGAATGTTGTTAAATGTTACATCCGAGATGTTAGGTTGCCTTAGGCTAGGATATATGACGTTATAGATGTATATGCTGTTTCCTCCGAGAGGTAGAGTTCGACTGGCCAGGAATGTTGTCAAATATTGCATCCGAGATGTTAGGTTGCCTTAGGCTAGGATATATGACGTTATAGATGTATATGCTGTTCCCTCCGAGACGTAGGGACCGACACGCATGGAATGTTGTCAAATGTTACATCCGAGATGTTAGGTTGCCTTAGGTTAGGATATATGACGATATAGACGTATATGCTGTTCCCTCCGAGAAGTAGGGTTCGACAGGCCAGGAATGTTGTCAAATATTACATACGAGATGTTAGGTTGCCTAAGATTAGGATATATACCGCTATAGACGCATGTAATGTTACCACCGAGACGTAGGGACCGATACGCTAGGAATGTTGTTAAATGTTACATCCGAGATGTTAGGTTGCCTTAGGCTAGGATATATGACGTTATAGATGTATATGCTGTTCCCTCCGAGAGGTAGGGTTCGACAGGCCAGGAATGTTGTCAAATATTACATACGAGATGTTAGGTTGCCTAAGATTAGGATATATACCGCTATAGACGCATGTAATGTTACCACCGAGACGTAGGGACCGACACGCCAGGAATGTTGTCAAATATTACATACGAGATGTTAGGTGGCCTTAGGTTAGGATATATAACGTTATAGACGCATGTAATGTTACCACCGAGACGTAGGGACCGACACGCCTGGAATGTGGTAAAATGTTACATCCGAGATGTTAGGTTGCCTAAGATTAGGATATATACCGTTATAGACGCATGTAATGTTCCCACCGAGAAGTAGGGTCCGACACGCCAGGAATGTTGTCGAATATTACATCCGAGATGTTAGGTTGCCTTAGGTTAGGATATATAACGTTATAGACGTATATACTGTTCCCACCGAGAAGTAGGGTTCGACAGGCCAGGAATGTTGTCAAATATTGCATCCGAGATGTTAGGTTAACTTAGGTTAGCATATATAACGTTATAGACGCACGTAATGTTACCACCGAGACGTAGGGTTCCTACACGCCTGCAATGTTGTCAAATTTTATATCCGAGATGTTAGGTTGCCTTAGGTTAGGATATATGACGTTACAGACGTATATACTGTTCCCACCGAGAAGTAGGGTCCGACACGCCAGGAATGTTGTCAAATATTACATCCGAGATGTTAGGTTGCCTTAGGTTAGGATATATAACGTTATAGAAGCATGTAATGTTACCACCGAGACGTAGGGACCGACAGGCATGGAATGTTGTCAAATGTTACATCCGAGATGTTAGGTTGCCTTAGGCTAGGATATATGACGTTATAGATGTATATGCTGTTCCCTCCGAGAGGTAGGGTTCGACAGGCCAGGAATGTTGTCAAATATTACATACGAGATGTTAGGTTGCCTAAGATTAGGATATATACCGCTATAGACGCATGTAATGTTACCACCGAGACGTAGGGACCGATACGCCAGGAATGTTGTCAAATATTACATCCGAGATGTTAGGTTGCCTTAGGCTAGGATATATGACGTTATAGATGTATATGCTGTTCCCTCCGAGAGGTAGGGTTCGACAGGCCAGGAATGTTGTCAAATATTACATACGAGATGTTAGGTTGCCTAAGATTAGGATATATACCGTTATAGACGCATGTAATGTTACCACCGAGACGTAGGGACCGACACGCCTGGAATGTTGTCAAATGTTACATCCGAGATGTTAGGTTGTCTTAGGTTAGGATATATGACGTTACAGACGTATATACTGTTCCCTCCGAGATGTAGGGTTCGACAGGCCAGGAATGTTGTCAAATATTTCATCCGAGATGTTAGGTTGCCTTAGATTAGGATATATACCTTTATAGACGTATATACTGTTCCCTCCGAGCAGTAGGGTTCGACAGGCCAGGAATGCTGTCAAATATTGCATCCGAAATGTTAGGTTGCCTTACGTTAGTATATATAACGTTATAGACGCATGTAATGTTACCACCGAGACGTAGGGACCGACACGCCTGGAATGTTGTCAAATGTTACATCCGAGATGTTAGGTTGCCTTAGATCAGGATATATACCGTTATAGACGTATATACAGTTCCCTCCGAGAAGTAGGGTTCGACAGGCCAGGAATGTTGTCAAATATTGCATCCGAGATGTTAGGTTGCCTTAGATAAGGATATACAACGTTATAGACGCATATAATGTTCCCACCGAGAAGTAGGGTCCGACAAGCCTGGAAGGTTGTAGAATATTACATCCGAGATGTTAGGCTGCCCTAGGTTAGGATATATAACGTTATAGACGTATATACTGTTCCCTCCGAGATGTAGGGTTCGATAGGCCAGGAATGTTGTCGAATATTGCATCCGAGATGTTAGATTGCCTTAGATTACGATATCGACCGTTATAGACGCATATAATATTCCCACCGAAAAGTATGCACCGACACGCCAGGAATATTGTAAAATATTACGTCTGAGATAATAGGTTGCCTTAGATTAGGATATACAACGTTATAGACTCATATAATGTTCCCACCGAGAAGTAGGGTCCGACACGCCTGGAATGGTGCAGAATATTACATCCGAGATGTGAGGTTGCCTTAGGTTACGATATATAACGTTATAGACGTATATACAGTTCCCACCGAGAAGTAGGGCTCGACACGCCAGGAATGTTGTCAAATATTACATACGAGATGTTAGGTGGCCTTAGGTTAGGATATATAACGTTATAGAAGCATGTAATGTTACCACAGAGACGTAGGGACCGACAGGCATGGAATGTTGTCAAATGTTGCATCCGAGATGTTAGGTTGCCTTAGGCTAGGATATATGACGTTATAGATGTATATGCTGTTCCCTCCGAGAGGTAGGGTTCGACAGGCCAGGAATGTTGTCAAATATTACATACGAGATGTTAGGTTGCCTAGGATTAGAATATATACCGCTATAGACGCATGTAATGTTACCACCGAGACGTAGGGACCGACACGCCAGGAATGTTGTCAAATATTACATACGAGATGGTAGGTGGCCTTAGATTAGGATATATAACGTTATAGACGCATGTAATGTTACCACCGAGACGTAGGGACCGACACGCCTGGAATGTGGTAAAATGTTACATCCGAGATGTTAGGTTGCCTAAGATTAGGATATATACCGTTATAGACGCATGTAATGTTACCACCGAGACGTAGGGACCGACACGCCTGGAATGTTGTCAAATGTTACATCCGAGATGTTAGGTTGCCTTAGGCTAGGATATATGACGTTATCGATGTATATGCTGTTCCCTCCGAGACGTAGAGTTCGACAGGCCAGGAATGTTGTCAAATATTGCATCCGAGATGTTAGGTTGCCTTAGGTTAGGATATATAACGTTATAGACGCATGTAATGTTACCACCGAGACGTAGGGACCGACACGCCTGGAATGTTGTCAAATGTTACATCCGAGATGTTAGGTTGTCTTAGGTTAGGATATATGACGTTACAGACGTATATACTGTTCCCACCGAGAAGTAGGGTCCGACACGCCAGGAATGTTGTCGAATATTACATCCGAGATGTTAGGTTGCCTTAGGTTAGGATATATAACGTTATAGACGTATATACTGTTCCCACCGAGAAGTAGGGTTCGACACGCCAGGAATGTTGTCAAATATTACATACGAGATGTTAGGTGGCCTTAGGTTAAGATATATATAGTTATAGACGCATGTAATGTTACCACCGAGACGTAGGGTCCGACACGCCTGGAATGTGGTAAAATGTTACATCCGAGATGTTAGGTTGCCTTAGATTAGGAAATCTACCGTTATAGACGCATGTAATGTTACCACCGAGACGTAGGGACCGACACGCATGGAATGTTGTCAAATGTTACATCCGAGATGTTAGGTTGCCTTAGATCAGGATATATACCGTTATAGACGTATATACAGTTCCCTCCGAGAAGTAGGGTTCGACAGGCCAGGAATGTTGTCAAATATTGCATCCGAGATGTTAGGTTGCCTTAGATAAGGATATACAACGTTATAGACGCATATAATGTTCCCACCGAGAAGTAGGGTCCGACAAGCCTGGAAGGTTGTAGAATATTACATCCGAGATGTTAGGCTGCCCTAGGTTAGGATATATAACGTTATAGACGTATATACTGTTCCCTCCAAGATGTAGGGTTCGACAGGCCAGGAATGTTGTCGAATATTGCATCCGAGATGTTAGATTGCCTTAGATTACGATATCGACCGTTATAGACGCATATAATATTCCCACCGAAAAGTATGCACCGACACGCCAGGAATATTGTAAAATATTACGTCTGAGATAATAGGTTGCCTTAGATTAGGATATACAACGTTATAGACTCATATAATGTTCCCACCGAGAAGTAGGGTCCGACACGCCTGGAATGGTGCAGAATATTACATCCGAGATGTGAGGTTGCCTTAGGTTACGATATATAACGTTATAGACGTATATACAGTTCCCACCGAGAAGTAGGGCTCGACACGCCAGGAATGTTGTCAATTATTACATCCGAGATGTTAGGTTGCCTTAGATTAGGAAATATACCGTTATAGACGCATGTAATGTTACCACCGAGACGTAGGGACCGACACGCATGGAATGTTGTCAAATGTTACATCCGAGATGTTAGATTGCCTTAGGTTAGGATATATGACGTTATAGACGTATATGCTGTTCCCTCCGAGAAGTAGGGTTCGACAGGCCAGGAATGTTGTCAAATATTGCATCCGAGATGTTAGGTTAACTTAGGTTAGCATATATAACGTTATAGACGCACGTAATGTTACCACCGAGACGTAGGGTTCCTACACGCCTGCAATGTTGTCAAATGTTATATCCGAGATGTTAGGTTGCCTTAGGTTAGGATATATGACGTTACAGACGTATATACTGTTCCCACCGAGAAGTAGGGTCCGACACGCCAGGAATGTTGTCAAATATTACATCCGAGATGTTAGGTTGCCTTAGGTTAGGATATATAACGTTATAGAAGCATGTAATGTTACCACCGAGACGTAGGGACCGACAGGCATGGAATGTTGTCAAATGTTACATCCGAGATGTTAGGTTGCCTTAGGCTAGGATATATGACGTTATAGATGTATATGCTGTTCCCTCCGAGAGGTAGGGTTCGACAGGCCAGGAATGTTGTCAAATATTACATACGAGATGTTAGGTTGCCTAAGATTAGGACATATACCGCTATAGACGCATGTAATGTTACCACCGAGACGTAGGGACCGATACGCCAGGAATGTTGTCAAATATTACATCCGAGATGTTAGGTTGCCTTAGGCTAGGATATATGACGTTATAGATGTATATGCTGTTCCCTCCGAGAGGTAGGGATCGACAGGCCAGGAATGTTGTCAAATATTACATACGAGATGTTAGGTTGCCTAAGATTAGGATATATACCGTTATAGACGCATGTAATGTTACCACCGAGACGTAGGGACCGACACGCCTGGAATGTTGTCAAATGTTACATCCGAGATGTTAGGTTGTCTTAGGTTAGGATATATGACGTTACAGACGTATATACTGTTCCCTCCGAGATGTAGGGTTCGACAGGCCAGGAATGTTGTCAAATATTTCATCCGAGATGTTAGGTTGCCTTAGATTAGGATATATACCTTTATAGACGTATATACTGTTCCCTCCGAGCAGTAGGGTTCGACAGGCCAGGAATGCTGTCAAATATTGCATCCGAAATGTTAGGTTGCCTTACGTTAGTATATATAACGTTATAGACGCATGTAATGTTACCACCGAGACGTAGGGACCGACACGCCTGGAATGTTGTCAAATGTTACATCCGAGATGTTAGGTTGCCTTAGATCAGGATATATACCGTTATAGACGTATATACAGTTCCCTCCGAGAAGTAGGGTTCGACAGGCCAGGAATGTTGTCAAATATTGCATCCGAGATGTTAGGTTGCCTTAGATAAGGATATACAACGTTATAGACGCATATAATGTTCCCACCGAGAAGTAGGGTCCGACAAGCCTGGAAGGTTGTAGAATATTACATCCGAGATGTTAGGCTGCCCTAGGTTAGGATATATAACGTTATAGACGTATATACTGTTCCCTCCGAGATGTAGGGTTCGACAGGCCAGGAATGTTGTCGAATATTGCATCCGAGATGTTAGATTGCCTTAGATTACGATATCGACCGTTATAGACGCATATAATATTCCCACCGAAAAGTATGCACCGACACGCCAGGAATATTGTAAAATATTACGTCTGAGATAATAGGTTGCCTTAGATTAGGATATACAACGTTATAGACTCATATAATGTTCCCACGGAGAAGTAGGGTCCGACACGCCTGGAATGGTGCAGAATATTACATCCGAGATGTGAGGTTGCCTTAGGTTACGATATATAACGTTATAGACGTATATACAGTTCCCACCGAGAAGTAGGGCTCGACACGCCAGGAATGTTGTCAAATATTACATCCGAGATGTTAGGTTGCCTTAGATTAGGAAATATACCGTTATAGACGCATGTAATGTTACCACCGAGACGTAGGGACCGACACGCATGGAATGTTGTCAAATGTTACATCCGAGATGTTAGATTGCCTTAGGTTAGGATATATGACGTTATAGACGTATATGCTGTTCCCTCCGAGAAGTAGGGTTCGACAGGCCAGGAATGTTGTCAAATATTGCATCCGAGATGTTAGGTTGCCTTAGATAAGGATATACAACGTTATAGACGCATATAATGTTCCCACCGAGAAGTAGGGTCCGACAAGCCTGGAAGGTTGTAGAATATTACATCCGAGATGTTAGGCTGCCCTAGGTTAGGATATATAACGTTATAGACGTATATACTGTTCCCTCCGAGATGTAGGGTTCGACAGGCCAGGAATGTTGTCGAATATTGCATCCGAGATGTTAGATTGCCTTAGATTACGATATCGACCGTTATAGACGCATATAATATTCCCACCGAAAAGTATGCACCGACACGCCAGGAATATTGTAAAATATTACGTCTGAGATAATAGGTTGCCTTAGATTAGGATATACAACGTTATAGACTCATATAATGTTCCCACCGAGAAGTAGGGTCCGACACGCCTGGAATGGTGCAGAATATTACATCCGAGATGTGAGGTTGCCTTAGGTTACGATATATAACGTTATAGACGTATATACAGTTCCCACCGAGAAGTAGGGCTCGACACGCCAGGAATGTTGTCAAATATTACATACGAGATGTTAGGTGGCCTTAGGTTAGGATATATAACGTTATAGAAGCATGTAATGTTACCACAGAGACGTAGGGACCGACAGGCATGGAATGTTGTCAAATGTTACATCCGAGATGTTAGGTTGCCTTAGGCTAGGATATATGACGTTATAGATGTATATGCTGTTCCCTCCGAGAGGTAGGGTTCGACAGGCCAGGAATGTTGTCAAATATTACATACGAGATGTTAGGTTGCCTAGGATTAGAATATATACCGCTATAGACGCATGTAATGTTACCACCGAGACGTAGGGACCGACACGCCAGGAATGTTGTCAAATATTACATACGAGATGGTAGGTGGCCTTAGGTTAGGATATATAACGTTATAGACGCATGTAATGTTACCACCGAGACGTTGGGACCGACATGCCTGGAATATTGTCAAATGTTACATCCGAGATGTTAGGTTGCCTTAGATTAGGATGTATACCGTTATAGACGTATATACAGTTCCCTCCGAGATGTAGGGTTCGACAGGCCAGGAATGTTGTCAAATATTGCATCCGAGATGTTAGGTTGCCTTAGATAAGGATATACAACGTTATAGACGCATATAATGTTCCCACCCAGAAGTAGGGTCCGACAAGCCTGGAAGGTTGTAGAATATTACATCCGAGATGTTAGGCTGCCCTAGGTTAGGATATATAACGTTATAGACGTATAACTGTTCCCTCCGAAATGTAGGGTTCGACAGGCCAGGAATGTTGTCAAATATTGCATCCGAGATGTTAGATTGCCTTACGTTAGGATATATAACGTTATAGACGTATATACTGTTCCCTCCGAGAAGTAGGGTTCGGCAGGCTAGGAATGTCGTCAAATATTGCATCCGAGATGTCAAGTTGCCTTAGATAAGGATATATACCGCTATAGACGCATGTAATGTTACCACCGAGACGTAGGGACCGATACGCTAGGAATGTTGTTAAATGTTACATCCGAGATGTTAGGTTGCCTTAGGCTAGGATATATGACGTTATAGATGTATATGCTGTTTCCTCCGAGAGGTAGAGTTCGACAGGCCAGGAATGTTGTCAAATATTGCATCCGAGATGTTAGGTTGCCTTAGGTTAGGATATATAACGTTATAGACGCATGTAATGTTACCACCGAGACGTAGGGACCGACACGCCTGGAATGTTGTCAAATGTTACATCCGAGATGTTAGGTTGTCTTAGGTTAGGATATATGACGTTACAGACGTATATTCTGTTCCCTCCGAGATGTAGGGTTCGACAGGCCAGGAATGTTGTGAAATATTTCATCCGAGATGTTAGGTTGCCTTAGATTAGGATATATACCTTTATAGACGTATATACTGTTCCCTCCGAGCAGTAGGGTTCGACAGGCCAGGAATGCTGTCAAATATTGCATCCGAGATGTTAGGTTGCCTTACGTTAGGATGTATAACGTTATAGACGCATGTAATGTTACCACCGAGACGTAGGGACCGACACGCCTGGAATGTTGTCAAATGTTACATCCGAGATGTTAGGTTGCCTTAGATTAGGATATATACCGTTATAGACGCATGTAATGTTACTACCGAGACGTAGGGACCGACACGCATGGAATGTTGTCAAATGTTACATCCGAGATGTTAGGTTGCCTTAGGTTAGGATATATGACGTTATAGACGTATATGCTGTTCCCTCCGAGAAGTAGGGTTCGACAGGCCAGGAATGTTGTCAAATATTACATACGAGATGTTAGGTTGCCTAAGATTAGGATATATACCGCTATAGACGCATGTAATGTTACCACCGAGACGTAGGGACCGATACGCCAGGAATGTTGTCAAATATTACATACGAGATGTTAGGTGGCCTTAGGTTAGGATATATGACCTTACAGACGTATATACTGTTCCCACCGAGAAGTAGGGTCCGACACGCCAGGAATGTTGTCAAATATTACATCCGAGATGTGAGGTTGCCTTAGGTTACGATATATAACGTTATAGACGTATATTCTGTTCCCACCGAGAAGTAGGGCTCGACACGCCAGGAATATTGTCAAATATTACATACGAGATGTTAGGTGGCCTTAGGTTAGGATATATAACGTTATAGAAGCATGTAATGTTACCACCGAGACGTAGGAACCGACAGGCATGGAATGTTGTCAAATGTTACATCCGAGATGTTAGGTTGCCTTAGGCTAGGATATATGACGTTATAGATGTATATGCTGTTCCCTCCGAGAGGTAGGGTTCGACAGGCCAGGAATGTTGTCAAATATTACATACGAGATGTTAGGTTGCCTAAGATTAGGATATATACCGTTATAGACGCATGTAATGTTACCACCGAGACGTAGGGACCGACACGCCTGGAATGTTGTCAAATGTTACATCCGAGATGTTAGGTTGTCTTAGGTTAGGATATATGACGTTACAGACGTATATACTGTTCCCTCCGAGATGTAGGGTTCGACAGGCCAGGAATGTTGTCAAATATTTCATCCGAGATGTTAGGTTGCCTTAGATTAGGATATATACCTTTATAGACGTATATACTGTTCCCTCCGAGCAGTAGGGTTCGACAGGCCAGGAATGCTGTCAAATATTGCATCCGAAATGTTAGGTTGCCTTACGTTAGTATATATAACGTTATAGACGCATGTAATGTTACCACCGAGACGTAGGGACCGACACGCCTGGAATGTTGTCAAATGTTACATCCGAGATGTTAGGTTGCCTTAGATCAGGATATATACCGTTATAGACGTATATACAGTTCCCTCCGAGAAGTAGGGTTCGACAGGCCAGGAATGTTGTCAAATATTGCATCCGAGATGTTAGGTTGCCTTAGATAAGGATATACAACGTTATAGACGCATATAATGTTCCCACCGAGAAGTAGGGTCCGACAAGCCTGGAAGGTTGTAGAATATTACATCCGAGATGTTAGGCTGCCCTAGGTTAGGATATATAACGTTATAGACGTATATACTGTTCCCTCCGAGATGTAGGGTTCGACAGGCCAGGAATGTTGTCGAATATTGCATCCGAGATGTTAGATTGCCTTAGATTACGATATCGACCGTTATAGACGCATATAATATTCCCACCGAAAAGTATGCACCGACACGCCAGGAATATTGTAAAATATTACGTCTGAGATAATAGGTTGCCTTAGATTAGGATATACAACGTTATAGACTCATATAATGTTCCCACCGAGAAGTAGGGTCCGACACGCCTGGAATGGTGCAGAATATTACATCCGAGATGTGAGGTTGCCTTAGGTTACGATATATAACGTTATAGACGTATATACAGTTCCCACCGAGAAGTAGGGCTCGACACGCCAGGAATGTTGTCAAATATTACATCCGAGATGTTAGGTTGCCTTAGATTAGGAAATATACCGTTATAGACGCATGTAATGTTACCACCGAGACGTAGGGACCGACACGCATGGAATGTTGTCAAATGTTACATCCGAGATGTTAGATTGCCTTAGGTTAGGATATATGACGTTATAGACGTATATGCTGTTCCCTCCGAGAAGTAGGGTTCGACAGGCCAGGAATGTTGTCAAATATTGCATCCGAGATGTTAGGTTAACTTAGGTTAGCATATATAACGTTATAGACGCACGTAATGTTACCACCGAGACGTAGGGTTCCTACACGCCTGCAATGTTGTCAAATGTTATATCCGAGATGTTAGGTTGCCTTAGGTTAGGATATATGACGTTACAGACGTATATACTGTTCCCACCGAGAAGTAGGGTCCGACACGCCAGGAATGTTGTCAAATATTACATCCGAGATGTTAGGTTGCCTTAGGTTAGGATATATAACGTTATAGAAGCATGTAATGTTACCACCGAGACGTAGGGACCGACAGGCATGGAATGTTGTCAAATGTTACATCCGAGGTGTTAGGTTGCCTTAGGCTAGGATATATGACGTTATAGATGTATATGCTGTTCCCTCCGAGAGGTAGGGTTCGACAGGCCAGGAATGTTGTCAAATATTACATACGAGATGTTAGGTTGCCTAAGATTAGGATATATACCGCTATAGACGCATGTAATGTTACCACCGAGACGTAGGGACCGATACGCCAGGAATGTTGTCAATGTTACATCCGAGATGTTAGGTGGTCTTAGGTTAGGATATATGACGTTACAGACGTATATACTGTTCCCTCCGAGATGTAGGGTTCGACAGGCCAGGAATGTTGTCAAATATTTCATCCGAGATGTTAGGTTGCCTTAGATTAGGATATATACCTTTATAGACGTATATACTGTTCCCTCCGAGCAGTAGGGTTCGACAGGCCAGGAATGCTGTCAAATATTGCATCCGAAATGTTAGGTTGCCTTACGTTAGTATATATAACGTTATAGACGCATGTAATGTTACCACCGAGACGTAGGGACCGACACGCCTGGAATGTTGTCAAATGTTACATCCGAGATGTTAGGTTGCCTTAGATCAGGATATATACCGTTATAGACGTATATACAGTTCCCTCCGAGAAGTAGGGTTCGACAGGCCAGGAATGTTGTCAAATATTGCATCCGAGATGTTAGGTTGCCTTAGATAAGGATATACAACGTTATAGACGCATATAATGTTCCCACCGAGAAGTAGGGTCCGACAAGCCTGGAAGGTTGTAGAATATTACATCCGAGATGTTAGGCTGCCCTAGGTTAGGATATATAACGTTATAGACGTATATACTGTTCCCTCCGAGATGTAGGGTTCGACAGGCCAGGAATGTTGTCGAATATTGCATCCGAGATGTTAGATTGCCTTAGATTACGATATCGACCGTTATAGACGCATATAATATTCCCACCGAAAAGTATGCACCGACACGCCAGGAATATTGTAAAATATTACGTCTGAGATAATAGGTTGCCTTAGATTAGGATATACAACGTTATAGACTCATATAATGTTCCCACCGAGAAGTAGGGTCCGACACGCCTGGAATGGTGCAGAATATTACATCCGAGATGTGATGTTGCCTTAGGTTACGATATATAACGTTATAGACGTATATACAGTTCCCACCGAGAAGTAGGGCTCGACACGCCAGGAATGTTGTCAAATATTACATACGAGATGTTAGGTGGCCTTAGGTTAGGATATATAACGTTATAGAAGCATGTAATGTTACCACAGAGACGTAGGGACCGACAGGCATGGAATGTTGTCAAATGTTACATCCGAGATGTTAGGTTGCCTTAGGCTAGGATATATGACGTTATAGATGTATATGCTGTTCCCTCCGAGAGGTAGGGTTCGACAGGCCAGGAATGTTGTCAAATATTACATACGAGATGTTAGGTTGCCTAGGATTAGAATATATACCGCTATAGACGCATGTAATGTTACCACCGAGACGTAGGGACCGACACGCCAGGAATGTTGTCAAATATTACATACGAGATGGTAGGTGGCCTTAGGTTAGGATATATAACGTTATAGACGCATGTAATGTTACCACCGAGACGTTGGGACCGACATGCCTGGAATATTGTCAAATGTTACATCCGAGATGTTAGGTTGCCTTAGATTAGGATGTATACCGTTATAGACGTATATACAGTTCCCTCCGAGATGTAGGGTTCGACAGGCCAGGAATGTTGTCAAATATTGCATCCGAGATGTTAGGTTGCCTTAGATAAGGATATACAACGTTATAGACGCATATAATGTTCCCACCCAGAAGTAGGGTCCGACAAGCCTGGAAGGTTGTAGAATATTACATCCGAGATGTTAGGCTGCCCTAGGTTAGGATATATAACGTTATAGACGTATAACTGTTCCCTCCGAAATGTAGGGTTCGACAGGCCAGGAATGTTGTCAAATATTGCATCCGAGATGTTAGGTTGCCTTAGGTTAGGATATATAACGTTATAGACGCATGTAATGTTACCACCGAGACGTAGGGACCGACACGCCTGGAATGTTGTCAAATGTTACATCCGAGATGTTAGGTTGTCTTAGGTTAGGATATATGACGTTACAGACGTATATACTGTTCCCACCGAGAAGTAGGGTCCGACACGCCAGGAATGTTGTCGAATATTACATCCGAGATGTTAGGTTGCCTTAGGTTAGGATATACAACGTTGTAGACGCATATACTGTTCCCACCGAGAAGTAGGGTTCGACACGCCAGGAACGTTGTCAAATATTACATACGAGATGTTAGGTGGCCTTAGGTTAAGATATATATAGTTATAGACGCATGTAATGTTACCACCGAAACGTAGGGTCCGACACGCCTGGAATGTGGTAAAATGTTACATCCGAGATGTTAGGTTGCCTTAGATTAGGAAATATACCGTTATAGACGCATGTAATGTTACCACCGAGACGTAGGGACCGACACACATGGAATGTTGTCAAATGTTACATCCGAGATGTTAGGTTGCCTTAGGCTAGGATATATGACGTTATAGATGTATATGCTGTTCCCTCCGAGAGGTAGGGTTCGACAGGCCAGGAATGTTGTCAAATATTACATACGAGATGTTAGGTTGCCTAAGATTAGGATATATACCGCTATAGACGCATGTAATGTTACCACCGAGACGTAGGGACCGATACGCCAGGAATGTTGTCAAATATTACATCCGAGATGTTAGGTTGCCTTAGGCTAGGATATATGACGTTATAGATGTATATGCTGTTCCCTCCGAGAGGTAGGGTTCGACAGGCCAGGAATGTTGTCAAATATTACATACGAGATGTTAGGTTGCCTAAGATTAGGATATATACCGCTATAGACGCATGTAATGTTACCACCGAGACGTAGGGACCGACACGCCAGGAATGTTGTCAAATATTACATACGAGATGTTAGGTGGCCTTAGGTTAGGATATATAACGTTATAGACGCATGTAATGTTACCACCGAGACGTAGGGACCGACACGCCTGGAATGTGGTAAAATGTTACATCCGAGATGTTAGGTTGCCTAAGATTAGGATATATACCGTTATAGACGCATGTAATGTTACCACCGAGACGTAGGGACCGACACGCCTGGAATGTTGTCAAATGTTACATCCGAGATGTTAGGTTGCCTTAGGCTAGGATATATGACGTTATCGATGTATATGCTGTTCCCTCCGAGACGTAGAGTTCGACAGGCCAGGAATGTTGTCAAATATTGCATCCGAGATGTTAGGTTGCCTTAGGTTAGGATATATAACGTTATAGACGCATGTAATGTTACCACCGAGACGTAGGGACCGACACGCCTGGAATGTTGTCAAATGTTACACCCGAGATGTTAGGTTGTCTTAGGTTAGGATATATGACGTTACAGACGTATATACTGTTCCCACCGAGAAGTAGGGTCCGACACGCCCGGAATGTTGTCGAATATTACATCCGAGATGTTAGGTTGCCTTAGGTTAGGATATATAACGTTATAGACGTATATACTGTTCCCACCGAGAAGTAGGGTTCGACACGCCAGGAATGTTGTCAAATATTACATACGAGATGTTAGGTGGCCTTAGGTTAAGATATATATAGTTATAGACGCATGTAATGTTACCACCGAGACGTAGGGTTCGACACGCCTGGAATGTGGTAAAATGTTACATCCGAGATGTTAGGTTGCCTTAGATTAGGAAATATACCGTTATAGACGCATGTAATGTTACCACCGAGACGTAGGGACCGACACGCATGGAATGTTGTCAAATGTTACATCCGAGATGTTAGGTTGCCTTAGGTTAGGATATATGACGTTATAGACGTATATGCTGTTCCCTCCGAGAAGTAGGGTTCGACAGGCCAGGAATGTTGTCAAATATTGCATCCGAGATGTTAGGTTAACTTAGGTTAGCATATATAACGTTATAGACGCACGTAATGTTACCACCGAGACGTAGGGTTCCTACACGCCTGCAATGTTGTCAAATGTTATATCCGAGATGTTAGGTTGCCTTAGGTTAGGATATATGACGTTACAGACGTATATACTGTTCCCACCGAGAAGTAGGGTCCGACACGCCAGGAATGTTGTCAAATATTACATCCGAGATGTTAGGTTGCCTTAGGATAGGATATATAACGTTATAGAAGCATGTAATGTTACCACCGAGACGTAGGGACCGACAGGCATGGAATGTTGTCAAATGTTACATCCGAGATGTTAGGTTGCCTTAGGCTAGGATATATGACGTTATAGATGTATATGCTGTTCCCTCCGAGAGGTAGGGTTCGACAGGCCAGGAATGTTGTCAAATATTACATACGAGATGTTAGGTTGCCTAAGATTAGGATATATACCGCTATAGACGCATGTAATGTTACCACCGAGACGTAGGGACCGATACGCCAGGAATGTTGTCAAATATTACATCCGAGATGTTAGGTTGCCTTAGGCTAGGATATATGACGTTATAGATGTATATGCTGTTCCCTCCGAGAGGTAGGGTTCGACAGGCCAGGAATGTTGTCAAATATTACATACGAGATGTTAGGTTGCCTAACATTAGGATATATACCGTTATAGACGCATGTAATGTTACCACCGAGACGTAGGGACCGACACGCCTGGAATGTTGTCAAATGTTACATCCGAGATGTTAGGTTGTCTTAGGTTAGGATATATGACGTTACAGACGTATATACTGTTCCCTCCGAGATGTAGGGTTCGACAGGCCAGGAATGTTGTCAAATATTTCATCCGAGATGTTAGGTTGCCTTAGATTAGGATATATACCTTTATAGACGTATATACTGTTCCCTCCGAGCAGTAGGGTTCGACAGGCCAGGAATGTTGTCAAATATTGCATCCGAGATGTTAGGTTAACTTAGGTTAGCATATATAACGTTATAGACGCATGTAATGTTACCACCGAGACGTAGGGACCGACACGCCTGGAATGTTGTCAAATGTTACACCCGAGATGTTAGGTTGTCTTAGGTTAGGATATATGACGTTACAGACGTATATACTGTTCCCACCGAGAAGTAGGGTCCGACACGCCCGGAATGTTGTCGAATATTACATCCGAGATGTTAGGTTGCCTTAGGTTAGGATATATAACGTTATAGACGTATATACTGTTCCCACCGAGAAGTAGGGTTCGACACGCCAGGAATGTTGTCAAATATTACATACGAGATGTTAGGTGGCCTTAGGTTAAGATATATATAGTTATAGACGCATGTAATGTTACCACCGAGACGTAGGGTCCGACACGCCTGGAATGTGGTAAAATGTTACATCCGAGATGTTAGGTTGCCTTAGATTAGGAAATATACCGTTATAGACGCATGTAATGTTACCACCGAGACGTAGGGACCGACACGCATGGAATGTTGTCAAATGTTACATCCGAGATGTTAGGTTGCCTTAGGTTAGGATATATGACGTTATAGACGTATATGCTGTTCCCTCCGAGAAGTAGGGTTCGACAGGCCAGGAATGTTGTCAAATATTGCATCCGAGATGTTAGGTTAACTTAGGTTAGCATATATAACGTTATAGACGCACGTAATGTTACCACCGAGACGTAGGGTTCCTACACGCCTGCAATGTTGTCAAATGTTATATCCGAGATGTTAGGTTGCCTTAGGTTAGGATATATGACGTTACAGACGTATATACTGTTCCCACCGAGAAGTAGGGTCCGACACGCCAGGAATGTTGTCAAATATTACATCCGAGATGTTAGGTTGCCTTAGGATAGGATATATAACGTTATAGAAGCATGTAATGTTACCACCGAGACGTAGGGACCGACAGGAATGGAATGTTGTCAAATGTTACATCCGAGATGTTAGGTTGCCTTAGGCTAGGATATATGACGTTATAGATGTATATGCTGTTCCCTCCGAGAGGTAGGGTTCGACAGGCCAGGAATGTTGTCAAATATTACATACGAGATGTTAGGTTGCCTAAGATTAGGATATATACCGCTATAGACGCATGTAATGTTACCACCGAGACGTAGGGACCGATACGCCAGGAATGTTGTCAAATATTACATCCGAGATGTTAGGTTGCCTTAGGCTAGGATATATGACGTTATATATGTATATGCTGTTCCCTCCGAGAGGTAGGGTTCGACAGGCCAGGAATGTTGTCAAATATTACATACGAGATGTTAGGTTGCCTAACATTAGGATATATACCGTTATAGACGCATGTAATGTTACCACCGAGACGTAGGGACCGACACGCCTGGAATGTTGTCAAATGTTACATCCGAGATGTTAGGTTGTCTTAGGTTAGGATATATGACGTTACAGACGTATATACTGTTCCCTCCGAGATGTAGGGTTCGACAGGCCAGGAATGTTGTCAAATATTTCGTCCGAGATGTTAGGTTGCCTTAGATTAGGATATATACCTTTATAGACGTATATACTGTTCCCTCCGAGCAGTAGGGTTCGACAGGCCAGGAATGCTGTCAAATATTGCATCCGAAATGTTAGGTTGCCTTACGTTAGTATATATAACGTTATAGACGCATGTAATGTTACCACCGAGACGTAGGGACCGACACGCCTGGAATGTTGTCAAATGTTACATCCGAGATGTTAGGTTGCCTTAGATCAGGATATATACCGTTATAGACGTATATACAGTTCCCTCCGAGAAGTAGGGTTCGACAGGCCAGGAATGTTGTCAAATATTGCATCCGAGATGTTAGATTGCCTTACGTTAGGATATATAACGTTATAGACGTATATACTGTTCCCTCCGAGAAGTAGGGTTCGGCAGGCTAGGAATGTCGTCAAATATTGCATCCGAGATGTCAAGTTGCCTTAGATAAGGATATATACCGCTATAGACGCATGTAATGTTACCACCGAGACGTAGGGACCGATACGCTAGGAATGTTGTTAAATGTTACATCCGAGATGTTAGGTTGCCTTAGGCTAGGATATATGACGTTATAGATGTATATGCTGTTTCCTCCGAGAGGTAGAGTTCGACAGGCCAGGAATGTTGTCAAATATTGCATCCGAGATGTTAGGTTGCCTTAGGTTAGGATATATAACGTTATAGACGCATGTAATGTTACCACCGAGACGTAGGGACCGACACGCCTGGAATGTTGTCAAATGTTACATCCGAGATGTTAGGTTGTCTTAGGTTAGGATATATGACGTTACAGACGTATATTCTGTTCCCTCCGAGATGTAGGGTTCGACAGGCCAGGAATGTTGTCAAATATTTCATCCGAGATGTTAGGTTGCCTAGGATTAGAATATATACCGCTATAGACGCATGTAATGTTACCACCGAGACGTAGGGACCGACACGCCAGGAATGTTGTCAAATATTACATACGAGATGGTAGGTGGCCTTAGGTTAGGATATATAACGTTATAGACGCATGTAATGTTACCACCGAGACGTTGGGACCGACATGCCTGGAATATTGTCAAATGATACATCCGAGATGTTAGGTTGCCTTAGATTAGGATGTATACCGTTATAGACGTATATACAGTTCCCTCCGAGATGTAGGGTTCGACAGGCCAGGAATGTTGTCAAATATTGCATCCGAGATGTTAGGTTGCCTTAGATAAGGATATACAACGTTATAGACGCATATAATGTTCCCACCCAGAAGTAGGGTCCGACAAGCCTGGAAGGTTGTAGAATATTACATCCGAGATGTTAGGCTGCCCTAGGTTAGGATATATAACGTTATAGACGTATAACTGTTCCCTCCGAAATGTAGGGTTCGACAGGCCAGGAATGTTGTCAAATATTGCATCCGAGATGTTAGATTGCCTTACGTTAGGATATATAACGTTATAGACGTATATACTGTTCCCTCCGAGAAGTAGGGTTCGGCAGGCTAGGAATGTCGTCAAATATTGCATCCGAGATGTCAAGTTGCCTTAGATAAGGATATATACCGCTATAGACGCATGTAATGTTACCACCGAGACGTAGGGACCGATACGCTAGGAATGTTGTTAAATGTTACATCCGAGATGTTAGGTTGCCTCAGGCTAGGATATATGACGTTATAGATGTATATGCTGTTTCCTCCGAGAGGTAGAGTTCGACAGGCCAGGAATGTTGTCAAATATTGCATCCGAGATGTTAGGTTGCCTTAGGTTAGGATATATAACGTTATAGACGCATGTAATGTTACCACCGAGACGTAGGGACCGACACGCCTGGAATGTTGTCAAATGTTACATCCGAGATGTTAGGTTGTCTTAGGTTAGGATATATGACGTTACAGACGTATATTCTGTTCCCTCCGAGATGTAGGGTTCGACAGGCCAGGAATGTTGTCAAATATTTCATCCGAGATGTTAGGTTGCCTTAGATTAGGATATATACCTTTATAGACGTATATACTGTTCCCTCCGAGCAGTAGGGTTCGACAGGCCAGGAATGCTGTCAAATATTGCATCCGAGATGTTAGGTTGCCTTACGTTAGGATATATAACGTTATAGACGCATGTAATGTTACCACCGAGACGTAGGGACCGACACGCCTGGAATGTTGTCAAATGTTACATCCGAGATGTTAGGATGCCTTAGATTAGGATATATACCGTTATAGACGCATGTAATGTTACCACCGAGACGTAGGGACCGACACGCATGGAATGTTGTCAAATGTTACATCCGAGATGTTAGGTTGCCTTAGGTTAGGATATATGACGTTATAGACGTATATGCTGTTCCCTCCGAGAAGTAGGGTTCGACAGGCCAGGAATGTTGTCAAATATTACATACGAGATGTTAGGTTGCCTAAGATTAGGATATATACCGCTATAGACGCATGTAATGTTACCACCGAGACGTAGGGACCGATACGCCAGGAATGTTGTCAAATATTACATACGAGATGTTAGGTGGCCTTAGGTTAGGATATATGACCTTACAGACGTATATACTGTTCCCACCGAGAAGTAGGGTCCGACACGCCAGGAATGTTGTCAAATATTACATCCGAGATGTGAGGTTGCCTTAGGTTACGATATATAACGTTATAGACGTATATTCTGTTCCGACCGAGAAGTAGGGCTCGACACGCCAGGAATGTTGTCAAATATTACATACGAGATGTTAGGTGGCCTTAGGTTAGGATATATAACGTTATAGAAGCATGTAATGTTACCACCGAGACGTAGGAACCGACAGGCATGGAATGTTGTCAAATGTTACATCCGAGATGTTAGGTTGCCTTAGGCTAGGATATATGACGTTATAGATGTATATGCTGTTCCCTCCGAGAGGTAGGGTTCGACAGGCCAGGAATGTTGTCAAATATTACATACGAGATGTTAGGTTGCCTAAGATTAGGATATATACCGCTATACACGCATGTAATGTTACCACCGAGACGTAGGGACCGACACGCCAGGAATGTTGTCAAATATTACATACGAGATGTTAGGTGGCCTTAGGTTAGGATATATAACGTTATAGACGCATGTAATGTTACCACCGAGACGTAGGGACCGACACGCCTGGAATGTGGTAAAATGTTACATCCGAGATGTTAGGTTGCCTTAGATTAGGAAATATACCGTTATAGACGCATGTAATGTTACCACCGAGACGTAGGGACCGACACGCATGGAATGTTGTCAAATGTTACATCCGAGATGTTAGGTTGCCTTAGGTTAGGATATATGACGTTATAGACGTATATGCTGTTCCCTCCGAGAAGTAGGGTTCGACAGGCCAGGAATGTTGTCAAATATTACATACGAGATGTTAGGTTGCCTAAGATTAGGATATATACCGCTATAGACGCATGTAATGTTACCACCGAGACGTAGGGACCGATACGCCAGGAATGTTGTCAAATATTACATACGAGATGTTAGGTGGCCTTAGGTTAGGATATATGACGTTACAGACGTATATACTGTTCCCTCCGAGATGTAGGGTTCGACAGGCCAGGAATGTTGTCAAATATTTCATCCGAGATGTTAGGTTGCCTTAGATTAGGATATATACCTTTATAGACGTATATACTGTTCCCTCCGAGCAGTAGGGTTCGACAGGCCAGGAATGCTGTCAAATATTGCATCCGAGATGTTAGGTTGCCTTACGTTAGGATATATAACGTTATAGACGCATGTAATGTTACCACCGAGACGTAGGGACCGACACGCCTGGAATGTTGTCAAATGTTACATCCGAGATGTTAGGTTGCCTTAGATTAGGATATATACCGTTATAGACGTATATACAGTTCCCTCCGAGAAGTAGGGTTCGACAGGCCAGGAATGTTGTCAAATATTGCATCCGAGATGTTAGGTTGCCTTAGATAAGGATATACAACGTTATAGACGCATATAATGTTCCCACCGAGAAGTAGGGTCCGACAAGCCTGGAAGGTTGTAGAATATTACATCCGAGATGTTAGGCTGCCCTAGGTTTGGATATATAACGTTATAGACGTATATACTGTTCCCTCCGAGATGTAGGGTTCGACAGGCCAGGAATGTTGTCGAATATTGCATCCGAGATGTTAGATTGCCTTAGATTACGATATCGACCGTTATAGACGCATATAATATTCCCACCGAAAAGTATGCACCGACACGCCAGGAATATTGTAAAATATTACGTCTGAGATAATAGGTTGCCTTAGATTAGGATATACAACGTTATAGACTCATATAATGTTCCCACCGAGAAGTAGGGTCCGACACGCCTGGAATGGTGCAGCATATTACATCCGAGATGTGAGGTTGCCTTAGGTTACGATATATAACGTTATAGACGTATATACAGTTCCCACCGAGAAGTAGGGCTCGACACGCCAGGAATGTTGTCAAATATTACATACGAGATGTTAGGTGGCCTTAGGTTAGGATATATAACGTTATAGAAGCATGTAATGTTACCACCGAGACGTAGGAACCGACAGGCATGGAATGTTGTCAAATGTTACATCCGAGATGTTAGGTTGCCTTAGGCTAGGATATATGACGTTATAGATGTATATGCTGTTCCCTCCGAGAGGTAGGGTTCGACAGGCCAGGAATGTTGTCAAATATTACATACGAGATGTTAGGTTGCCTAAGATTAGAATATATACCGCTATAGACGCATGTAATGTTACCACCGAGACGTAGGGACCGACACGCCAGGAATGTTGTCAAATATTACATACGAGATGGTAGGTGGCCTTAGGTTAGGATATATAACGTTATAGACGCATGTAATGTTACCACCGAGACGTTGGGACCGACACGCCTGGAATATTGTCAAATGTTACATCCGAGATGTTAGGTTGCCTTAGATTAGGATATATACCGTTATAGACGTATATACAGTTCCCTCCGAGATGTAGGGTTCGACAGGCCAGGAATGTTGTCAAATATTGCATCCGAGATGTTAGGTTGCCTTAGATAAGGATATACAACGTTATAGACGCATATAATGTTCCCACCCAGAAGTAGGGTCCGACAAGCCTGGAAGGTTGTAGAATATTACATCCGAGATGTTAGGCTGCCTTAGGTTAGGATATATGACGTTACAGACGTATATACTGTTCCCACCGAGAAGTAGGGTCCGACACGCCAGGAATGTCGTCAAATATTACATCCGAGATGTTAGGTTGCCTTAGGTTAGGATATATAACGTTATAGAAGCATGTAATGTTACCACCGAGACGTAGGGACCGACAGGCATGGAATGTTGTCAAATGTTACATCCGAGATGTTAGGTTGCCTTAGGCTAGGATATATGACGTTATCGATGTATATGCTGTTCCCTCCGAGAGGTAGAGTTCGACAGGCCAGGAATGTTGTCAAATATTGCATCCGAGATGTTAGGTTGCCTTAGGTTAGGATATATAACGTTATAGACGCATGTAATGTTACCACCGAGACGTAGGGACCGACACGCCTGGAATGTTGTCAAATGTTACATCCGAGATGTTAGGTTGCCTTAGATTAGGATATATACCGTTATAGACGCATGTAATGTTACCACCGAGACGTAGGGACCGACACGCATGGAATGTTGTCAAATGTTACATCCGAGATGTTAGGTTGCCTTAGGTTAGGATATATGACGTTATAGACGTATATGCTGTTCCCTCCGAGAAGTAGGGTTCGACAGGCCAGGAATGTTGTCAAATATTACATACGAGATGTTAGGTTGCCTAAGATTAGGATATATACCGCTATAGACGCATGTAATGTTACCACCGAGACGTAGGGACCGACACGCCAGGAATGTTGTCAAATATTACATACGAGATGTTAGGTGGCCTTAGGTTAGGATATATAACGTTATAGACGCATGTAATGTTACCACCGAGACGTAGGGACCGACACGCCTGGAATGTGGTAAAATGTTACATCCGAGATGTTAGGTTGCCTAAGATTAGGATATATACCGCTATAGACGCATGTAATGTTACCACCGAGACGTAGGGACCGACACGCATGGAATGTTGTCAAATATTTCATCCGAGATGTTAGGTTGCCTTAGATTAGGATATATACCTTTATAGACGTATATACTGTTCCCTCCGAGCAGTAGGGTTCGACAGGCCAGGAATGCTGTCAAATATTGCATCCGAGATGTTAGGTTGCCTTACGTTAGGATATATAACGTTATAGACGCATGTAATGTTACCACCGAGACGTAGGGACCGACACGCCTGGAATGTTGTCAAATGTTACATCCGAGATGTTAGGTTGCCTTAGATTAGGATATATACCGTTATAGACGTATATACAGTTCCCTCCGAGAAGTAGGGTTCGACAGGCCAGGAATGTTGTCAAATATTGCATCCGAGATGTTAGGTTGCCTTAGATAAGGATATACAACGTTATAGACGCATATAATGTTCCCACCGAGAAGTAGGGTCCGACAAGCCTGGAAGGTTGTAGAATATTACATCCGAGATGTTAGGCTGCCCTAGGTTAGGATATATAACGTTATAGACGTATATACTGTTCCCTCCGAGATGTAGGGTTCGACAGGCCAGGAATGTTGTCGAATATTGCATCCGAGATGTTAGATTGCCTTAGATTACGATATCGACCGTTATAGACGCATATAATATTCCCACCGAAAAGTATGCACCGACACGCCAGGAATATTGTTAAATATTACGTCTGAGATAATAGGTTGCCTTAGATTAGGATATACAACGTTATAGACTCATATAATGTTCCCACCGAGAAGTAGGGTCCGACACGCCTGGAATGGTGCAGCATATTACATCCGAGATGTGAGGTTGCCTTAGGTTACGATATATAACGTTATAGACGTATATACAGTTCCCACCGAGAAGTAGGGCTCGACACGCCAGGAATGTTGTCAAATATTACATACGAGATGTTAGGTGGCCTTAGGTTAGGATATATAACGTTATAGAAGCATGTAATGTTACCACAGAGACGTAGGTACCGACAGGCATGGAATGTTGTCAAATGTTACATCCGAGATGTTAGGTTGCCTTAGGCTAGGATATATGACGTTATAGATGTATATGCTGTTCCCTCCGAGAGGTAGGGTTCGACAGGCCAGGAATGATGTCAAATATTACATACGAGATGTTAGGTTGCCTAAGATTAGAATATATACCGCTATAGACGCATGTAATGTTACCACCGAGACGTAGGGACCGACACGCCAGGAATGTTGTCAAATATTACATACGAGATGGTAGGTGGCCTTAGGTTAGGATATATAACGTTATAGACGCATGTAATGTTACCACCGAGACGTTGGGACCGACACGCCTGGAATATTGTCAAATGTTACATCCGAGATGTTAGGTTGCCTTAGATTAGGATAAATACCGTTATAGACGTATATACAGTTCCCTCCGAGATGTAGGGTTCGACAGGCCAGGAATGTTGTCAAATATTGCATCCGAGATGTTAGGTTGCCTTAGATAAGTATATACAACGTTATAGACGCATATAATGTTCCCACCCAGAAGTAGGGTCCGACAAGCCTGGAAGGTTGTAGAATATTACATCCGAGATGTTAGGCTGCCCTAGGTTAGGATATATAACGTTATAGACGTATAACTGTTCCCTCCGAAATGTAGGGTTCGACAGGCCAGGAATGTTGTCAAATATTGCATCCGAGATGTTAAATTGCCTTACGTTAGGATATATAACGTTATAGACGTATATACTGTTCCCTCCGAGAAGTAGGGTTCGGCAGGCTAGGAATGTCGTCAAATATTGCATCCGAGATGTCAAGTTGCCTTAGATAAGGATATATACCGCTATAGACGCATGTAATGTTACCACCGAGACGTAGGGACCGATACGCTAGGAATGTTGTCAAATGTTACATCCGAGATGTTAGGTTGCCTTAGGCTAGGATATATGACGTTATCGATGTATATGCTGTTCCCTCCGAGAGGTAGAGTTCGACAGGCCAGGAATGTTGTCAAATATTGCATCCGAGATGTTAGGTTGCCTTAGGTTAGGATATATAACGTTATAGACGCACGTAATGTTACCACCGAGACGTAGGGACCGACACGCCTGGAATGTTGTCAAATGTTACATCCGAGATGTTAGGTTGTCTTAGGTTAGGATATATGACGTTACAGACGTATATACTGTTCCCACCGAGAAGTAGGGTCCGACACGCCAGGAATGTTGTCGAATATTACATCCGAGATGTTAGGTTGCCTTAGGTTAGGATATATAACGTTGTAGACGTATATACTGTTCCCACCGAGAAGTAGGGTTCGACACGCCAGGAATGTTGTCAAATATTACATACGAGATGTTAGGTGGCCTTAGGTTAAGATATATATAGTTATAGACGCATGTAATGTTACCACCGAGAAGTAGGGTCCGACACGCCTGGAATGGTGCAGAATATTACATCCGAGATGTGAGGTTGCCTTAGGTTACGATATATAACGTTATAGACGTATATACAGTTCCCACCGAGAAGTAGGGCTCGACACGCCAGGAATGTTGTCAAATATTACATACGAGATGTTAGGTGGCCTTAGATTAGGATATATACCTTTATAGACGTATATACTGTTCCCTCCGAGCAGTAGGGTTCGACAGGCCAGGAATGCTGTCAAATATTGCATCCGAGATGTTAGGTTGCCTTACGTTAGGATATATAACGTTATAGACGCATGTAATGTTACCACCGAGACGTAGGGACCGACACGCCTGGAATGTTGTCAAATGTTACATCCGAGATGTTAGGTTGCCTTAGATTAGGATATATACCGTTATAGACGTATATACAGTTCCCTCCGAGAAGTAGGGTTCGACAGGCCAGGAATGTTGTCAAATATTGCATCCGAGATGTTAGGTTGCCTTAGATAAGGATATACAACGTTATAGACGCATATAATGTTCCCACCGAGAAGTAGGGTCCGACAAGCCTGGAAGGTTGTAGAATATTACATCCGAGATGTTAGGCTGCCCTAGGTTAGGATATATAACGTTATAGACGTATATACTGTTCCCTCCGAGATGTAGGGTTCGACAGGCCAGGAATGTTGTCGAATATTGCATCCGAGATGTTAGATTGCCTTAGATTACGATATCGACCGTTATAGACGCATATAATATTCCCACCGAAAAGTATGCACCGACACGCCAGGAATATTGTAAAATATTACGTCTGAGATAATAGGTTGCTTTAGATTAGGGTATACAACGTTATAGACTCATATAATGTTCCCACCGAGAAGTAGGGTCCGACACGCCTGGAATGGTGCAGCATATTACATCCGAGATGTGAGGTTGCCTTAGGTTACGATATATAACGTTATAGACGTATATACAGTTCCCACCGAGAAGTAGGGCTCGACACGCCAGGAATGTTGTCAAATATTACATACGAGATGTTAGGTGGCCTTAGGTTAGGATATATAACGTTATAGAAGCATGTAATGTTACCACAGAGACGTAGGGACCGACAGGCATGGAATGTTGTCAAATGTTACATCCGAGATGTTAGGTTGCCTTAGGCTAGGATATATGACGTTATAGATGTATATGCTGTTCCCTCCGAGAGGTAGGGTTCGACAGGCCAGGAATGATGTCAAATATTACATACGAGATGTTAGGTTGCCTTAGATAAGGATATACAACGTTATAGACGCATATAATGTTCCCACCCAGAAGTAGGGTCCGACAAGCCTGGAAGGTTGTAGAATATTACATCCGAGATGTTAGGCTGCCCTAGGTTAGGATATATAACGTTATAGACGTATAACTGTTCCCTCCGAAATGTAGGGTTCGACAGGCCAGGAATGTTGTCAAATATTGCATCCGAGATGTTAAATTGCCTTACGTTAGGATATATAACGTTATAGACGTATATACTGTTCCCTCCGAGAAGTAGGGTTCGGCAGGCTAGGAATGTCGTCAAATATTGCATCCGAGATGTCAAGTTGCCTTAGATAAGGATATATACCGCTATAGACGCATGTAATGTTACCACCGAGACGTAGGGACCGATACGCTAGGAATGTTGTTAAATGTTACATCCGAGATGTTAGGTTGCCTTAGGCTAGGATATATGACGTTATAGATGTATATGCTGATTCCTCCGAGAGGTAGAGTTCGACAGGCCAGGAATGTTGTCAAATATTGCATCCGAGATGTTAGGTTGCCTTAGGTTAGGATATATAACGTTATAGACGCATGTAATGTTACCACCGAGACGTAGGGACCGACACGCCTGGAATGTTGTCAAATGTTACATCCGAGATGTTAGGTTGTCTTAGGTTAGGATATATGACGTTACAGACGTATATTCTGTTCCCTCCGAGATGTAGGGTTCGACAGGCCAGGAATGTTGTCAAATATTTCATCCGAGATGTTAGGTTGCCTTAGAAGAGGATATATACCTTTATAGACGTATATACTGTTCCCTCCGAGCAGTAGGGTTCGACAGGCCAGGAATGTTGTCAAATATTGCATCCGATATGTTAGGTTGCCTTAGGTTAGGATATATAACGTTATAGACGCATGTAATGTTACCACCGAGACGTTGGGACCGACACGCCTGGAATATTGTCAAATATTGCATCCGAGATGTTAGGTTGCCTTAGGTTAGCATATATAACGTTATAGACGCACGTAATGTTACCACCGAGACGTAAGGTTCCAACACGCCGGGAATGTTGTCAAATGTTATATCCGAGATGTTAGGTTGTCTTAGGTTAGGATATATGTCGTTATAGACGTATATCCTGTTCCCTCCGAGAAGTAGGGTTCGACAAGCCAGGAATGTTGTCAAATATTGCATCCGAGATGTTAGGTTGCCTTACGTTAGGATATATAACGTTATAGACGTATATACAGTTCCCTCCGAGAAGTAGGGTTCGACAGGCCAGGAATGTTGTCAAATATTGCATCCGAGATGTTAGATTGCCTTACGTTAGGATATATAACGTTATAGACGTATATACTGTTCCCTCCGAGAAGTAGGGTTCGGCAGGCTAGGAATGTCGTCAAATATTGCATCCGAGATGTCAAGTTGCCTTAGATAAGGATATATAACGTTATAGACGCATATAATATTACCACCGAGACGTAGGGACGGACATGCCTGGAATGTTGTCAAATATTACATCCGAGATGTTAGGTTGCCTTAGGTTAGGATATATGACGTTACAGACGTATATTCTGTTCCCTCCGAGATGTAGGGTTCGACAGGCCAGGAATGTTGTCAAATATTTCATCCGAGATGTTAGGTTGCCTTAGAAGAGGATATATACCTTTATAGACGTATATACTGTTCCCTCCGAGCAGTAGGGTTCGACAGGCCAGGAATGTTGTCAAATATTGCATCCGATATGTTAGGTTGCCTTAGGTTAGGATATATAACGTTATAGACGCATGTAATGTTACCACCGAGACGTTGGGACCGACACGCCTGGAATATTGTCAAATGTTACATCCGAGATGTTAGGTTGCCTTAGATTAGGATATATACCGTTATAGACGTATATACAGTTCCCTCCGAGATGTAGGGTTCGACAGGCCAGGAATGTTGTCAAATATTGCATCCGAGATGTTAGGTTGCCTTAGATAAGGATATACAACGTTATAGACGCATATAATGTTCCCACCCAGAAGTAGGGTCCGACAAGCCTGGAAGGTTGTAGAATATTACATCCGAGATGTTAGGCTGCCCTAGGTTAGGATATATAACGTTATAGACGTATAACTGTTCCCTCCGAAATGTAGGGTTCGACAGGCCAGGAATGTTGTCAAATACTGCATCCGAGATGTTAGATTGCCTTACGTTAGGATATATAACGTTATAGACGTATATACTGTTCCCTCCGAGAAGTAGGGTTCGGCAGGCTAGGAATGTCGTCAAATATTGCATCCGAGATGTCAAGTTGCCTTATATAAGGATATATAACGTTATAGACGCATATAATATTACCACCGAGACGTAGGGACCGACATGCCTGGAATGTTGTCAAATATTACATCCGAGATGTTAGGTTGCCTTAGGTTAGGATATATGACGTTATAGACGTATATACTGTTCCCACCGAGAAGTAGGGTTCGACACGCCAGGAATGTTGTCAAATATTACATACGAGATGTTAGTTGGCCTTAGGTTAGGATATATAACGTTATAGACGCATGTAATGTTACCACCGAGACGTAGGGACCGTCACGCCTGGAATGTGGTAAAATGTTACATCCGGGATGTTAGGTTGTCTTAGGTTAGGATATATGTCGTTACAGACGTATATACTGTTCCCTCCGAGAAGTAGGGTTCGACAGGCCAGGAATGTTGTCAAATATTGCATCCGAGATGTTAGGTTGCCTTAGGTTAGGATATATAACGTTATAGACGCATGTAATGTTACCACCGAGACGTTGGGACCGACACGCCTGGAATATTGTCAAATGTTACATCCGAGATGTTAGGTTGCCTCAGATTAGGATATATACCGTTATAGACGTATATACAGTTCCCTCCGAGATGTAGGGTTCGACAGGCCAGGAATGTTGTCAAATGTTACATCCGAGATGTTAGGTTGCCTTAGGTTAGGATATATGACGTTATAGACGTATATGCTGTTCCCTCCGAGAACTAGGTTTCGACAGGCCAGGAATGTTGTCAAATATTGCATCCGAGATGTTAGGTTGCCTTAGGTTAGCATATATAACGTTATAGACGCACGTAATGTTACCACCGAGACGTAGGGTTCCAACACGCCGGGAATGTTGTCAAATGTTATATCCGAGATGTTAGGTTGTCTTAGGTTAGGATATATGTCGTTATAGACGTATATGCTGTTCCCTCCGAGAAGTAGGGTTCGACAGGCCAGGAATGTTGTCAAATATTGCATCCGAGATGTTAGGTTGCCTTACGTTAGGATATATAACGTTATAGACGTATATACAGTTCCCTCCGAGAAGTAGGGTTCGACAGGCCAGGAATGTTGTCAAATATTGCATCCGAGATGTTAGGTTGCCTTAGATTACGATATCGACCGTTATAGACGCATATAATATTCCCACCGAAAAGTATGCACCGACACGCCAGGAATATTGTAAAATATTACGTCTGAGATAATAGGTTGCCTTAGATTAGGATATACAACGTTATAGACTCATATAATGTTCCCACCGAGAAGTAGGGTTCGACACGCCTGGAATGATGTAGAATATTACATCCGAGATGTCAGCTTGCCTTAGGTTAGGATATATAACGTTATAGACGTATATACTGTTCCCTCCGAGAAGTAGGGTTCGACAGGACAGGAATGTTGTCAAATATTGCATCCGAGATGTTAGGTTGCCTTAGGTTAGCATATATAACGTTATAGACGCACGTAATGTTACCAACGAGACGTAGGGTTCCAACACGCCGGGAATGTTGTCAAATATTACATCCGAGATGTTAGGTTACCTTACGTTAGGATATATAACGTTATAGACGTATATACTGTTCCCACCGAGAAGTAGGGTTCGACACGCCAGGAATGTTGTCAAATATTACATACGAGATGTTAGGTGGCCTTAGGTTAGGATATATAACGTTATAGAAGCATGTAATGTTACCACAGAGACGTAGGGACCGACAGGCATGGAATGTTGTCAAATGTTACATCCGAGATGTTAGGTTGCCTTAGGCTAGGATATATGACGTTATAGATGTATATACTGTTCCCACCGAGAAGTAGGGCTCGACACGCCAGGAATGTTGTCAAATATTACATACGAGATGTTAGGTGGCCTTAGGTTAGGATATATAACGTTATAGAAGCATGTAATGTTACCACCGAGACGTAGGGACCGACACGCCAGGAATGTTGTCAAATATTACATACGAGATGGTAGGTGGCCTTAGGTTAGGATATATAACGTTATAGACGCATGTAATGTTACCACCGAGACGTTGGGACCGACACCCCTGGAATATTGTCAAATGTTACATCCGAGATGTTAGGTTGCCTTAGATTAGGATATATACCGTTATAGACGTATATACAGTTCCCTCCGAGATGTAGGGTTCGACAGGCCAGGAATGTTGTCAAATATTGCATCCGAGATGTTAGATTGCCTTACGTTAGGATATATAACGTTATAGACGTATATACTGTTCCCTCCGAGAAGTAGGGTTCGGCAGGCTAGGAATGTCGTCAAATATTGCATCCGATATGTTAGGTTGCCTTAGGTTAGGATATATAACGTTATAGACGCATGTAATGTTACCACCGAGACGTTGGGACCGACACGCCTGGAATATTGTCAAATGTTACATCCGAGATGTTAGGTTGCCTTAGATTAGGATATATACCGTTATAGACGTATATACAGTTCCCTCCGAGATGTAGGGTTCGACAGGCCAGGAATGTTGTCAAATATTGCATCCGAGATGTTAGGTTGCCTTAGATAAGGATATACAACGTTATAGACGCATATAATGTTCCCACCCAGAAGTAGGGTCCGACAAGCCTGGAAGGTTGTAGAACATTACATCCGAGATGTTAGGCTGCCCTAGGTTAGGATATATAACATTATAGACGTATAACTGTTCCCTCCGAAATGTAGGGTTCGACAGGCCAGGAATGTTGTCAAATATTGCATCCGAGATGTTAGATTGCCTTACGTTAGGATATATAACGTTATAGACGTATATACTGTTCCCTCCGAGAGGTAGGGTTCGGCAGGCTAGGAATGTCGTCAAATATTGCATCCGAGATGTCAAGTTGCCTTAGATAAGGATATATAACGTTATAGACGCATATAATATTACCACCGAGACGTAGGGACCGACATGCCTGGAATGTTGTCAAATATTACATCCGAGATGTTAGGTTGCCTTAGGTTAGGATATATGACGTTATAGACGTATATACTGTTCCCACCGAGAAGTAGGGTTCGACACGCCAGGAATGTTGTCAGATATTACATACGAGATGTTAGTTGGCCTTAGGTTAGGATATATAACGTTATAGACGCATGTAATGTTACCACCGAGACGTAGGGACCGTCACGCCTGGAATGTGGTAAAATGTTACATCCGGGATGTTAGGTTGTCTTAGGTTAGGATATATGTCGTTACAGACGTATATACTGTTCCCTCCGAGAAGTAGGGTTCGACAGGCCAGGAATGTTGTCAAATATTGCATCCGAGATGTTAGGTTTCCTTAGATTACGATATCGACCGTTATAGACGCATATAATATTCCCACCGAAAAGTATGCACCCACACGCCAGGAATATTGTAAAATATTACGTCTGAGATAATAGATTGCCTTAGATTAGGATATACAACGTTATAGACTCATATAATGTTCCCACCGAGAAGTAGGGTCCGACACGCCTGGAATGATGTAGAATATCACATCCGAGATATCAGGTTGCCTTCGGTTAGGATATATAACGTTATAGACGTATATACTGTTCCCTCCGAGAAGTAGGGTTCGACAGGCTAGGAATGTTGTCAAATATTACATACGAGATGTTAGTTGGCCTTAGGTTAGGATATATAACGTTATAGACGCATGTAATGTTACCACCGAGACGTAGGGACCGTCACGCCTGGAATGTGGTAAAATGTTACATCCGGGATGTTAGGTTGTCTTAGGTTAGGATATATGTCGTTACAGACGTATATACTGTTCCCTCCGAGAAGTAGGGTTCGACAGGCCAGGAATGTTGTCAAATATTGCATCCGAGATGTTAGGCTGCCTTAGATAAGGATATATAACGTTATAGACGCATCTAATGTTACCACCGAGACTTAGGGACCGACATGCCTGGAATGTTGTCAAATGTTACATCCAAGATGTTAGGTTGCCTTAGGTTAGGATATATAACGTTGTAGACGCATGTAACGTTACCACCGAGATGTAGGGACCGACATACCTGGAATGTTGTCAAATGTTACATCCGAGATGTTAGGTTGCCTTAGGTTAGCATATATAACGTTATAGACGCACGTAATGTTACCACCGAGACGTAGGGTTCCAACACGCCGGGAATGTTGTCAAATGTTATATCCGAGATGTTAGGTTGTCTTAGGTTAGGATATATGTCGTTATAGACTCATATAATGTTCCCACCGAGAAGTAGGGTCCGACACGCCTGGAATGGTGCAGAATATTACATCCGAGATGTGAGGTTGCCTTAGGTTACGATATATAACGTTATAGACGTATATACTGTTCCCTCCGAGAAGTAGGGTTCGACAGCCAAGGAATGTTGTCAAATATTGCATCCGAGATGTTAGGTTGCCTTAGATTACGATATCGACCGTTATAGACGCATATAATATTCCCACCGAAAAGTATGCACCCACACGCCAGGAATATTGTAAAATATTACGTCTGAGATAATAGATTGCCTTAGATTAGGATATACAACGTTATAGACTCATATAATGTTCCCACCGAGAAGTAGGGTCCGACACGCCTGGAATGATGTAGAATATCACATCCGAGATATCAGGTTGCCTTCGGTTAGGATATATAACGTTATAGACGTATATACTGTTCCCTCCAAGAAGTAGGGTTCGACAGGCTAGGAATGTTGTCAAATATTACATACGAGATGTTAGTTGGCCTTAGGTTAGGATATATAACGTTATAGACGCACGTAATGTTACCACCGAGACGTAGGGACCGTCACGCCTGGAATGTGGTAAAATGTTACATCCGGGATGTTAGGTTGTCTTAGGTTAGGATATATGTCGTTACAGACGTATATACTGTTCCCTCCGAGAAGTAGGGTTCGACAGGCCAGGAATGTTGTCAAATATTGTATCCGAGATGTTAGGTTGCCTTAGATAAGGATATATAACGTTATAGACGCATATAATGTTACCACCGAGACGTAGGGACCGACATGCCTGGAATGTTGTCAAATGTTACATCCAAGATGTTAGGTTGCCTTAGGTTAGGATATATAACGTTGTAGACGCATGTAACGTTACCACCGAGACGTAGGGACCGACATACCTGGAATGTTGTCAAATGTTACATCCGAGATGTTAGGTTGCCTTAGGTTAGGATATATGACGTTATAGACGTATATGCTGTTCCCTCCGAGAAGTAGGTTTCGACAGGCCAGGAATGTTGTCAAATATTGCATCCGAGATGTTAGGTTGCCTTAGGTTAGCATATATAACGTTATAGACGCACGTAATGTTACCACCGAGACGTAGGGTTCCAACACGCCGGGAATGTTGTCAAATGTTATATCCGAGATGTTAGGTTGTCTTAGGTTAGGATATATGTCGTTATAGACGTATATGCTGTTCCCTCCGAGAAGTAGGGTTCGACAGGCCAGGAATGTTGTCAAATATTGCATCCGAGATGTTAGGTTGCCTTACGTTAGGATATATAACGTTATAGACGTATATACAGTTCCCTCCGAGAAGTAGGGTTCGACAGGCCAGGAATGTTGTCAAATATTGCATCCGAGATGTTAGGTTGCCTTAGATTACGATATCGACCGTTATAGACGCATATAATATTCCCACCGAAAAGTATGCACCGACACGCCAGGAATATTGTAAAATATTACGTCTGAGATAATAGGTTGCCTTAGATTAGGATATACAACGTTATAGACTCATATAATGTTCCCACCGAGAAGTAGGGTCCGACACGCCTGGAATGGTGCAGAATATTACATCCGAGATGTGAGGTTGCCTTAGGTTACGATATATAACGTTATAGACGTATATACTGTTCCAACCGAGAAGTAGGGCTCGACACGCCAGGAATGTTGTCAAATATTACATACGAGATGTTAGGTGGCCTTAGGTTAGGATATATAACGTTATAGAAGCATGTAATGTTACCACAGAGACGTAGGGACCGACAGGCATGGAATGTTGTCAAATGTTACATCCGAGATGTTAGGTTGCCTTAGGCTAGGATATATGACGTTATAGATGTATATGCTGTTTCCTCCGAGAGGTAGAGTTCGACAGGCCAGGAATGTTGTCAAATATTGCATCCGAGATGTTAGGTTGCCTTAGGTTAGGATATATAACGTTATAGACGCATGTAATGTTACCACCGAGACGTAGGGACCGACACGCCTGGAATGTTGTCAAATGTTACATCCGAGATGTTAGGTTGTCTTAGGTTAGGATATATGACGTTACAGACGTATATTCTGTTCCCTCCGAGATGTAGGGTTCGACAGGCCAGGAATGTTGTCAAATATTGCATCCGAGATGTTAGGTTGCCTTAGATAAGGATATACAACGTTATACACGCATATAATGTTCCCACCCAGAAGTAGGGTCCGACAAGCCTGGAAGGTTGTAGAACATTACATCCGAGATGTTAGGCTGCCCTAGGTTAGGATATATAACGTTATAGACGTATAACTGTTCCCTCCGAAATGTAGGGTTCGACAGGCCAGGAATGTTGTCAAATATTGCATCCGAGATGTTAGATTGCCTTACGTTAGGATATATAACGTTATAGACGTATATACTGTTCCCTCCGAGAGGTAGGGTTCGGCAGGCTAGGAATGTCGTCAAATATTGCATCCGAGATGTCAAGTTGCCTTAGATAAGGATATATAACGTTATAGACGCATATAATATTACCACCGAGACGTAGGGACCGACATGCCTGGAATGTTGTCAAATATTACATCCGAGATGTTAGGTTGCCTTAGGTTAGGATATATGACGTTATAGACGTATATACTGTTCCCACCGAGAAGTAGGGTTCGACACGCCAGGAATGTTGTCAGATATTACATACGAGATGTTAGTTGGCCTTAGGTTAGGATATATAACGTTATAGACGCATGTAATGTTACCACCGAGACGTAGGGACCGTCACGCCTGGAATGTGGTAAAATGTTACATCCGGGATGTTAGGTTGTCTTAGGTTAGGATATATGTCGTTACAGACGTATATACTGTTCCCTCCGAGAAGTAGGGTTCGACAGGCCAGGAATGTTGTCAAATATTGCATCCGAGATGTTAGGTTGCCTTAGATTACGATATCGACCGTTATAGACGCATATAATATTCCCACCGAAAAGTATGCACCCACACGCCAGGAATATTGTAAAATATTACGTCTGAGATAATAGATTGCCTTAGATTAGGATATACAACGTTATAGACTCATATAATGTTCCCACCGAGAAGTAGGGTCCGACACGCCTGGAATGGTGCAGAATATTACATCCGAGATGTGAGGTTGCCTTAGGTTACGATATATAACGTTATAGACGTATATACTGTTCCAACCGAGAAGTAGGGCTCGACACGCCAGGAATGTTGTCAAATATTACATACGAGATGTTAGGTGGCCTTAGGTTAGGATATATAACGTTATAGAAGCATGTAATGTTACCACAGAGACGTACGGACCGACAGGCATGGAATGTTGTCAAATGTTACATCCGAGATGTTAGGTTGCCTTAGGCTAGGATATATGACGTTATAAATGTATATGCTGTTCCCTCCGAGAGGTAGGGTTCGACAGGCCAGGAATGTTGTCAAATATTACATACGAGATGTTAGGTTGCCTAAGATTAGGATATATACCGCTATAGACGCATGTAATGTTACCACCGAGACGTAGGGACCGACACGCCAGGAATGTTGTCAAATATTACATACGAGATGGTAGGTGGCCTTAGGTTAGGATATATAACGTTATAGACGCATGTAATGTTACCACCGAGACGTTGGGACCGACACGCCTGGAATATTGTCAAATGTTACATCCGAGATGTTAGGTTGCCTTAGATTAGGATATATACCGTTATAGACGTATATACAGTTCCCTCCGAGATGTAGGGTTCGACAGGCCAGGAATGTTGTCAAATATTGCATCCGAGATGTTGGGTTGCCTTAGATAAGGATATACAACGTTATAGTCGCATATAATGTTCCCACCCAGAAGTAGGGTCCGACAAGCCTGGAAGGTTGTAGAATATTACATCCGAGATGTTAGGCTGCCCTAGGTTAGGATATATAACGTTATAGACGTATAACTGTTCCCTCCGAAATGTAGGGTTCGACAGGCCAGGAATGTTGTCAAATATTGCGTCCGAGATGTTAGATTCCCTTACGTTAGGATATATAACGTTATAGACGTATATACTGTTCCCTCCGAGAAGTAGGGTTCGGCAGGCTAGGAATGTCGTCAAATATTGCATCCGAGATGTCAAGTTGCCTTAGATAAGGATATATACCGCTATAGACGCATGTAATGTTACCACCGAGACGTAGGGACCGATACGCCAGGAATGTAATCAAATGTTACATCCGAGATGTTAGGTTGCCTTAGGCTAGGATATATGACGTTATAGATGTATATGCTGTTTCCTCCGAGAGGTAGAGTTCGACAGGCCAGGAATGTTGTCAAATATTGCATCCGAGATGTTAGGTTGCCTTAGGTTAGGATATATAACGTTATAGACGCATGTAATGTTACCACAGAGACGTAGGGACCGTCACGCCTGGAATGTGGTAAAATGTTACATCCGGGATGTTAGGTTGTCTTAGGTTAGGATATATGTCGTTACAGACGTATATACTGTTCCCTCCGAGAAGTAGGGTTCGACAGGCCAGGAATGTTGTCAAATATTGCATCCGAGATGTTAGGCTGCCTTAGATAAGGATATATAACGTTATAGACGCATATAATGTTACCACCGAGACGTAGGGTTCCAACACGCCGGGAATGTTGTCAAATGTTATATCCGAGATGTTAGGTTGTCTTAGGTTAGGATATATGTCGTTATAGACGTATATGCTGTTCCCTCCGAGAAGTAGGGTTCGACAGGCCAGGAATGTTGTCAAATATTGCATCCGAGATGTTAGGTTGCCTTACGTTAGGATATATAACGTTATAGACGTATATACAGTTCCCTCCGAGAAGTAGGGTTCGACAGGCCAGGAATGTTGTCAAATATTGCATCCGAGATGTTAGGTTGCCTTAGATTACGATATCGACCGTTATAGACGCATATAATATTCCCACCGAAAAGTATGCACCGACACGCCAGGAATATTGTAAAATATTACGTCTGAGATAATAGGTTGCCTTAGATTAGGATATACAACGTTATAGACTCATATAATGTTCCCACCGAGAAGTAGGGTCCGACACGCCTGGAATGGTGCAGAATATTACATCCGAGATGTGAGGTTGCCTTAGGTTACGATATATAACGTTATAGACGTATATACTGTTCCCACCGAGAAGTAGGGCTCGACACGCCAGGAATGTTGTCAAATATTACATACGAGATGTTAGGTGGCCTTAGGTTAGGATATATAACGTTATAGAAGCATGTAATGTTACCACAGAGACGTAGGGACCGACAGGCATGGAATGTTGTCAAATGTTACATCCGAGATGTTAGGTTGCCTTAGGCTAGGATATATGACGTTATAGATGTATATGCTGTTCCCTCCGAGAGGTAGGGTTCGACAGGCCAGGAATGTTGTCAAACATTGCATCCGAGATGTTAGATTGCCTTAGTTTACGATATCGACCGTTATAGACTCATATAATGTTCCCACCGAGAAGTAGGGTCCGACACGCCTGGAATTATGTAGAATATTACATCCTACATGTCAGGTTGCCTTAGGTTAGGATATATAACGTTATAGACGTATATACTGTTCCCTCCGAGAAGTAGGGTTCGGCAGGCTAGGAATGTCGTCAAATATTGCATCCGAGATGTCAAGTTGCCTTAGATAAGGATATATAACGTTATAGACGCATATAATATTACCACCGAGAAGTAGGGACCGACATGCCTGGAATGTTGTCAAATGTTACATCCGGGATGTTAGGTTGCCTTAGGTTAGGATATATGTCGTTATAGACGTATATGCTGTTCCCTCCGAGAAGTAGGGTTCGACAGGCCAGGAATGTTGTCAAATATTGCATCCGAGATGTTAGGTTGCCTTAGGTTAGCATATATAACGTTATAGACGCACGTAATGTTACCACCGAGACATAGGGTTCCAACACGCCGGGAATGTTGTCAAATGTTATATCCGAGATGTTAGGTTGCCTTAGGTTAGGATATATGACGTTACAGACGTATATAGTGTTCCCACCGAGAAGTAGGGTCCGACACGCCAGGAATGTTGTCAAATATTACATCCGAGATGTTAGGTTGCCTTACGTTAGGATATATAACGTTATAGACGTATATACAGTTCCCTCCGAGAAGTAGGGTTCGACAGGCCAGGAATGTTGTCAAATATTGCACCCGAGATGTTAGGTTGTCTTAGATTACGATATCGACCGTTATAGACGCATATAATATTCCCACCGAAAAGTATGCACCGACACGCCAGGAATATTGTAAAATATTACGTCTGAGATAATAGGTTGCCTTAGGTTAGGATATACAACGTTATAGACTCATATAATGTTCCCACCGAGAAGTAGGGTTCGACACGCCTGGAATGATGTAGAATATTACATCCGAGATGTCAGCTTGCCTTAGGTTAGGATATATAACGTTATAGACGTATATACTGTTCCCTCCGAGAAGTAGGGTTCGACAGGCCAGGAATGTTGTCAAATATTGCATCCGAGATGTTAGGTTGCCTTAGGTTAGCATATATAACGTTATAGACGCACGTAATGTTACCAACGAGACGTAGGGTTCCAACACGCCGCGAATGTTGTCAAATATTACATCCGAGATGTTAGGTTACCTTACGTTAGGATATATAACGTTATAGACGTACATACTGTTACCTCCAAGAAGTAGGGTTCGACAGGCAAGGAATGTTGTCAAATATTGCATCCGAGATTTTAGATTGCCTTAGATTACGATATCGACCGTTGTGGACGCATATAATATTCCCACCGAAAAGTATGCACCGACACGCGAGGAATATTGTAAAATATTACGTCTGAGATAATAGGTTGCCTTAGATTAGGATATACAACGTTATAGACTCATATAATGTTTCCAACGAGAAGTAGGGTCCGACACGCCTTGAATGATGTAGAATATTACATCCGAGATGTCAGGTTGCCTTCGGTTAGGATATATAACGTTATAGACGCATGTAATGTTACCACCGAGACGTAGGGACCGTCACGCCTGGAATGAGGTAAAGTGTTACATCCGGGATGTTAGGTTGTCTTAGGTTAGGATATATGTCGTTACAGACGTATATACTGTTCCCTCCGAGAAGTAGGGTTCGACAGGCCAGGAATGTTGTCAAATATTGCATCCGAGATGTTAGGTTGCCTTAGATTACGATATCGACCGTTATAGACGCATATAATATTCCCACCGAAAAGTATGCACCGACACGCCAGGAATATTGTAAAATATTACGTCTGAGATAATAGGTTGCCTTAGATTAGGATATACAACGTTATAGACTCATATAATGTTCCCACCGAGAAGTAGGGTCCGACACGCCTGGAATGGTGCAGAATATTACATCCGAGATGTGAGGTTGCCTTAGGTTACGATATATAACGTTATAGACGTATATACTGTTCCCACCGAGAAGTAGGGTCCGACAAGCCAGGAATGTTGTCAAATATTACATCCGAGATGTTAGGTTACCTTACGTTAGGATATATAACGTTATAGACGTATATACTGTTCCCACCGAGAAGTAGGGTTTGATACGCCAGGAATGTTGTCAAATATTACATACGAGATGTTAGGTGGCCTTAGGTTAGGATATATAACGTTATAGACGTACATACTGTTCCCTCCGAGAAGTAGGGTTCGACAGGCAAGGAATGTTGTCAAATATTGCATCCGAGATGTTAGATTGCCTTAGATTACGATATCGACCTTTGTGGACGCATATAATATTCCCACCGAAAAGTATGCACCGACAGGCGAGGAATATTGTAAAATATTACGTCTGAGATAATAGGTTGCCTTAGATTAGGATATACAACGTTATAGACTCATATAATGTTCCCAACGAGAAGTAGGGTCCGACACGCCTTGAATGATGTAGAATATTACATCCGAGATGTCAGGTTGCCTTCGGTTAGGATATATGACGTTACAGACGTATATACTGTTCCCACCGAGAAGTAGGGTCCAACACGCCAGGAATGTTGTCGAATATTACATCCGAGATGTTAGGTTGCCTTAGGTTAGGATATATAACGTTATAGACGTATATACTGTTCCCACCGAGAAGTAGGGTTCGACACGCCAGGAATGTTGTCAAATATTGCATCCGAGATGTTAGGTTGCCTTAGATAAGGATATACAACGTTATAGACGCATATAATGTTCCCACCGAGAAGTAGGGTCCGACAAGCCTGGAAGGTTGTAGAATATTACATCCGAGATGTTAGGCTGCCCTAGGTCAGGATATATAACGTTATAGACGTATATACTGCTCCCTCCGTGATGTAGGGTTCGACAGGCCAGGAATGTTGTCAAATATTGCATCCGAGATGTTAGATTGCCTTAGATTACGATATCGACCGTTATAGACGCATATAATATTCCCACCGAAAAGTATGCACCGACACGCCAGGAATATTGTAAAATATTACGTCTGAGATAATAGGTTGCCTTAGATTAGGATATACAACGTTATAGACTCATATTATGTTCCCAACGAGAAGTAGGGTCCGACACGCCTTGAATGATGTAGAATATTACATCCGAGATGTCAGGTTGCCTTCGGTTAGGATATATAACGTTATAGACGTATATACTGTTCCCACCGAGAAGTAGGGTTCGACACGCCAGGAATGTTGTCAAATATTACATACGAGATGTTAGTTGGCCTTAGGTTAGGATATGTAACGTTATAGACGCATGTAATGTTACCACCGAGACGTAGGGACCGTCACGCCTGGAATGAGGTAAAATGTTACATCCGGGATGTTAGGTTGTCTTAGGTTAGGATATATGTCGTTACAGACGTATATACTGTTCCCTCCGAGAAGTAGGGTTCGACAGGCCAGGAATGTTGTCAAATATTGCATCCGAGATGTTAGGTTGCCTTAGATTACGATATCGACCGTTATAGACGCATATAATATTCCCACCGAAAAGTATGCACCGACACGCCAGGAATATTGTAAAATATTACGTCTGAGATAATAGGTTGCCTTAGATTAGGATATACAACGTTATAGACGCATATAATGTTCCCACTGAGAAGTAGTGTCCGACACGCCTGGAATGTTGTAGAATAATACATCCGAGATGTCAGGTTACCTTAGGTTAGGATATATGACGTAACAGACGTATATACTGTTCCCACCGAGAAGTAGGGTCCGACACGCCAGGAATGTTGTCAAATATTACATCCGAGATGTTAGGTTGCCTTACGTTAGGATATATAACGTTATAGACGCACGTAATGTTACCACCGAGACGTAGGGTTCCAACACGCCTGCAGTGTTGTCAAATGTTATATCCGAGATGTTAGGTTGTCTTAGGTTAGGATATATGACGTTACAGACGTATATACTGTTCCCACCGAGAAGTAGGGTCCAACACGCCAGGAATGTTGTCGAATATTACATCCGAGATGTTAGGTTGCCTTAGGTTAGGATATATAACGTTATAGACGTATATACTGTTCCCACCGAGAAGTAGGGTTCGACACGCCAGGAATGTTGTCAAATATTGCATCCGAGATGTTAGGTTGCCTTAGATAAGGATATACAACGTTATAGACGCATATAATGTTCCCACCGAGAAGTAGGGTCCGACAAGCCTGGAAGGTTGTAGAATATTACATCCGAGATGTTAGGCTGCCCTAGGTTAGGATATATAACGTTATAGACGTATATACTGCTCCCTCCGTGATGTAGGGTTCGACAGGCCAGGAATGTTGTCAAATATTGCATCCGAGATGTTAGATTGCCTTAGATTACGATATCGACCGTTATAGACGCATAAAATATTCCCACCGAAAAGTATGCACCGACACGCCAGGAATATTGTAAAATATTACGTCTGAGATAATAGGTTGCCTTAGATTAGGATATACAACGTTATAGACTCATATAATGTTCCCACCGAGAAGTAGGGTCCGACACGCCTGGAATGGTGCAGAATATTACATCCGAGATGCGAGGTTGCCTTAGGTTACGATATATAACGTTATAGACGTATATACTGTTCCCACCGAGAAGTAGGGCTCGACACGCCAGGAATGTTGTCAAATATTACATACGAGATGTTAGGTTGCCTTAGATTAGGAAATATACCGTTATAGACGCATGTAATGTTACCACCGAGACGTAGGGACCGACACGCATGGAATGTTGTCAAATGTTACATTCGAGATGTTAGGTTGCCTTAGGTTAGGATATATGACGTTATAGACGTATATGCTGTTCCCTCCGAGAGGTAGAGTTCGACAGGCCAGGAATGTTGTCAAATATTGCATCCGAGATGTTAGGTTGCCTTAGGTTAGGATATATAACGTTATAGACGCATGTAATGTTACCACCGAGACGTAGGGACCGACACGCCTGGAATGTTGTCAAATGTTACATCCGAGATGTTAGGTTGTCTTAGGTTAGGATATATGACGTTACAGACGTATATACTGTTCCCACCGAGAAGTAGGGTCCGACACGCCTTGAATGATGTAGAATATTACATCCGAGATGTCAGGTTGCCTTCGGTTAGGATATATAACGTTATAGACGTATATACTGTTCCCACCGAGAAGTAGGGTTCGACACGCCAGGAATGTTGTCAAATATTACATACGAGATGTTAGGTGGCCTTAGGTTAAGATATATATAGTTATAGACGCATGTAATGTTACCACCGAGACGTAGGGTCCGACACGCCTGGAATGTGGTAAAATGTTACACCCGAGATGTTAGGTTGCCTTAGGTTAGGATATATAACGTTATAGACGTATATACTGTTCCCACCGAGAAGTAGGGTTCGACACGCCAGGAATGTTGTCAAATATTGCATCCGAGATGTTAGGTTGCCTTAGATTACGATATCGACCGTTATAGACGCATATAATATTCCCACCGAAAAGTATGCACCGACACGCCAGGAATATTGTAAAATATTACGTCTGAGATAATAGGTTGCCTTAGATTAGGATATACAACGTTATAGACGCATATAATGTTCCCACTGAGAAGTAGTGTCCGACACGCCTGGAATGTTGTAGAATAATACATCCGAGATGTCAGGTTACCTTAGGTTAGGATATATGACGTTACAGACGTATATACTGTTCCCACCGAGAAGTAGGGTCCGACACGCCAGGAATGTTGTCAAATATTACATCCGAGATGTTAGGTTGCCTTACGTTAGGATATATAACGTTATAGACGCACGTAATGTTACCACCGAGACGTAGGGTTCCAACACGCCTGCAATGTTGTCAAATGTTATATCCGAGATGTTAGGTTGTCTTAGGTTAGGATATATGACGTTACAGACGTATATACTGTTCCCACCGAGAAGTAGGGTCCAACACGCCAGGAATGTTGTCGAATATTACATCCGAGATGTTAGGTTGCCTTAGGTTAGGATATATAACGTTATAGACGTATATACTGTTCCCACCGAGAAGTAGGGTTCGACACGCCAGGAATGTTGTCAAATATTGCATCCGAGATGTTAGGTTGCCTTAGATAAGGATATACAACGTTATAGACGCATATAATGTTCCCACCGAGAAGTAGGGTCCGACAAGCCTGGAAGGTTGTAGAATATTACATCCGAGATGTTAGGCTGCCCTAGGTTAGGATATATAACGTTATAGACGTATATACTGCTCCCTCCGTGATGTAGGGTTCGACAGGCCAGGAATGTTGTCAAATATTGCATCCGCGATGTTAGATTGCCTTAGATTACGATATCGACCGTTATAGACGCATATAATATTCCCACCGAAAAGTATGCACCGACACGCCAGGAATATTGTAAAATATTACGTCTGAGATAATAGGTTGCCTTAGATTAGGATATACAACGTTATAGACTCATATAATGTTCCCACCGAGAAGTAGGGTCCGACACGCCTGGAATGGTGCAGAATATTACATCCGAGATGCGAGGTTGCCTTAGGTTACGATATATAACGTTATAGACGTATATACTGTTCCCACCGAGAAGTAGGGCTCGACACGCCAGGAATGTTGTCAAATATTACATACGAGATGTTAGGTGGCCTTAGGTTAGGATATATAACGTTATAGAAGCATGTAATGTTACCACCGAGACGTAGGGACCGACAGGCATGGAATGTTGTCAAATGTTACATCCGAGATGTTAGGTTGCCTTAGGCTAGGATATATGACGTTATAGATGTATATGCTGTTCCCTCCGAGAGGTAGGGTTCGACAGGCCAGGAATGTTGTCAAATATTACATACGAGATGTTAGGTTGCCTAAGATTAGGATATATACCGCTATAGACGCATGTAATGTTACCACCGAGACGTAGGGACCGACACGCCAGGAATGTTGTCAAATATTACATACGAGATGTTAGGTGGCCTTAGGCTAGGATATATAACGTTATAGACGTATATACTGTTCCCTCCGAGAAGTTGGGATCGACAGGCCAGGAATGTTGTGAAATATTGCATCCGAGATGTTAGGTTGCCTTAGATTAGGAAATATACCGTTATAGACGCATGTAATGTTACCACCGACACGTAGGGACCGACACGCATGGAATGTTGTCAAATGTTACATTCGAGATGTTAGGTTGCCTTAGGTTAGGATATATGACGTTATAGACGTATATGCTGTTCCCTCCGAGAGGTAGAGTTCGACAGGCCAGGAATGTTGTCAAATATTGCATCCGAGATGTTAGGTTGCCTTAGGTTAGGATATATAACGTTATAGACGCATGTAATGTTACCACCGAGACGTAGGGACCGACACGCCAGGAATGTTGTCGAATATTACATCCGAGATGTTAGGTTGCCTTAGCTTAGGATATATAACGTTATAGACGTATATACTGTTCCCACCGAGAAGTAGGGTTCGACACGCCAGGAGTGTTGTCAAATATTACATACGAGATGTTAGGTGGCCTTAGGTTAAGATATATATAGTTATAGACGCATGTAATGTTACCACCGAGACGTAGGGTCCGACACGCCTGGAATGTGGTAAAATGTTACACCCGAGATGTTAGGTTGCCTTAGGTTAGGATATATAACGTTATAGACGTATATACTGTTCCCACCGAGAAGTAGGGTTCGACACGCCAGGAATGTTGTCAAATATTACATACGAGATGTTAGGTGGCCTTAGGTTAAGATATATATAGTTATAGACGCATGTAATGTTACCACCGAGACGTAGGGTCCGACACGCCTGGAATGTGGTAAAATGTTACACCCGAGATGTTAGGTTGCCTTAGATTAGGAAATATACCGTTATAGACGCATGTAATGCTACCACCGAGACGTAGGGACCGACACGCATGGAATGATGTCAAATGTTACATCCGAGATGTTAGGTTGCCTTAGGTAAGGATATATGACGTTATAGACGTATATGCTGTTCCCTCCGAGAAGTAGGGTTCGACAGGCCAGGAATGTTGTCAAATATTGCATCCGAGATGTTAGGTTAACTTAGGTTAGCATATATAACGTTATAGACGCACGCAATGTTACCACCGAGACGTAGGGTTCCAACACGCCTGCAATGTTGTCAAATGTTATATCCGAGATGTTAGGTTGCCTTAGGTTAGGATATATGACGTTACAGACGTATATACTGTTTCCACCGAGAAGTAGGGTCCGACACGCCAGGAATGTTGTCAAATATTACATCCGAGATGTTAGGTTGCCTTAGGTTAGGATATATAACGTTATAGACGTATATACTGTTCCCTCCGAGAGGTAGGGTTCGACAGGCCAGGAATGTTGTCAAATATTACATACGAGATGTTAGGTTGCCTAAGATTAGGATATATACCGCTATAGACGCATGTAATGTTACCACCGAGACGTAGGGACCGACACGCCAGGAATGTTGTCAAATATTACATACGAGATGGTAGGTGGCCTTAGGTTAGGATATATAACGTTATAGACGCATGTAATGTTACCACCGAGACGTAGGGACCGACACGCCTGCAATGTGGTAAAATGTTACATCCGAGATGTTAGGTTGCCTTAGGCTAGGATATATGACGTTATAGACGTATATGCTGTTCCCTCCGAGAGGTAGAGTTCGACAGGCCAGGAAAGTTGTCAAATATTGCATCCGAGATGTTAGGTTGCCTTAGGTTAGCATATATAACGTTATAGACGCACGTAATGTTACCACCGAGACATAGGGTTCCAACACGCCGGGAATGTTGTCAAATGTTATATCCGAGATGTTAGGTTGCCTTAGGTTAGGATATATGACGTTACAGACGTATATAGTGTTCCCACCGAGAAGTAGGGTTCGACACGCCAGGAATGTTGTGAAATATTGCATCCGAGATGTTAGGTTGCCTTAGATTAGGAAATATACCGTTATAGACGCATGTAATGTTACCACCGAGACGTAGGGACCGACACGCATGGAATGTTGTCAAATGTTACATTCGAGATGTTAGGTTGCCTTAGGTTAGGATATATGACGTTATAGACGTATATGCTGTTCCCTCCGAGAAGTAGGGTTCGACAGGCCAGGAATGTTGTCAAATATTGCATTCGAGATGTTAGGTTGCCTTAGGTTAGGATATATAACGTTATAGACGCATGTAATGTTACCACCGAGACGTAGGGACCGACACGCCTGGAATGTTGTCAAATGTTACATCCGAGATGTTAGGTTGTCTTAGGTTAGGATATATGACGTTACAGACGTATATACTGTTCCCTCCGAGAAGTAGGGTTCGACAGGCAAGGAATGTTGTCAAATATTGCATCCGAGATGCTAGATTACCTTAGATTACGATATCGACCGTTGTGGACGCATATAATATTCCCACCGAAAAGTATGCACCGACATGCGAGGAATATTGTAAAATATTACGTCTGAGATAATAGGTTGCCTTAGATTAGGATATACAACGTTATAGACTCATATAATGTTCCCAACGAGAAGTAGGGTCCGACACGCCTTGAATGATGTAGAATATTACATCCGAGATGTCAGGTTGCCTTCGGTTAGGATATATAACGTTATAGACGTATATACTGTTCCCACCGAGAAGTAGGGTTCGACACGCCAGGAATGTTGTCAAATATTACATACGAGATGTTAGTTGGCCTTAGGTTAGGATATATAACGTTATAGACGCATGTAATGTTACCACCGAGACGTAGGGACCGTCACGCCTGGAATGTGGTAAAATGTTACATCCGGGATGTTAGGTTGTCTTAGGTTAGGATATATGTCGTTACAGACGTATATACTGTTCCCTCCGAGAAGTGGGGTTCGACAGGCCAGGAATGTTGTCAAATATTGCATCCGAGATGTTAGGTTGCCTTAGATTACGATATCGACCGTTATAGACGCATATAATATTCCCACCGAAAAGTATGCACCGACACGCCAGGAATATTGTAAAATATTACGTCTGAGATAATAGATTGCCTTAGATTAGGATATACAACGTTATAGACTCATATAATGTTCCCACCGAGAAGTAGGGTCCGACACGCCTGGAATGATGTAGAATATCACATCCGAGATATCAGGTTGCCTTCGGTTAGGATATATAACGTTATAGACGTATATACTGTTCCCTCCGAGTAGTAGGGTTCGACAGGCTAGGAATGTTGTCAAATATTGCATCCGAGATGTTAGGTTGCCTTAGATAAGGATATATAACGTTATAGACGCATATAATGTTACCACCGAGACGTAGGGACCGATATGCCTGGAATGTTGTCAAATGTTACATCCAAGATGTTAGGTTGCCTTAGGTTAGGATATATAACGTTGTAGACGCATGTAACGTTACCACCGAGACGTAGGGACCGACATACCTGGAATGTTGTCAAATGTTACATCCGAGATGTTAGGTTGTCTTAGGTTAGGATATATGTCGTTATAGACGTATATGCTGTTCCCTCCGAGAAGTAGGGTTCGACAGGCCAGGAATGTTGTCAAATATTGCATCCGAGATGTTAGGTTGCCTTAGGTTAGCATATATAACGTTATAGACGCACGTAATGTTACCACCGAGACATAGGGTTCCAACACGCCGGGAATGTTGTCAAATGTTATATCCGAGATGTTAGGTTGCCTTAGGTTAGGATATATGACGTTACAGACGTATATAGTGTTCCCACCGAGAAGTAGGGTTCGACACGCCAGGAATGTTGTCAAATATTACATACGAGATGTTAGGTGGCCTTAGGTTAGGATATATAACGTTATAGACGTACATACTGTTCCCTCCGAGAAGTAGGGTTCGACAGGCAAGGAATGTTGTCAAATATTGCATCCGAGATTTTAGATTGCCTTAGATTACGATATCCACCGTTGTGGACGCATATAATATTCCCACCGAAAAGTATGCACCGACACGCGAGGAATATTGTAAAATATTACGTCTGAGATAATAGGTTGCCTTAGATTAGGATATACAACGTTATAGACTCATATAATGTTCCCAACGAGAAGTAGGGTCCGACACGCCTTGAATGATGTAGAATATTACATCCGAGATGTTAGGTTGCCTTAGATAAGGATATATAACGTTATAGACGCATATAATGTTACCACCGAGACGTAGGGACCGACATGCCTGGAATGTTGCCAAATGTTACATCCAAGATGTTAGGTTGCCTTAGGTTAGGATATATAACGTTGTAGACGCATGTAACGTTACCACCGAGACGTAGGGACCGACATACCTGGAATGTTGTCAAATGTTACATCCGAGATGTTAGGTTGCCTTAGGTTAGGATATATGACGTTATAGACGTATATGCTGTTCCCTCCGAGAAGTAGGTTTCGACAGGCCAGGAATGTTGTCAAATATTGCATCCGAGATGTTAGGTTGCCTCAGGTTAGCATATATAACGTTATAGACGCACGTAATGTTACCACCGAGACGTAGGGTTCCAACACGCCGGGAATGTTGTCAAATGTTATATCCGAGATGTTAGGTTGCCTTAGGTTAGGATATATGTCGTTATAGACGTATATGCTGTTCCCTCCGAGAAGTAGGGTTCGACAGGCCAGGAATGTTGTCAAATATTGCATCCGAGATGTTAGGTTGCCTTAGGTTAGCATATATAACGTTATAGACGCACGTAACGTTACCACCGAGACATAGGGTTCCAACACGCCGGGAATGTTGTCAAATGTTATATCCGAGATGTTAGGTTGCCTTAGGTTAGGATATATGACGTTACAGACGTATATAGTGTTCCCACCGAGAAGTAGGGTCCGACACGCCAGGAATGTTGTCCAATATTACATCCGAGATGTTAGGTTGCCTTACGTTAGGATATATAACGTTATAGACGTATATACAGTTCCCTCCGAGAAGTAGGGTTCGACAGGCCAGGAATGTTGTCAAATATTGCATCCGAGATGTTAGGTTGCCTTAGATTACGATATCGACCGTTATAGACGCATATAATATTCCCACCGAAAAGTATGCACCGACACGCCAGGAATATTGTAAAATATTACGTCTGAGATAATAGGTTGCCTTAGATTAGGATATACAACGTTATAGACTCATATAATGCTCCCACCGAGAAGTAGGGTTCGACACGCCTGGAATGATGTAGAATATTACATCCGAGATGTCAGCTTGCCTTAGGTTAGGATATATAACGTTATAGACGTATATACTGTTCCCTCCGAGAAGTAGGGTTCGACAGGCCAGGAATGTTGTCAAATATTGCATCCGAGATGTTAGGTTGCCTTAGGTTAGCATATATAACGTTATAGACGCACGTAATGTTACCAACGAGACGTAGGGTTCCAACACGCCAGGAATGTTGTCAAATATTGCATCCGAGATGTTAGGTTGCCTTAGGTTAGCATATATAACGTTATAGACGCACGTAATGTTACCAACGAGACGTAGGTTTCCAACACGCCGGGTATGTTGTCAAATGTTATATCCGAGATGTTAGGTTGCCTTAGGTTAGGATATATGACGTTACAGACGTATATACTGTTCCCTCCGAGAAGTAGGGTTCGACAGGCCAGGAATGTTGTCAAATATTGCATCCGAGATGTTAGGTTGCCTTAGATTACGATATCGACCGTTATAGACGCATATAATATTCCCACCGAAAAGTATGCACCGACACGCCAGGAATATTGTAGAATATTACGTCTGAGATAATAGGTTGCCTTAGATTAGGATATACAACGTTATAGACTCATATAATGTTCCCACCGAGAAGTAGGGTTCGACACGCCTGGAATGATGTAGAATATTACATCCGAGATGTCAGCTTGCCTTAGGTTAGGATATATAACGTTATAGACGTATATACTGTTCCCTCCGAGAAGTAGGGTTCGAGAGGCCAGGAATGTTGTCAAATATTGCATCCGAGATGTTAGGTTGACTTAGGTTAGCATATATAACGTTATAGACGCACGTAATGTTACCAACGAGACGTAGGGTTCCAACACGCCGGGAATGTTGTCAAATGTTATATCCGAGATGTTAGGTTGCCCTAGGTTAGGATATATGACGTTACAGACGTATATACAGTTCCCTCCGAGAAGTAGGGTTCGACAGGCCAGGAATGTTGTCAAATATAGCATCCGAGATGTTAGGTTGCCTTAGATTACGATATCGGCCGTTATAGACGCATATAATATTCCCACCGAAAAGTATGCACCGACACGCCAGGAATATTGTAAAATATTACGTCTGAGATAATAGGTTGCCTTAGATTAGGATATACAACGTTATAGACTCATATAATGTTCCCACCGAGAAGTAGGGTTCGACACGCCTGGAATGATGTAGAATATTACATCCGAGATGTCAGCTTGCCTTAGGTTAGGATATATAACGTTATAGACGTATATACTGTTCCCTCCGAGAAGTAGGGTTCGACAGGCCAGGAATGTTGTCAAATATTGCATCCGAGATGTTAGGTTGCCTTAGGTTAGCATATATAACGTTATAGACGCACGTAATGTTACGAACGAGACGTAGGGTTCCAACACGCCGGGTATGTTGTCAAATGTTATATCCGAGATGTTAGGTTGCCTTAGGTTAGGATATATGACGTTACAGACGTATATACTGTTCCCACCGAGAAGTAGGGTTCGACACGCCAGGAATGTTGTCAAATATTGCATCCGAGATGTTAGGTTGCCTTAGATTACGATATCGGCCGTTATAGACGCATATAATATTCCCACCGAAAAGTATGCACCGACACGCCAGGAATATTGTAAAATATTACGTCTGAGATAATAGGTTGCCTTAGATTAGGATATACAACGTTATAGACTCATATAATGTTCCCACCGAGAAGTAGGGTTCGACACGCCTGGAATGATGTAGAATATTACATCCGAGATGTCAGCTTGCCTTAGGTTAGGATATATAACGTTATAGACGTATATACTGTTCCCACCGAGAAGTAGGGTTCGACACGCCAGGAATGTTGTCAAATATTACATACGAGATGTTAGTTGGCCTTAGGTTAGGATATATAACGTTATAGACGCATGTAATGTTACCACCGAGACGTAGGGACCGTCACGCCTGGAATGTGGTAAAATGTTACATCCGGGATGTTAGGTTGTCTTAGGTTAGGATATATGTCGTTACAGACGTATATACTGTTCCCTCCGAGAAGTGGGGTTCGACAGGCCAGGAATGTTGTCAAATATTGCATCCGAGATGTTAGGTTGCCTTAGATTACGATATCGACCGTTATAGACGCATATAATATTCCCACCGAAAAGTATGCACCCACACGCCAGGAATATTGTAAAATATTACGTCTGAGATAATAGATTGCCTTAGATTAGGATATACAACGTTATAGACTCATATAATGTTCCCACCGAGAAGTAGGGTCCGACACGCCTGGAATGATGTAGAATATCACATCCGAGATATCAGGTTGCCTTCGGTTAGGATATATAACGTTATAGACGTATATACTGTTCCCTCCGAGAAGTAGGGTTCGACAGGCTAGGAATGTTGTCAAATATTGCATCCGAGATGTTAGGTTGCCTTAGATAAGGATATATAACGTTATAGACGCATATAATGTTACCACCGAGACGTAGGGACCGACATGCCTGGAATGTTGTAAAATGTTACATCCAAGATGTTAGGTTGCCTTAGATTAGGATATATAACGTTGTAGACGCATGTAACCTTACCACCGAGACGTAGGGACCGACATACCTGGAATGTTGTCAAATGTTACATCCGAGATGTTAGGTTGCCTTAGGTTAGGATATATGACATTATAGACGTATATGCTGTTCCCTCCGAGAAGTAGGAATCGACAGGCCAGGAATGTTGTCAAATATTGCATCCGACATGTTAGGTTGCCTTAGGTTAGCATATATAACGTTATAGACGCACGTAATGTTACCACCGAGACGTAGGGTTCCAACACGCCGGGAATGTTGTCAAATGTTATATCCGAGATGTTAGGTTGTCTTAGGTTAGGATATATGTCGTTATAGACGTATATGCTGTTCCCTCCGAGAAGTAGGGTTCGACAGGCCAGGAATGTTGTCAAATATTGCATCCGAGATGTTAGGTTGCCTTAGGTTAGCATATATAACGTTATAGACGCACGTAATGTTACCACCGAGACATAGGGTTCCAACACGCCGGGAATGTTGTCAAATGTTATATCCGAGATGTTAGGTTGCCTTAGGTTATGATATATGACGTTACAGACGTATATAGTGCTCCCACCGAGAAGTAGGGTTCGACACGCCAGGAATGTTGTCAAATATTACATACGAGATGTTAGGTGGCCTTAGGTTAGGATATATAACGTTATAGACGTACATACTGTTCCCTCCGAGAAGTAGGGTTCGACAGGCAAGGAATGTTGTCAAATATTGCATCCGAGATTTTAGATTGCCTTAGATTACGATATCCACCGTTGTGGACGCATATAATATTCCCACCGAAAAGTATGCACCGACACGCGAGGAATATTGTAAAATATTACGTCTGAGATAATAGGTTGCCTTAGATTAGGATATACAACGTTATAGACTCATATAATGTTCCCAACGAGAAGTAGGGTCCGACACGCCTTGAATGATGTAGAATATTACATCCGAGATGTTAGGTTGCCTTAGATAAGGATATATAACGTTATAGACGCATATAATGTTACCACCGAGACGTAGGGACCGACATGCCTGGAATGTTGCCAAATGTTACATCCAAGATGTTAGGTTGCCTTAGGTTAGGATATATAACGTTGTAGACGCATGTAACGTTACCACCGAGACGTAGGGACCGACATACCTGGAATGTTGTCAAATGTTACATCCGAGATGTTAGGTTGCCTTAGGTTAGGATATATGACGTTATAGACGTATATGCTGTTCCCTCCGAGAAGTAGGTTTCGACAGGCCAGGAATGTTGTCAAATATTGCATCCGAGATGTTAGGTTGCCTCAGGTTAGCACATATAACGTTATAGACGCACGTAATGTTACCACCGAGACGTAGGGTTCCAACACGCCGGGAATGTTGTCAAATGTTATATCCGAGATGTTAGGTTGCCTTAGGTTAGGATATATGTCGTTATAGACGTATATGCTGTTCCCTCCGAGAAGTAGGGTTCGACAGGCCAGGAATGTTGTCAAATATTGCATCCGAGATGTTAGGTTGCCTTAGGTTAGCATATATAACGTTATAGACGCACGTGACGTTACCACCGAGACATAGGGTTCCAACACGCCGGGAATGTTGTCAAATGTTATATCCGAGATGTTAGGTTGCCTTAGGTTAGGATATATGACGTTACAGACGTATATAGTGTTCCCACCGAGATGTAGGGCCCGACACGCCAGGAATGTTGTCCAATATTACATCCGAGATGTTAGGTTGCCTTACGTTAGGATATATAACGTTATAGACGTATATACAGTTCCCTCCGAGAAGTAGGGTTCGACAGGCCAGGAATGTTGTCAAATATTGCATCCGAGATGTTAGGTTGCCTTAGATTACGATATCGACCGTTATAGACGCATATAATATTCCCACCGAAAAGTATGCACCGACACGCCAGGAATATTGTAAAATATTACGTCTGAGATAATAGGTTGCCTTAGATTAGGATATACAACGTTATAGACTCATATAATGCTCCCACCGAGAAGTAGGGTTCGACACGCCTGGAATGATGTAGAATATTACATCCGAGATGTCAGCTTGCCTTAGGTTAGGATATATAACGTTATAGACGTATATACTGTTCCCTCCGAGAAGTAGGGTTCGACAGGCCAGGAATGTTGTCAAATATTGCATCCGAGATGTTAGGTTGCCTTAGGTTAGCATATATAACGTTATAGACGCACGTAATGTTACCAACGAGACGTAGGTTTCCAACACGCCGGGTATGTTGTCAAATGTTATATCCGAGATGTTAGGTTGCCTTAGGTTAGGATATATGACGTTACAGACGTATATACTGTTCCCTCCGAGAAGTAGGGTTCGACAGGACAGGAATGTTGTCAAATATTGCATCCGAGATGTTAGGTTGCCTTAGATTACGATATCGACCGTTATAGACGCATATAATATTCCCACCGAAAAGTATGCACCGACACGCCAGGAATATTGTAGAATATTACGTCTGAGATAATAGGTTGCCTTAGATTAGGATATACAACGTTATAGACTCATATAATGTTCCCACCGAGAAGTAGGGTTCGACACGCCTGGAATGATGTAGAATATTACATCCGAGATGTCAGCTTGCCTTAGGTTAGGATATATAACGTTATAGACGTATATACTGTTCCCTCCGAGAAGTAGGGTTCGACAGGCCAGGAATGTTGTCAAATATTGCATCCGAGATGTTAGGTTGCCTTAGGTTAGCATATATAACGTTATAGACGCACGTAATGTTACCAACGAGACGTAGGGTTCCAACACGCCGGGTATGTTGTCAAATGTTATATCCGAAATGTTAGGTTGCCTTAGGTTAGGATATATGACGTTACAGACGTATATACTGTTCCCACCGAGAAGTAGGGTTCGACAGGCCAGGAATGTTGTCAAATATTGCATCCGAGATGTTAGGTTGCCTTAGATTACGATATCGGCCGTTATAGACGCATATAATATTCCCACCGAAAAGTATGCACCGACACGCCAGGAATATTGTAAAATATTACGTCTGAGATAATAGGTTGCCTTAGATTAGGATATACAACGTTATAGACTCATATAATGTTCCCACCGAGAAGTAGGGTTCGACACGCCTGGAATGATGTAGAATATTACATCCGAGATGTCAGCTTGCCTTAGGTTAGGATATATAACGTTATAGACGTATATACTGTTCCCTCCGAGAAGTAGGGTTCGACAGGCCAGGAATGTTGTCAAATATTGCATCCGAGATGTTAGGTTGCCTTAGGTTAGCATATATAACGTTATAGACGCACGTAATGTTACGAACGAGACGTAGGGTTCCAACACGCCGGGTATGTTGTCAAATGTTATATCCGAGATGTTAGGTTGCCTTAGGTTAGGATATATGACGTTACAGACGTATATACTGTTCCCACCGAGAAGTAGGGTTCGACACGCCAGGAATGTTGTCAAATATTGCATCCGAGATGTTAGGTTGCCTTAGATTACGATATCGGCCGTTATAGACGCATATAATATTCCCACCGAAAAGTATGCACCGACACGCCAGGAATATTGTAAAATACTACGTCTGAGATAATAGGTTGCCTTAGATTAGGATATACAACGTTATAGACTCATATAATGTTCCCACCGAGAAGTAGGGTTCGACACGCCTGGAATGATGTAGAATATTACATCCGAGATGTCAGCTTGCCTTAGGTTAGGATATATAACGTTATAGACGTATATACTGTTCCCTCCGAGAAGTAGGGTTCGATAGGCCAGGAATGTTGTCAAATATTGCATCCGAGAAGTTAGGTTGCCTTAGGTTAGCATATATAACGTTATAGACGCACGTAATGTTACCAACGAGACGTAGGGTTCCAACACGCCGGGTATGTTGTCAAATGTTATATCCGAGATGTTAGGTTGCCTTAGGTTAGGATATATGACGTTACAGACGTATATACTGTTCCCACCGAGAAGTAGGGTTCGACACGCCAGGAATGTTGTCAAATATTACATACGAGATGTTAGGTGGCCTTAGGTTAGGATATATAACGTTATAGACGTACATACTGTTCCCTCCGAGAAGTAGGGTTCGACAGGCAAGGAATGTTGTCAAATATTGCATCCGAGATTTTAGATTGCCTTAGATTACGATATCGACCGTTGTGGACGCATATAATATTCCCACCGAAAAGTATGCACCGACACGCGAGGAATATTGTAAAATATTACGTCTGAGATAATAGGTTGCCTTAGATTAGGATATACAACGTTATAGACTCATATAATGTTCCCAACGAGAAGTAGGGTCCGACACGCCTTGAATGATGTAGAATATTACATCCGAGATGTCAGGTTGCCTTCGGTTAGGATATATAACGTTATAGACGTATATACTGTTCCCACCGAGAAGTAGGGTTCGACACGCCAGGAATGTTGTCAAATATTACATACGAGATGTTAGTTGGCCTTAGGTTAGGATATATAACGTTATAGACGCATGTAATGTTACCACCCAGACGTAGGGACCGACACGCCTGGAATGAGGTAAAATGTTACATCCGGGATGTTAGGTTGTCTTAGGTTAGGATATATGACGTTATAGACGTATTTGCTGTTCCCTCCGAGAAGTAGGTTTCGACAGGCCAGGAATGTTGTCAAATATTACATACGAGATGTTAGGTGGCCTTAGGTTAGGATATATAACGTTATAGACGTACATACTGTTCCCTCCGAGAAGTAGGGTTCGACAGGCAAGGAATGTTGTCAAATATTGCATCCGAGATTTTAGATTGCCTTAGATTACGATATCGACCGTTGTGGACGCATATAATATTCCCACCGAAAAGTATGCACCGACACGCGAGGAATATTGTAAAATATTACGTCTGAGATAATAGGTTGCCTTAGATTAGGATATACAACGTTATAGACTCATATAATGTTCCCAACGAGAAGTAGGGTCCGACACGCCTTGAATGATGTAGAATATTACATCCGAGATGTCAGGTTGCCTTCGGTTAGGATATATAACGTTATAGACGTATATACTGTTCCCACCGAGAAGTAGGGTTCGACACGCCAGGAATGTTGTCAAATATTACATACGAGATGTTAGTTGGCCTTAGGTTAGGATATATAACGTTATAGACGCATGTAATGTTACCACCGAGACGTAGGGACCGTCACGCCTGGAATGAGGTAAAATGTTACATCCGGGATGTTAGGTTGTCTTAGGTTAGGATATATGTCGTTACAGACGTATATACTGTTCCCTCCGAGAAGTAGGGTTCGACAGGCCAGGAATGTTGTCAAATATTGCATCCGAGATGTTAGGTTGCCTTAGATTACGATATCGACCGTTATAGACGCATATAATATTCCCACCGAAAAGTATGCACCGACACGCCAGGAATATTGTAAAATATTACGTCTGAGATAATAGGTTGCCTTAGATTAGGATATACAACGTTATAGACTCAAATAATGTTCCCACCGAGAAGTAGTGTTCGACACGCCTGGAATGATGTAGAATATTACATCCGAGATGTCATGTTGCCTTAGGTTAGGATATATAACGTTGTAGACGCATGTAACGTTACCACCGAGACGTAGGGACCGACACACCTGGAATGATGTCAAATTTTACATCCGAGATGTTAGGTTGCCTTAGGTTAGGATATATGACGTTATAGACGTATATGCTGTTCCCTCCGAGAAGTAGGTTTCGACAGGCCAGGAATGTTGTCAAATATTGCATCCGAGATGTTAGGTTGCCTTAGGTTAGCATATATAACGTTATAGACGCACGTAATGTTACCACCGAGACGTAGGGTTCCAACACGCCGGGAATGTTGTCAAATGTTATATCCGAGATGTTAGGTTGCCTTAGGTTAGGATATATGACGTTACAGACGTATATACTGTTCCCACCGAGAAGTAGGGTCCGACACGCCAGGAATGTTGTCAAATATTACATCCGAGATGTTAGGTTGCCTTACGTTAGGATATATAACGTTATAGACGTATATACAGTTCCCTCCGAGAAGTAGGGTTCGACAGGCCAGGAATGTTGTCAAATATTGCATCCGAGATGTTAGGTTGCCTTAGATTACGATATCGACCGTTATAGACGCATATAATATTCCCACCGAAAAGTATGCACCGACACGCCAGGAATATTGTAAAATATTACGTCTGAGATAATAGGTTGCCTTAGATTAGGATATACAACGTTATAGATGCATATAATGTTCCCACCGAGAAGTAGGGTTCGACACGCCTGGAATGATGTAGAATATTATATCCGAGATGTCAGCTTGCCTTAGGTTAGGATATATAACGTTATAGACGTATATACTGTTCCCTCCGAGATGTAGGGTTCGACAGGCCAGGAATGTTGTCAAATATTGCATCCGAGATGTTAGGTTGCCTTAGGTTAGCATATATAACGTTATAGACGCACGTAATGTTACCAACGAGACGTAGGGTTCCAACACGCCGGGTATGTTGTCAAATGTTATATCCGAGATGTTAGGTTGCCTTAGGTTAGGATATATGACGTTACAGACGTATATACTGTTCCCACCGAGAAGTAGGGTTCGACACGCCAGGAATGTTGTCAAATATTGCATCCGAGATGTTAGGTTGCCTTAGATTACGATATCGGCCGTTATAGACGCATATAATATTCCCACCGAAAAGTATGCACCGACACGCCAGGAATATTGTAAAATATTACGTCTGAGATAATAGGTTGCCTTAGATTAGGATATACAACGTTATAGACACATATAATGTTCCCACCGAGAAGTAGGGTTCGACACGCCTGGAATGATGTAGAATATTACATCCGAGATGTCAGCTTGCCTTAGGTTAGGATATATAACGTTATAGACGTATATACTGTTCCCTCCGAGAAGTAGGGTTCGACAGGCCAGGAATGTTGTCAAATATTGCATCCGAGATGTAAGGTTGCCTTAGGTTAGCATATATAACGTTATAGACGCACGTAATGTTACCAATGAGACGTAGGGTTCCAACACGCCGGGTATGTTGTCAAATGTTATATCCGAGATGTTAGGTTGCCTTAGGTTAGGATATATGACGTTACAGACGTATATAGTGTTCCCACCGAGAAGTAGGGTCCGACACGCCAGGAATGTTGTCAAATATTACATCCGAGATGTTAGGTTACCTTACGTTAGGATATATAACGTTATGGACGTATATACTGTTCCCACCGAGAAGTAGGGTTCGACACGCCAGGAATGTTGTCAAATATTACATACGAGATGTTAGGTGGCCTTAGGTTAGGATATATAACGTTATAGACGTACATACTGTTCCCTCCGAGAAGTAGGGTTCGACAGGCAAGGAATGTTGTCAAATATTGCATCCGAGATGTTAGGTTGCCTTAGGTTAGCATATATAACGTTATAGACGCACGTAATGTTACCACCGAGACGTAGGGTTCCAACACGCCGGGAATGTTGTCAAATGTTATATCCGAGATGTTAGGTTGTCTTAGGTTAGGATATATGTCGTTACAGACGTATATAATGTTCCCTCCGAGAAGTGGGGTTCGACAGGCCAGGAATGTTGTCAAATATTGCATCCGAGATGTTAGGTTGCCTTAGATTACGATATCGACCGTTATAGACGCATATAATATTCCCACCGAAAAGTATGCACCCACACGCCAGGAATATTGTAAAATATTACGTCTGAGATAATAGATTGCCTTAGATTAGGATATACAACGTTATAGACTCATATAATGTTCCCACCGAGAAGTAGGGTCCGACACGCCTGGAATGATGTAGAATATCACATCCGAGATATCAGGTTGCCTTCGGTTAGGATATATAACGTTATAGACGTATATACTGTTCGCTCCGAGAAGTAGGGTTCGACAGGCTAGGAATGTTGTCAAATATTGCATCCGAGATGTTAGGTTGCCTTAGATAAGGATATATAACGTTATAGACGCATATAATGTTACCACCGAGACGTAGGGACCGACATGCCTGGAATGTTGTCAAATGTTACATCCAAGATGTTAGGTTGCCTTAGGTTAGGATATATAACTTTGTAGACGCATGTAACGTTACCACCGAGACGTAGGGACCGACATACCTGGAATGTTGTCAAATGTTACATCCGAGATGTTAGGTTGCCTTAGGTTAGGATATATGACGTTATAGACGTATATGCTGTTCCCTCCGAGAAGTAGGTTTCGACAGGCCAGGTATGTTGTCAAATATTGCATCCGACATGTTAGGTTGCCTTAGGTTAGCATATATAACGTTATAGACGCACGTAATGTTACCACCGAGACGTAGGGTTCCAACACGCCGGGAATGTTCTCAAATGTTATATCCGAGATGTTAGGTTGCCTTAGGTTAGGATATATGTCGTTATAGACGTATATGCTGTTCCCTCCGGGAAGTAGGGTTCGACAGGCCAGGAATGTTGTCAAATATTGCATCCGAGATGTTAGGTTGCCTTAGGTTAGCATATATAACGTTATAGACGCACGTAACGTTACCACCGAGACATAGGGTTCCAACACGCCGGGAATGTTGTCAAATGTTATATCCGAGATGTTAGGTTGCCTTAGGTTAGGGTATATGACGTTACAGACGTATATAGTGTTCCCACCGAGAAGTAGGGTCCAACACGCCAGGAATGTTGTCAAATATTACATCCGAGATGTTAGGTTGCCTTACGTTAGGATACATAACGTTATAGACGTATATACAGTTCCCTCCGAGAAGTAGGGTTCGACAGGCCAGGAATGTTGTCAAATATTGCATCCGAGATATTAGGTTGCCTTAGATTACGATATCGACCGTTATAGACGCATATAATATTCCCACCGAAAAGTATGCACCGACACGCCAGGAATATTGTAAAATATTACGTCTGAGATAATAGGTTGCCTTAGATTAGGATATACAACGTTATAGACTCATATAATGTTCCCACCGAGAAGTAGGGTTCGACACGCCTGGAATGATGTAGAATATTACATCCGAGATGTCAGCTTGCCTTAGATTAGGATATACAACGTTATAGACGTATATACTGTTCCCTCCGAGAAGTAGGGTTCGACAGGCCAGGAATGTTGTCAAATATTGCATCCGAGATGTTAGGTTGACTTAGGTTAGCATATATAACGTTATAGACGCACGTAATGTTACCAACGAGACGTAGGGTTCCAACACGCCGGGAATGTTGTCAAAAGTTATATCCGAGATGTTAGGTTGCCTTAGGTTAGGATATGTGACGTTACAGACGTATATACAGTTCCCTCCGAGAAGTAGGGTTCGACAGGCCAGGAATGTTGTCAAATATTGCATCCGAGATGTTAGGTTGCCTTAGATTACGATATCGGCCGTTATAGACGCATATAATATTCCCACCGAAAAGTATGCACCGACACGCCAGGAATATTGTAAAATATTACGTCTGAGATAATAGGTTGCCTTAGATTAGGATATACAACGTTATAGACTCATATAATGTTCCCACCGAGAAGTAGGGTTCGACACGCCTGGAATGATGTAGAATATTACATCCGAGATGTCAGCTTGCCTTAGGTTAGGATATATAACGTTATAGACGTATATACTGTTCCCTCCGAGGAGTAGGGTTCGACAGGCCAGGAATGTGGTCAAATATTGCACCCGAGATGTTAGGTTGCCTTAGGTTAGCATATATAACGTTATAGACGCACGTAATGTTACCAACGAGACGTAGGGTTCCAACACGCCGGGTATGTTGTCAAATGTTATATCCGAGATGTTAGGTTGCCTTAGGTTAGGATATATGACGTTACAGACGTATATACTGTTCCCACCGAGAAGTAGGGTTCGACACGCCAGGAATGTTGTCAAATATTGCATCCGAGATGTTAGGTTGCCTTAGATTACGATATCGGCCGTTATAGACGCATATAATATTCCCACCGAAAAGTATGCACCGACACGCCAGGAATATTGTAAAATATTACGTCTGAGATAATAGATTGCCTTAGATTAGGATATACAACGTTATAGACTCATATAATGTTCCCACCGAGAAGTAGGGTCCGACACGCCTGGAATGATGTAGAATATTACATCCGAGATATCAGGCTGCCTTCGGTTAGGATATATAACGTTGTAGACGCATGTAACGTTACCACCGAGACGTAGGGACCGACACACCTGGAATGTTGTCAAATATTACATCCGAGATGTTAGGTTACCTTACGTTAGGATATATAACGTTATAGACGTATATACAGTTCCCTCCGAGAAGTAGGGTTCGACAGGCCAGGAATGTTGTCAAATATTGCATCCGAGATGTTAGGTTGCCTTAGATTACGATATCGACCGTTATAGACGCATATAATATTCCCACCGAAAAGTATGCACCGACACGCCAGGAATATTGTAAAATATTACGTCTGAGATAATAGATTGCCTTAGATTAGGATATACAACGTTATAGACTCATATAATATTCCCACCAAGAAGTAGGGTCCGACACGCCTGGAATGATGTAGAATATTACATCCGAGATTTCAGGATGCCTTCGGTTAGGATATATAACGTTATAGACGTATATACTGTTCCCTCCGAGAAGTAGGGTTCGACAGGCCAGGAATGTTACCAAATATTGCATCCGAGATGTTAGGTTGCCTTAGATTAGGATATATACCGCTATAGACGTATATACCGTTCCCTCCGAGATGTAGGGTTCGACAGGCCAGGAATGTTGTCAAATATTGCATCCGAGATGTTAGGTTGCCTTAGATTACGATATCGACCGTTATAGACGCATATAATATTCCCACCGAAAAGTATGCACCGACACGCCAGGAATATTGTAAAATATTACGTTTGAGATAATAGGTTGCCTTAGATTAGGATATACAACGTTATAGACTCATATAATGTTCCCACCGAGAAGTAGGGTTCGACACGCCTGGAATGATGTAGAATATTACATCCGAGATGTCAGCTTGCCTTAGGTTAGGATGTATAACGTTATAGACGTATATACTGTTCCCTCCGAGAAGTAGGGTTCGACAGGCCAGGAATGTTGTCAAATATTGCATCCGAGATGTTAGGTTGCCTTAGGTTAGCATATATAACGTTATAGACGCACGTAATGTTACCAACGAGACGTAGGGTTCCAACACGCCGGGTATGTTGTCAAATGTTATATCCGAGATGTTAGGTTGCCTTAGGTTAGGATATATGACGTTACAGACGTATATACTGTTCCCACCGAGAAGTAGGGTCCGACACGCCAGGAATGTTGTCAAATATTACATCCGAGATGTTAGGTTGCCTTAGATTAGGATATATACCGTTACAGACGTATATACTGTTCCCTCCGAGAAGTAGGGTTCGACAGGCCAGGAATGTTGTCAAATATTGCATCCGAGATGTTAGATTGCCTTAGATTACGATATCGACCGTTGTGGACGCATATAATATTCCCACCGAAAGGTATGCGCCGACAGGCGAGGAATATTGTAAAATATTACGTCTGAGATAATAGGTTGCCTTAGATTAGGATATACAACGTTATAGACTCATATAATGTTCCCAACGAGAAGTAGGGTCCGACACGCCTTGAATGATGTAGAATATTACATCCGAGATGTCAGGTTGCCTTCGGTTAGGATATATAACGTTATAGACGTATATACTGTTCCCACCGAGAAGTAGGGTTCGACACGCCAGGAATGTTGTCAAATATTACATACGAGATGTTAGTTGGCCTTAGGTTAGGATATATAACGTTATAGACGTACATACTGTTCCCTCCGAGAAGTAGGGTTCGACAGGCCGGGAATGTTATCAAATATTGCATCCGAGATGTTAGGTTGCCTTAGATTAGGATATATACCGCTATAGACGTATATACTGTTCTCTCCGAGATGTAGGGTTCGACAGGTCAGGAATGTTGTCAAATATTGCATCCGAGGTGTTAGGTTGCCTTAGATTAGGATATACAACGTTATAGACGCATATAATGTTCCCACTGAGAAGTAGGGTCCGACACGCCTGGAATGTTGTAGAATAATACATCCGAGATGTCAGGTTGCCTTAGGTTAGGATATATAACGTTATAGACGAATATACTGTTCCCTCCGAGAAGTAGGGTTCGACAGGCCAAGAATGTTGTCAAATATTGCATCCGAGATGTTAGGTTGCCTTAGATTAGGAAATATACCGTTATAGACGTATATACCGTTCCCTCCGAGAAGTAGGGTTCGACAGGCCAGGAATGTTGTCAAATATTGCATCCGAGATGTTAGGTTGCCTTAGATTACGATATCGACCGTTATAGACGCATATAATATTCCCACCGAAAAGTATGCACCGACACGCCAGGAATATTGTAAAATATTACGTCTGAGATAATAGGTTGCCTTAGATTAGGATATACAACGTTATAGAATCATATAATGTTCCCACCGAGAAGTAGGGTTCGACACGCCTGGAATGATGTAGAATATTACATCCGAGATGTCAGGTTGCCTTAGGTTAGGATATATAACGTTGTAGACGCATGTAACGTTACCACCGAGACGTAGGGACCGACACACCTGGAATGTTGTCAAATGTTACATCCGAGATGTTAGGTTGCCTTAGGTTAGGATATATGACGTTATAGACGTATATGCTGTTCCCTCCGAGAAGTAGGTTTCGACAGGCCAGGAATGTTGTCAAATATTGCATCCGAAATGTTAGGTTGCCTTAGGTTAGCATATATAACGTTATAGACGCACGTAATGTTACCACCGAGACGTAGGGTTCCAACACGCCGGGAATGTTGTCAAATGTTATATCCGAGATGTTAGGTTGTCTTAGGTTAGGATATATGTCGTTATAGACGTATATGCTGTTCCCTCCGAGAAGTAGGGTTCGACAGGCCAGGAATGTTGTCAAATATTGCATCCGAGATGTTAGGCTGCCTTAGGTTAGCATATATAACGTTATAGACGCACGTAATGTTACCACCGAGACATAGGGTTCCAACACGCCGGGAATGTTGTCAAATGTTATATCCGAGATGTTAGGTTGCCTTAGGTTAGGATATATGACGTTACAGACGTATATACTGTTCCCACCGAGAAGTAGGGTCCAACACGCCAGGAATGTTGTCAAATATTACATCCGAGATGTTAGGTTGCCTTACGTTAGGATATATAACGTTATAGACGTATATACAGTTCCCTCCGAGAAGTAGGGTTCGACAGGCCAGGAATGTTGTCAAATATTGCATCCGAGATGTTAGGTTGCCTTAGATTACGATATCGACCGTTATAGACGCATATAATATTCCCACCGAAAAGTATGCACCGACACGCCAGGAATATTGTAAAATATTACGTCTGAGATAATAGGTTGCCTTAGATTAGGATATACAACGTTATAGACTCATATAATGTTCCCAACGAGAAGTAGGGTCCGACACGCCTTGAATGATGTAGAATATTACATCCGAGATGTCAGGTTGCCTTCGGTTAGGATATATAACGTTATAGACGTATATACTGTTCCCACCGAGAAGTAGGGTTCGACACGCCAGGAATGTTGTCAAATATTACATACGAGATGTTAGTTGGCCTTAGGTTAGGATATATAACGTTATAGACGTACATACTGTTCCCTCCGAGAAGTAGGGTTCGACAGGCCGGGAATGTCATCAAATATTGCATCCGAGATGTTAGGTTGCCTTAGATTAGGATATATACCGCTATAGACGTATATACTGTTCCCTCCGAGATGTAGGGTTCGACAGGTCAGGAATGTTGTCAAATAATGCATCCGAGGTGTTAGGTTGCCTTAGATTAGGATATACAACGTTATAGACGCATATAATGTTCCCACTGAAAAGTAGGGTCCGACACGCCTGGAATGTTGTAGAATAATACATCCGAGATGTCAGGTTGCCTTAGGTTAGGATATATAACGTTATAGACGAATATACTGTTCCCTCCGAGAAGTAGGGTTCGACAGGCCAGGAATGTTGTCAAATATTGCATCCGAGATGTTAGGTTGCCTTAGGTTAGGCAATATACCATTATAGACGTATATACCGTTCCCTCCGAGAAGTAGGGTTCGACAGGCCAGGAATGTTGTCAAATATTGCATCCGAGATGTTAGGTTGCCTTAGATTACGATATCGACCGTTATAGACGCATATAATATTCCCACCGAAAAGTATGCACCGACACGCCAGGAATATTGTAAAATATTACGTCTGAGATAATAGGTTGCCTTAGATTAGGATATACAACGTTATAGAATCATATAATGTTCCCACCGAGAAGTAGGGTTCGACACGCCTGGAATGATGTAGAATATTACATCCGAGATGTCAGGTTGCCTTAGGTTAGGATATATAACGTTGTAGACGCATGTAACGTTACCACCGAGACGGAGGGACCGACACACCTGGAATGTTGTCAAATGTTACATCCGAGATGTTAGGTTGCCTTAGGTTAGGATATATGACGTTATAGACGTATATGCTGTTCCCTCCGAGAAGTAGGTTTCGACAGGCCAGGAATGTTGTCAAATATTGCATCCGAGATGTTAGGTTGCCTTAGGTTAGCATATATAACGTTATAGACGCACGTAATGTTACCACCGAGACGTAGGGTTCCAACACGCCGGGAATGTTGTCAAATGTTATATTCGAGATGTTAGGTTGTCTTAGGTTAGGATAAATGTCGTTATAGACGTATATGCTGTTCCCTCCGAGAAGTAGGGTTCGACAGGCCAGGAATGTTGTCAAATATTGCATCCGAGATGTTAGGTTGCCTTAGGTTAGCATATATAACGTTATAGACGCACGTAATGTTACCACCGAGACATAGGGTTCCAACACGCCGGGAATGTTGTCAAATGTTATATCCGAGATGTTAGGTTGCCTTAGGTTAGGATATATGACGTTACAGACGTATATACTGTTCCCACCGAGAAGTAGGGTCCAACACGCCAGGAATGTTGTCAAATATTACATCCGAGATGTTAGGTTGCCTTACGTTAGGATATATAACGTTATAGACGTATATACAGTTCCCTCCGAGAAGTAGGGTTCGACAGGCCAGGAATGTTGTCAAATACTGCATCCGAGATGTTAGGTTGCCTTAGGTTAGCATATATAACGTTATAGACGCACGTAATGTTACCAACGAGACGTAGGGTTCCAACACGCCGGGTATGTTGTCAAATGTTATATCCGAGATGTTAGGTTGCCTTAGGTTAGGATATATGACGTTACAGACGTATATACTGTTCCCACCGAGAAGTAGGGTCCGACACGCCAGGAATGTTGTCAAATATTACATCCGAGATGTTAGGTTACCTTACGTTAGGATATATAACGTTATAGACGTATATACTGTTCCCACCGAGAAGTAGGGTTCGACACGCCAGGAATGTTGTCAAATATTACATACGAGATGTTAGGTGGCCTTAGGTTAGGTTATATAACGTTATAGACGCATGTAATGTTACCACCGAGACGTAGGGACCGACACGCCTGGAATGTTGTCAAATGTTACATCCGGGATGTTAGGTTGTCTTAGGTTAGGATATATGTCTGTACAGACGTATATACTGTTCCCTCCGAGAAGTAGGGTTCGACAGGCCAGGAATGTTGTCAAATATTGCATCCGAGATGTTAGGTTGCCTTAGATTAGGATATATACCGTTACAGACGTATATACTGTTCCCTCCGAGAAGTAGGGTTCGACAGGCCAGGAATGTTGTCAAATATTGCATCCGAGATGTTAGATTGCCTTAGATTACGATATCGACCGTTGTGGACGCATATAATATTCCCACCGAAAAGTATGCACCGACAGGCGAGGAATATTGTAAAATATTACGTCTGAGATAATAGGTTGCCTTAGATTAGGATATACAACGTTATAGACTCATATAATGTTCCCAACGAGAAGTAGGGTCCGACACGCCTTGAATGATGTAGAATATTACATCCGAGATGTCAGGTTGCCTTCGGTTAGGATATATAACGTTATAGACGTATATACTGTTCCCACCGAGAAGTAGGGTTCGACACGCCAGGAATGTTGTCAAATATTACATACGAGATGTTAGTTGGCCTTAGGTTAGGATATATAACGTTATAGACGTACATACTGTTCCCTCCGAGAAGTAGGGTTCGACAGGCCGGGAATGTTATCAAATATTGCATCCGAGATGTTAGGTTGCCTTAGATTAGGATATATACCGCTATAGACGTATATACTGTTCCCTCCGAGATGTAGGGTTCGACAGGTCAGGAATGTTGTCAAATATTGCATCCGAGGTGTTAGGTTGCCTTAGATTAGGATATACAACGTTATAGACGCATATAATGTTCCCACTGAGAAGTAGGGTCCGACACGCCTGGAATGTTGTAGAATAATACATCCGAGATGTCAGGTTGCCTTAGGTTAGGATATATAACGTTATAGACGAATATACTGTTCCCTCCGAGAAGTAGGGTTCGACAGGCCAGGAATGTTGTCAAATATTGCATCTGAGATGTTAGGTTGCCTCAGATTAGGAAATATACCGTTATAGACGTATATACCGTTCCCTCCGAGAAGTAGGGTTCGACAGGCCAGGAATGTTGTCAAATATTGCATCCGAGATGTTAGGTTGCCTTAGATTACGATATCGACCGTTATAGATGCATATAATATTCCCACCGAAAAGTATGCACCGACACGCCAGGAATATTGTAAAATATTACGTCTGAGATAATAGGTTGCCTTAGATTAGGATATACAACGTTATAGAATCATATAATGTTCCCACCGAGAAGTAGGGTTCGACACGCCTGGAATGATGTAGAATATTATATCCGAGATGTCAGGTTGCCTTAGGTTAGGATATATAACGTTGTAGACGCATGTAACGTTACCACCGAGACGTAGGGACCGACACACCTGGAATGTTGTCAAATGTTACATCCGAGATGTTAGGTTGCCTTAGGTTAGGATATATGACGTTATAGACGTATATGCTGTTCCCTCCGAGAAGTAGGTTTCGACAGGCCAGGAATGTTGTCAAATATTGCATCCGAGATGTTAGGTTGCCTTAGGTTAGCATATATAACGTTATAGACGCACGTAATGTTACCACCGAGACGTAGGGTTCCAACACGCCGGGAATGTTGTCAAATGTTATATCCGAGATGTTAGGATGTCTTAGGTTAGGATATATGTCGTTATAGACGTATATGCTGTTCCCTCCGAGAAGTAGGGTTCGACAGGCCAGGAATGTTGTCAAATATTGCATCCGAGATGTTAGGTTGCCTTAGGTTAGCATATATAACGTTATAGACGCACGTAATGTTACCACCGAGACATAGGGTTCCAACACGCCGGGAATGTTGTCAAATGTTATATCCGAGATGTTAGGTTGCCTTAGGTTAGGATATATGACGTTACAGACGTATATACTGTTCCCACCGAGAAGTAGGGTCCAACACGCCAGGAATGTTGTCAAATATTACATCCGAGATGTTAGGTTGCCTTACGTTAGGATATATAACGTTATAGACGTATATACAGTTCCCTCCGAGAAGTAGGGTTCGACAGGCCAGGAATGTTGTCAAATATTGCATCCGAGATGTTAGGTTGCCTTAGATTACGATATCGACCGTTATAGACGCATATAATATTCCCACCGAAAAGTATGCACCGACACGCCAGGAATATTGTAAAATATTACGTCTGAGATAATAGGTTGCCTTAGATTAGGATATACAACGTTATAGACTCATATAATGTTCCCAACGAGAAGTAGGGTCCGACACGCCTTGAATGATGTAGAATATTACATCCGAGATGTCAGGTTGCCTTCGGTTAGGATATATAACGTTATAGACGTATATACTGTTCCCACCGAGAAGTAGGGTTCGACACGCCAGGAATGTTGTCAAATATTACATACGAGATGTTAGTTGGCCTTAGGTTAGGATATATAACGTTATAGACGTACATACTGTTCCCTCCGAGAAGTAGGGTTCGACAGGCCGGGAATGTTATCAAATATTGCATCCGAGATGTTAGGTTGCCTTAGATTAGGATATATACCGCTATAGACGTATATACTGTTCCCTCCGAGATGTAGGGTTCGACAGGTCAGGAATGTTGTCAAATAATGCATCCGAGGTGTTAGGTTGCCTTAGATTAGGATATACAACGTTATAGACGCATATAATGTTCCCACTGAGAAGTAGGGTCCGACACGCCTGGAATGTTGTAGAATAATACATCCGAGATGTCAGGTTGCCTTAGGTTAGGATATATAACGTTATAGACGAATATACTGTTCCCTCCGAGAAGTAGGGTTCGACAGGCCAGGAATGTTGTCAAATATTGCATCCGAGATGTTAGGTTGCCTTAGATTAGGAAATATACCATTATAGACGTATATACCGTTCCCTCCGAGAAGTAGGGTTCGACAGGCCAGGAATGTTGTCAAATATTGCATCCGAGATGTTAGGTTGCCTTAGATTACGATATCGACCGTTATAGACGCATATAATATTCCCACCGAAAAGTATGCACCGACACGCCAGGAATATTGTAAAATATTACGTCTGAGATAATAGGTTGCCTTAGATTAGGATATACAACGTTATAGAATCATATAATGTTCCCACCGAGAAGTAGGGTTCGACACGCCTGGAATGATGTAGAATATTACATCCGAGATGTCAGGTTGCCTTAGGTTAGGATATATAACGTTGTAGACGCATGTAACGTTACCACCGAGACGGAGGGACCGACACACCTGGAATGTTGTCAAATGTTACATCCGAGATGTTAGGTTGCCTTAGGTTAGGATATATGACGTTATAGACGTATATGCTGTTCCCTCCGAGAAGTAGGTTTCGACAGGCCAGGAATGTTGTCAAATATTGCATCCGAGATGTTAGGTTGCCTTAGGTTAGCATATATAACGTTATAGACGCACGTAATGTTACCACCGAGACATAGGGTTCCAACACGCCGGGAATGTTGTCAAATGTTATATCCGAGATGTTAGGTTGCCTTAGGTTAGGATATATGACGTTACAGACGTATATACTGTTCCCACCAAGAAGTAGGGTCCAACACGCCAGGAATGTTGTCAAATATTACATCCGAGATGTTAGGTTGCCTTACGTTAGGATATATAACGTTATAGACGTATATACAGTTCCCTCCGAGAAGTAGGGTTCGACAGGCCAGGAATGTTGTCAAATATTGCATCCGAGATGTTAGGTTGCCTTAGATTACGATATCGACCGTTATAAACGCATATAATATTCCCACCGAAAAGTATGCACCGACACGCCAGGAATATTGTAAAATATTACGTCTGAGATAATAGGTTGCCTTAGATTAGGATATACAACGTTATAGACTCATATAATGTTCCCACCGAGAAGTAGGGTTCGACACGCCTGGAATGATGTAGAATATTACATCCGAGATGTCAGCTTGCCTTAGGTTAGGATGTATAACGTTATAGACGTATATACTGTTCCCTCCGAGAAGTAGGGTTCGACAGGCCAGGAATGTTGTCAAATATTGCATCCGAGATGTTAGGTTGCCTTAGGTTAGGATATATAACGTTATAGACGCATGTAATGTTATCACCGAGACGTAGGGACCGACACGCCTTTAATGTTGTCAAATGTTACATCCGAGATGTTAGGTTGCCTTAGGTTAGGATATATGACGTTACAGACGTATATGCTGTTCCCTCCGAGAAGTAGGATTCGACAGGCCAGGAATGTTGTCAAATATTGCATCCGAGATGTTAGGTTGCCTTAGGTTAGGATATATAACGTTATAGACGCATGTAATGTTACCACCGAGACGTAGGGACCGACACGCCTGGAATGTTGTCAAATGTTACATCCGGGATGTTAGGTTGTCTTAGGTTAGGATATATGTCTTTACAGACGTATATACTGTTCCCTCCGAGAAGTAGGGTTCGACAGGCCAGGAATGTTGTCAAATATTGCATCCGAGATGTTAGGTTGCCTTAGATTAGGATATATACCGTTACAGACGTATATACTGTTCCCTCCGAGAAGTAGGGTTCGACAGGCCAGGAATGTTGTCAAATATTGCATCCGAGATGTTAGATTGCCTTAGATTACGATATCGACCGTTGTGGACGCATATAATATTCCCACCGAAAAGTATGCACCGACAGGCGAGGAATATTGTAAAATATTACGTCTGAGATAATAGGTTGCCTTAGATTAGGATATACAACGTTATAGACTCATATAATGTTCCCAACGAGAAGTAGGGTCCGACACGCCTTGAATGATGTAGAATATTACATCCGAGATGTCAGGTTGCCTTCGGTTAGGATATATAACGTTATAGACGTACATACTGTTCCCACCGAGAAGTAGGGTTCGACACGCCAGGAATGTTGTCAAATATTACATACGAGATGTTAGTTGGCCTTAGGTTAGGATATATAACGTTATAGACGTACATACTGTTCCCTCCGAGAAGTAGGGTTCGACAGGCCGGGAATGTTATCAAATATTGCATCCGAGATGTTAGGTTGCCTTAGATTAGGATATATACCGCTATAGACGTATATACTGTTCCCTCCGAGATGTAGGGTTCGACAGGTCAGGAATGTTGTCAAATAATGCATCCGAGGTGTTAGGTTGCTTTAGATTAGGATATACAACGTTATAGACGCATATAATGTTCCCACTGAGAAGTAGGGTCCGACACGCCTGGAATGTTGTAGAATAATACATCCGAGATGTCAGGTTGCCTTGGGTTAGGATATATAACGTTATAGACGAATATACTGTTCCCTCCGAGAAGTAGGGTTCGACAGGCCAGGAATGTTGTCAAATATTGCATCCGAGATGTTAGGTTGCCTTAGATTAGGAAATATACCATTATAGACGTATATAACGTTCCCTCCGAGAAGTAGGGTTCGACAGGCCAGGAATGTTGTCAAATATTGCATCCGAGATGTTAGGTTGCCTTAGATTACGATATCGACCGTTATAGACGCATATAATATTCCCACCGAAAAGTATGCACCGACACGCCAGGAATATTGTAAAATATTACGTCTGAGATAATAGGTTGCCTTAGATTAGGATATACAACGTTATAGAATCATATAATGTTCCCACCGAGAAGTAGGGTTCGACACGCCTGGAATGATGTAGAATATTACATCCGAGATGTCAGGTTGCCTTAGGTTAGGATATATAACGTTGTAGACGCATGTAACGTTACCACCGAGACGGAGGGACCGACACACCTGGAATGTTGTCAAATGTTACATCCGAGATGTTAGGTTGCCTTAGGTTAGGATAAATGTCGTTATAGACGTATATGCTGTTCCCTCCGAGAAGTAGGGTTCGACAGGCCAGGAATGTTGTCAAATATTGCATCCGAGATGTTAGGTTGCCTTAGGTTAGCATATATAACGTTATAGACGCACGTAATGTTACCACCGAGACATAGGGTTCCAACACGCCGGGAATGTTGTCAAATGTTATATCCGAGATGTTAGGTTGCCTTAGGTTAGGATATATGACGTTACAGACGTATATACTGTTCCCACCGAGAAGTAGGGTCCAACACGCCAGGAATGTTGTCAAATATTACATCCCAGATGTTAGGTTGCCTTACGTTAGGATATATAACGTTATAGACGTATATACAGTTCCCTCCGAGAAGTAGGGTTCGACAGGCCAGGAATGTTGTCAAATATTGCATCCGAGATGTTAGGTTGCCTTAGATTACGATATCGACCGTTATAGACGCATATAATATTCCCACCGAAAAGTATGCACCGACACGCCAGGAATATTGTAAAATATTACGTCTGAGATAATAGGTTGCCTTAGATTAGGATATACAACGTTATAGACTCATATAATGTTCCCACCGAGAAGTAGGGTTCGACACGCCTGGAATGATGTAGAATATTACATCCGAGATGTCAGCTTGCCTTAGGTTAGGATGTATAACGTTATAGACGTATATACTGTTCCCTCCGAGAAGTAGGGTTCGACAGGCCAGGAATGTTGTCAAATATTGCATCCGAGATGTTAGGTTGCCTTAGGTTAGGATATATAACGTTATAGACGCATGTAATGTTATCACCGAGACGTAGGGACCGACACGCCTTTAATGTTGTCAAATGTTACATCCGAGATGTTAGGTTGCCTTAGGTTAGGATATATGACGTTACAGACGTATATGCTGTTCCCTCCGAGAAGTAGGATTCGACAGGCCAGGAATGTTGTCAAATATTGCATCCGAGATGTTAGGTTGCCTTAGGTTAGGATATATAACGTTATAGACGCACGTAATGTTACCACCGAGACGTAGGGACCGACACGCCTGGAATGTTGTCAAATGTTACATCCGGGATGTTAGGTTGTCTTAGGTTAGGATATATGTCTTTACAGACGTATATACTGTTCCCTCCGAGAAGTAGGGTTCGACAGGCCAGGAATGTTGTCAAATATTGCATCCGAGATGTTAGGTTGCCTTAGATTAGGATATATACCGTTACAGACGTATATACTGTTCCCTCCGAGAAGTAGGGTTCGACAGGCCAGGAATGTTGTCAAATATTGCATCCGAGATGTTAGATTGCCTTAGATTACGATATCGACCGTTGTGGACGCATATAATATTCCCACCGAAAAGTATGCACCGACAGGCGAGGAATATTGTAAAATATTACGTCTGAGATAATAGGTTGCCTTAGATTAGGATATACAACGTTATAGACTCATATAATGTTCCCAACGAGAAGTAGGGTCCGACACGCCTTGAATGATGTAGAATATTACATCCGAGATGTCAGGTTGCCTTCGGTTAGGATATATAACGTTATAGACGTATATACTGTTCCCACCGAGAAGTAGGGTTCGACACGCCAGGAATGTTGTCAAATATTACATACGAGATGTTAGTTGGCCTTAGGTTAGGATATATAACGTTATAGACGTACATACTGTTCCCTCCGAGAAGTAGGGTTCGACAGGCCGGGAATGTTATCAAATATTGCATCCGAGATGTTAGGTTGCCTTAGATTAGGATATATACCGCTATAGACGTATATACTGTTCCCTCCGAGATGTAGGGTTCGACAGGTCAGGAATGTTGTCAAATAATGCATCCGAGGTGTTAGGTTGCTTTAGATTAGGATATACAACGTTATAGACGCATATAATGTTCCCACTGAGAAGTAGGGTCCGACACGCCTGGAATGTTGTAGAATAATACATCCGAGATGTCAGGTTGCCTTAGGTTAGGATATATAAGGTTATAGACGAATATACTGTTCCCTCCGAGAAGTAGGGTTCGACAGGCCAGGAATGTTGTCAAATATTGCATCCGAGATGTTAGGTTGCCTTAGATTAGGAAATATACCGTTATAGACGTATATACCGTTCCCTCCGAGAAGTAGGGTTCGACAGGCCAGGAATGTTGTCAAATATTGCATCCGAGATGTTAGATTGCCTTAGATTACGATATCGACCGTTATGGACGCATATAATATTCCCACCGAAAAGTATGCACCGACACGCCAGGAATATTGTAAAATATTACGTCTGAGATGATAGATTGCCTTAGATTAGGATATACAACGTTATAGACTCATATAATGTTCCCACCGAGAAGTAGGGTCCGACACGCCTGGAATGATGTAGAATATTACATCCGAGATATCAGGCTGCCTTCGGTTAGGATATATAACGTTATAGACGTATATACTGTTCCCTCCGAGAAGTAGGGTTCGACAGGCCAGGAATGTTACCAAATGTTGCATCCGAGATGTTAGGTTGCCTTAGGTTAGGATAAATGACGTTATAGACCTATATGCTGTTCCCTCCGAGAAGTAGGTTTCGACAGGCCAGGAATGTTGTCAAATATTGCATCCGAGATGTTAGGTTGCCTTAGGTTAGCATATATAACGTTATAGACGCACGTAATGTTACCACCGAGACGTAGGGTTCCAACACGCCGGGAATGTTGTCAAATGTTATATCCGAGATGTTAGGTTGTCTTAGGTTAGGATATATGTCGTTATAGACGTATATGCTGTTCCCTCCGAGAAGTAGGGTTCGACAGGCCAGGAATGTTGTCAAATATTGCATCCGAGATGTTAGGTTGCCTTAGGTTAGCATATATAACGTTATAGACGCACGTAATGTTACCACCGAGACATAGGGTTCCAACACGCCGGGAATGTTGTCAAATGTTATATCCGAGATGTTAGGTTGCCTTAGGTTAGGATATATGACGTTACAGACGTATATACTGTTCCCACCGAGAAGTAGGGTCCGACACGCCAGGAATGTTGTCAAATATTACATCCGAGATGTTAGGTTGCCTTACGTTAGGATATATAACGTTATAGACGTATATACAGTTCCCTCCGAGAAGTAGGGTTCGACAGGCCTGGAATGTTGTCAAATATTGCATCCGAGATGTTAGGTTGCCTTAGATTACGATATCGACCGTTATAGACGCATATAATATTCCCACCGAAAAGTATGCACCGACACGCCAGGAATATTGTAAAATATTACGTCTGAGATAATAGGTTGCCTTAGATTAGGATATACAACGTTATAGAATCATATAATGTTCCCACCGAGAAGTAGGGTTCGACACGCCTGGAATGATGTAGAATATTACATCCGAGATGTCAGCTTGCCTTAGGTTAGGATGTATAACGTTATAGACGTATATACTGTTCCCTCCGAGAAGTAGGGTTCGACAGGCCAGGAATGTTGTCAAATATTGCATCCGAGATGTTAGGTTGCCTTAGGTTAGCATATATAACGTTATAGACGCACGTAATGTTACCAACGAGACGTAGGGTTCCAACACGCCGGGTATGTTGTCAAATGTTATATCCGAGATGTTAGGTTGCCTTAGGTTAGGATATATGACGTTACAGACGTATATACTGTTCCCACCGAGAAGTAGGGTCCGAAACGCCTGGAATGTTGTCAAATATTACATCCGAAATGTTAGGTTACCTTACGTTAGGATATATAACGTTATAGACGTATATACTGTTCCCACCGAGAAGTAGGGTTCGACACGCCAGGAATGTTGTCAAATATTACATACGAGATGTTAGGTGGCCTTAGGTTAGGATATATAACGTTATAGACGCATGTAATGTTACCACCGAGACGTAGGGACCAACACGCCTTTAATGTTGTCAAATGTTACATCCGAAATGTTAGGTTGCCTTAGGTTAGGATATATGACGTTATAGACGTATATGCTGTTCCCTCCGAGAAGTAGGATTCGACAGGCCAGGAATGTTGTCAAATATTGCATCCGAGATGTTAGGTTGCCTTAGGTTAGGATATATAACGTTATAGACGCATGTAATGTTACCACCGAGACGTAGGGACCGACACGCCTGGAATGTTGTCAAATGTTACATCCGGGATGTTAGGTTGTCTTAGGTTAGGATACATGTCTTTACAGACGTATATACTGTTCCCTCCGAGAAGTAGGGTTCGACAGGCCAGGAATGTTGTCAAATATTGCATCCGAGATGTTAGGTTGCCTTAGATTAGGATATATACCGTTACAGACGTATATACTGTTCCCTCCGAGAAGTAGGGTTCGACAGGCCAGGAATGTTGTCAAATATTGCATCCGAGATGTTAGATTGCCTTAGATTACGATATCGACCGTTATGGACGCATATAATATTCCCACCGAAAAGTATGCACCGACACGCCAGGAATATTGTAAAATATTACGTCTGAGATAATAGATTGCCTTAGATTAGGATATACAACGTTATAGACTCATATAATGTTACCACCGAGAAGTAGGGTCCGACACGCCTGGAATGATGTAGAATATTACATCCGAGATATCAGGCTGCCTTCGGTTAGGATATATAACGTTATAGACGTATATACTGTTCCCTCCGAGAAGTAGGGTTCGACAGGCCAGGAATGTTACCAAATGTTGCATCCGAGATGTTAGGTTGCCTTAGATTAGGATATATACCGCTATAGACGTATATACTGTTCCCTCCGAGATGTAGGGTTCGACAGGCCAGGAATGTTGACAAATATTGCATCCGAGATGTTAGATTGCCTTAGATTACGATATCGACCGTTATGGACGCATATAATATTCCCACCGAAAAGTATGCACCGACACGCCAGGAATATTGTAAAATATTACGTCTGAGATAATAGGTTGCCTTAGATTAGGATACACAACGTTATAGACTCATATAATGTTCCCACCGAGAAGTAATGTCCGACACGCCTGGAATGATGTAGAATATTACATCCGAGATGTCAGGTTGCCTTCGGTTAGGATATATAACGTTATAGACGTATATACTGTTCCCTCCGAGAAGTAGGGTTCGACAGGCCAGGAATGTTGTCAAATATTGCATCCGAGATGTTAGGTTGCCTTAGGTTAGCATATATACCGCTATAGACGTATATACTGTTCCCTCCGAGATGTAGGTTTCGACAGGCCAGGAATGTTGTCAAATATTGCATCCGAGATGTTAGGTTGCCTTAGGTTAGCATATATAACGTTATAGACGCACGTAATGTTACCACCGAGACGTAGGGTTCCAACACGCCGGGAATGTTGTCAAATGTTATATCCGAGATGTTAGGTTGCCTTAGGTTAGGATATATGACGTTACAGACGTATATACTGTTCCCACCGAGAAGTAGGGTCCGACACGCCTGGAATGTTGTAGAATAATACATCCGAGATGTCAGGTTGCCTTAGGTTAGGATATATAACGTTATAGACGTATATACTGTTCCCTCCGAGAAGTAGGGTTCGACAGGCCAGGAATGTTGTCAAATATTGCATCCGAGATGTTAGGTTGCCTTAGATTAGGATATATACCGCTATAGACGTATATACTGTTCCCTCCGAGATGTAGGGTTCGACAGGCCAGGAATGTTGTCAAATATTGCATCCGAGATGTTAGGTTGCCTTAGGTTAGCATATATAACGTTGTAGACGCACGTAATGTTACCACCGAGACGTAGGGTTCCAACACGCCGCGAATGTTGTCAAATGTTATATCCGAGATGTTAGGTTGTCTTAGGTTAGGATATATGTCGTTATAGACGTATATGCTGTTCCCTCCGAGAAGTAGGGTTCGACAGGCCAGGAATGTTGTCAAATATTGCATCCGAGATGTTAGGTTGCCTTAGGTTAGCATATATAACGTTATAGACGCACGTAATGTTACCACCGAGACATAGGGTTCCAACACGCCGGGAATGTTGTCAAATGTTATATCCGAGATGTTAGGTTGCCTTAGGTTAGGATATATGACGTTACAGACGTATATACTGTTCCCACCGAGAAGTAGGGACCGACACGACAGGAATGTTGTCAAATATTACATCCGAGATGTTAGGTTGCCTTACGTTAGGATATATAACGTTATAGACGTATATACTGTTCCTACCGAGAAGTAGGTTTCGACACGCCAGGAGTGTTGTCAAATATTACATACGAGATGTTAGGTGGCCTTAGGTTAGGATATATAACGTTATAGACGCATGTAATGTTACCACCGAGACGTAGGGACCAACACGCCTTTAATGTTGTCAAATGTTACATCCGAAATGTTAGGTTGCCTTAGGTTAGGATATATGACGTTATAGACGTATATGCTGTTCCCTCCGAGAAGTAGGATTCGACAGGCCAGGAATGTTGTCAAATATTGCATCCGAGATGTTAGGTTGCCTTAGGTTAGGATATATAACGTTATAGACGCATGTAATGTTACCACCGAGACGTAGGGACCGACACGCCTGGAATGTTGTCAAATGTTACATCCGGGATGTTAGGTTGTCTTAGGTTAGGATATATGTCTTTACAGACGTATATACTGTTCCCTCCGAGAAGTAGGGTTCGACAGGCCAGGAATGTTGTCAAATATTGCATCCGAGATGTTAGGTTGCCTTAGATTACGATATCGACCGTTATAGACGCATATAATATTCCCACCGAAAAGTATGCACCGACACGCCAGGAATATTGTAAAATATTACGTCTGAGATAATAGGTTGCCTTAGATTAGGATATACAACGTTATAGACTCATATAATGTTCCCACCGAGAAGTAGGGTTCGACACGCCTGGAATGATGTAGAATAGTACATCCGAGATGTCAGCTTGCCTTAGGTTAGGATGTATAACGTTATAGACGTATATACTGTTCCCTCCACGCGCTATCTCAGAGTCAGCCAGGAATGTTGTCAAATATTGCATCCGAGATGTTAGGTTGCCTTAGGTTAGCATATATAACGTTATAGACGTACATACTGTTCCCTCCGAGACGTAGGGTTCCAACACGCCGGGTATGTTGTCAAATGTTATATCCGAGATGTTAGGTTGCCTTAGGTTAGGATATATGACGTTACAGACGTATATACTGTTCCCAACGAGAAGTAGGGTCCGACACGCCAGGAATGTTGTCAAATATTACATCCGAGATGTTAGGTTACCTTCCGTTAGGATATATAACGTTATAGACGTATATACTGTTCCTACCGAGAAGTAGGTTTCGACACGCCAGGAGTGTTGTCAAATATTACATACGAGATGTTAGGTGGCCTTAGGTTAGGATATATAACGTTATAGACGCATGTAATGTTACCACCGAGACGTAGGGACCGACAGGCCTGGAATGTTGTAAAATGTTACATCCGGGATGTTAGGTTGTCTTAGGTTAGGATATATGTCGTTACAGACGTATATACTGTTCCCTCCGAGAAGTAGGGTTCGACAGGCCAGGAATGTTGTCAAATATTGCATCCGAGATGTTAGGTTGCCTTAGATTAGGACATATACCGTTATAGACGCATATACTGTTCCCTCCGAGAAGTAGGGGTTCGACAGGCCAGGAATGTTGTCAAATATTGCATCCGAGATGTTAGGTTGCCTTAGATTAGGAAATATACCGTTATAGACGCATGTAATGTTACCACCGAGACGTAGGGACCGACACGCCTGGAATGTTGTCAAATGTTATATCCGAGATGTTAGGTTGCCTTAGGTTAGGATATATGACGTTACAAACGTATATACTGTTCCCACCGAGAAGTAGGGTCCGACACGCCAGGAATGTTGTCAAATATTACATCCGAGATGTTAGGTTACCTTTACGTTAGGATATATAACGTTATAGACGTATATACTGTTCCCACCGAGAAGTAGGGTTCGACACGCCAGGAATGTTGTCAAATATTACATCCGAGATGTTAGGTTACCTTACGTTAGGATATATAACGTTATAGACGTATATACTGTTCCCACCGAGAAGTAGGGTTCGACACGCCAGGAATGTTGTCAAATATTACATACGAGATGTTAGGTGGCCTTAGGTTAGGATATATAACGTTACAGACGCATGTAATGTTACCACCGAGACGTAGGGACCGACAGGCCTGGAATGTTGTAAAATGTTACATCCGAGAAGTTACGTTGCCAAGATTAGGATATATACCGCTATAGACGCATGTAATGTTACCACCGAGACGTAGGGGACCGACACGCCTGGAATGTTGTCAAATGTTACATCCGAGATGTTAGGTTGTCTTAGGTTAGGATATATGACGTTATAGACGTATATGCTGTTCCCTCCGAGAAGTAGGGTTCGACACGCCAGGAATGTTGTCAAATATTACATACGAGATGTTAGTTGGCCTTAGGTTAGGATATATAACGTTATAGACGTACATACTGTTCCCTCCGAGAAGTAGGGTTCGACAGGCCGGGAATGTTATCAAATATTGCATCCGAGATGTTAGGTTGCCTTAGATTAGGATATATACCGCTATAGACGTATATACTGTTCCCTCCGAGATGTAGGGTTCGACAGGTCAGGAATGTTGTCAAATAATGCATCCGAGGTGTTAGGTTGCTTTAGATTAGGATATACAACGTTATAGACGCATATAATGTTCCCACTGAGAAGTAGGGTCCGACACGCCTGGAATGTTGTAGAATAATACATCCGAGATGTCAGGTTGCCTTAGGTTAGGATATATAAGGTTATAGACGAATATACTGTTCCCTCCGAGAAGTAGGGTTCGACAGGCCAGGAATGTTGTCAAATATTGCATCCGAGATGTTAGGTTGCCTTAGATTAGGAAATATACCGTTATAGACGTATATACCGTTCCCTCCGAGAAGTAGGGTTCGACAGGCCAGGAATGTTGTCAAATATTGCATCCGAGATGTTAGATTGCCTTAGATTACGATATCGACCGTTATGGACGCATATAATATTCCCACCGAAAAGTATGCACCGACACGCCAGGAATATTGTAAAATATTACGTCTGAGATGATAGATTGCCTTAGATTAGGATATACAACGTTATAGACTCATATAATGTTCCCACCGAGAAGTAGGGTCCGACACGCCTGGAATGATGTAGAATATTACATCCGAGATATCAGGCTGCCTTCGGTTAGGATATATAACGTTATAGACGTATATACTGTTCCCTCCGAGAAGTAGGGTTCGACAGGCCAGGAATGTTACCAAATGTTGCATCCGAGATGTTAGGTTGCCTTAGGTTAGGATAAATGACGTTATAGACCTATATGCTGTTCCCTCCGAGAAGTAGGTTTCGACAGGCCAGGAATGTTGTCAAATATTGCATCCGAGATGTTAGGTTGCCTTAGGTTAGCATATATAACGTTATAGACGCACGTAATGTTACCACCGAGACGTAGGGTTCCAACACGCCGGGAATGTTGTCAAATGTTATATCCGAGATGTTAGGTTGTCTTAGGTTAGGATATATGTCGTTATAGACGTATATGCTGTTCCCTCCGAGAAGTAGGGTTCGACAGGCCAGGAATGTTGTCAAATATTGCATCCGAGATGTTAGGTTGCCTTAGGTTAGCATATATAACGTTATAGACGCACGTAATGTTACCACCGAGACATAGGGTTCCAACACGCCGGGAATGTTGTCAAATGTTATATCCGAGATGTTAGGTTGCCTTAGGTTAGGATATATGACGTTACAGACGTATATACTGTTCCCACCGAGAAGTAGGGTCCGACACGCCAGGAATGTTGTCAAATATTACATCCGAGATGTTAGGTTGCCTTACGTTAGGATATATAACGTTATAGACGTATATACAGTTCCCTCCGAGAAGTAGGGTTCGACAGGCCTGGAATGTTGTCAAATATTGCATCCGAGATGTTAGGTTGCCTTAGATTACGATATCGACCGTTATAGACGCATATAATATTCCCACCGAAAAGTATGCACCGACACGCCAGGAATATTGTAAAATATTACGTCTGAGATAATAGGTTGCCTTAGATTAGGATATACAACGTTATAGAATCATATAATGTTCCCACCGAGAAGTAGGGTTCGACACGCCTGGAATGATGTAGAATATTACATCCGAGATGTCAGCTTGCCTTAGGTTAGGATGTATAACGTTATAGACGTATATACTGTTCCCTCCGAGAAGTAGGGTTCGACAGGCCAGGAATGTTGTCAAATATTGCATCCGAGATGTTAGGTTGCCTTAGGTTAGCATATATAACGTTATAGACGCACGTAATGTTACCAACGAGACGTAGGGTTCCAACACGCCGGGTATGTTGTCAAATGTTATATCCGAGATGTTAGGTTGCCTTAGGTTAGGATATATGACGTTACAGACGTATATACTGTTCCCACCGAGAAGTAGGGTCCGAAACGCCTGGAATGTTGTCAAATATTACATCCGAAATGTTAGGTTACCTTACGTTAGGATATATAACGTTATAGACGTATATACTGTTCCCACCGAGAAGTAGGGTTCGACACGCCAGGAATGTTGTCAAATATTACATACGAGATGTTAGGTGGCCTTAGGTTAGGATATATAACGTTATAGACGCATGTAATGTTACCACCGAGACGTAGGGACCAACACGCCTTTAATGTTGTCAAATGTTACATCCGAAATGTTAGGTTGCCTTAGGTTAGGATATATGACGTTATAGACGTATATGCTGTTCCCTCCGAGAAGTAGGATTCGACAGGCCAGGAATGTTGTCAAATATTGCATCCGAGATGTTAGGTTGCCTTAGGTTAGGATATATAACGTTATAGACGCATGTAATGTTACCACCGAGACGTAGGGACCGACACGCCTGGAATGTTGTCAAATGTTACATCCGGGATGTTAGGTTGTCTTAGGTTAGAATATATGTCTTTACAGACGTATATACTGTTCCCTCCGAGAAGTAGGGTTCGACAGGCCAGGAATGTTGTCAAATATTGCATCCGAGATGTTAGGTTGCCTTAGATTAGGATATATACCGTTACAGACGTATATACTGTTCCCTCCGAGAAGTAGGGTTCGACAGGCCAGGAATGTTGTCAAATATTGCATCCGAGATGTTAGATTGCCTTAGATTACGATATCGACCGTTATGGACGCATATAATATTCCCACCGAAAAGTATGCACCGACACGCCAGGAATATTGTAAAATATTACGTCTGAGATAATAGATTGCCTTAGATTAGGATATACAACGTTATAGACTCATATAATGTTACCACCGAGAAGTAGGGTCCGACACGCCTGGAATGATGTAGAATATTACATCCGAGATATCAGGCTGCCTTCGGTTAGGATATATAACGTTATAGACGTATATACTGTTCCCTCCGAGAAGTAGGGTTCGACAGGCCAGGAATGTTACCAAATGTTGCATCCGAGATGTTAGGTTGCCTTAGATTAGGATATATACCGCTATAGACGTATATACTGTTCCCTCCGAGATGTAGGGTTCGACAGGCCAGGAATGTTGACAAATATTGCATCCGAGATGTTAGATTGCCTTAGATTACGATATCGACCGTTATGGACGCATATAATATTCCCACCGAAAAGTATGCACCGACACGCCAGGAATATTGTAAAATATTACGTCTGAGATAATAGGTTGCCTTAGATTAGGATACACAACGTTATAGACTCATATAATGTTCCCACCGAGAAGTAATGTCCGACACGCCTGGAATGATGTAGAATATTACATCCGAGATGTCAGGTTGCCTTCGGTTAGGATATATAACGTTATAGACGTATATACTGTTCCCTCCGAGAAGTAGGGTTCGACAGGCCAGGAATGTTGTCAAATATTGCATCCGAGATGTTAGGTTGCCTTAGGTTAGCATATATACCGCTATAGACGTATATACTGTTCCCTCCGAGATGTAGGTTTCGACAGGCCAGGAATGTTGTCAAATATTGCATCCGAGATGTTAGGTTGCCTTAGGTTAGCATATATAACGTTATAGACGCACGTAATGTTACCACCGAGACGTAGGGTTCCAACACGCCGGGAATGTTGTCAAATGTTATATCCGAGATGTTAGGTTGCCTTAGGTTAGGATATATGACGTTACAGACGTATATACTGTTCCCACCGAGAAGTAGGGTCCGACACGCCTGGAATGTTGTAGAATAATACATCCGAGATGTCAGGTTGCCTTAGGTTAGGATATATAACGTTATAGACGTATATACTGTTCCCTCCGAGAAGTAGGGTTCGACAGGCCAGGAATGTTGTCAAATATTGCATCCGAGATGTTAGGTTGCCTTAGATTAGGATATATACCGCTATAGACGTATATACTGTTCCCTCCGAGATGTAGGGTTCGACAGGCCAGGAATGTTGTCAAATATTGCATCCGAGATGTTAGGTTGCCTTAGGTTAGCATATATAACGTTGTAGACGCACGTAATGTTACCACCGAGACGTAGGGTTCCAACACGCCGCGAATGTTGTCAAATGTTATATCCGAGATGTTAGGTTGTCTTAGGTTAGGATATATGTCGTTATAGACGTATATGCTGTTCCCTCCGAGAAGTAGGGTTCGACAGGCCAGGAATGTTGTCAAATATTGCATCCGAGATGTTAGGTTGCCTTAGGTTAGCATATATAACGTTATAGACGCACGTAATGTTACCACCGAGACATAGGGTTCCAACACGCCGGGAATGTTGTCAAATGTTATATCCGAGATGTTAGGTTGCCTTAGGTTAGGATATATGACGTTACAGACGTATATACTGTTCCCACCGAGAAGTAGGGACCGACACGACAGGAATGTTGTCAAATATTACATCCGAGATGTTAGGTTGCCTTACGTTAGGATATATAACGTTATAGACGTATATACTGTTCCTACCGAGAAGTAGGTTTCGACACGCCAGGAGTGTTGTCAAATATTACATACGAGATGTTAGGTGGCCTTAGGTTAGGATATATAACGTTATAGACGCATGTAATGTTACCACCGAGACGTAGGGACCAACACGCCTTTAATGTTGTCAAATGTTACATCCGAAATGTTAGGTTGCCTTAGGTTAGGATATATGACGTTATAGACGTATATGCTGTTCCCTCCGAGAAGTAGGATTCGACAGGCCAGGAATGTTGTCAAATATTGCATCCGAGATGTTAGGTTGCCTTAGGTTAGGATATATAACGTTATAGACGCATGTAATGTTACCACCGAGACGTAGGGACCGACACGCCTGGAATGTTGTCAAATGTTACATCCGGGATGTTAGGTTGTCTTAGGTTAGGATATATGTCTTTACAGACGTATATACTGTTCCCTCCGAGAAGTAGGGTTCGACAGGCCAGGAATGTTGTCAAATATTGCATCCGAGATGTTAGGTTGCCTTAGATTACGATATCGACCGTTATAGACGCATATAATATTCCCACCGAAAAGTATGCACCGACACGCCAGGAATATTGTAAAATATTGCGTCTGAGATAATAGGTTGCCTTAGATTAGGATATACAACGTTATAGACTCATATAATGTTCCCACCGAGAAGTAGGGTTCGACACGCCTGGAATGATGTAGAATAGTACATCCGAGATGTCAGCTTGCCTTAGGTTAGGATGTATAACGTTATAGACGTATATACTGTTCCCTCCGAGAAGTAGGGTTCGACAGGCCAGGAATGTTGTCAAATATTGCATCCGAGATGTTAGGTTGCCTTAGGTTAGCATATATAACGTTATAGACGTACATACTGTTCCCTCCGAGACGTAGGGTTCCAACACGCCGGGTATGTTGTCAAATGTTATATCCGAGATGTTAGGTTGCCTTAGGTTAGGATATATGACGTTACAGACGTATATACTGTTCCCAACGAGAAGTAGGGTCCGACACGCCAGGAATGTTGTCAAATATTACATCCGAGATGTTAGGTTACCTTCCGTTAGGATATATAACGTTATAGACGTATATACTGTTCCTACCGAGAAGTAGGTTTCGACACGCCAGGAGTGTTGTCAAATATTACATACGAGATGTTAGGTGGCCTTAGGTTAGGATATATAACGTTATAGACGCATGTAATGTTACCACCGAGACGTAGGGACCGACAGGCCTGGAATGTTGTAAAATGTTACATCCGGGATGTTAGGTTGTCTTAGGTTAGGATATATGTCGTTACAGACGTATATACTGTTCCCTCCGAGAAGTAGGGTTCGACAGGCCAGGAATGTTGTCAAATATTGCATCCGAGATGTTAGGTTGCCTTAGATTAGGACATATACCGTTATAGACGCATATACTGTTCCCTCCGAGAAGTAGGGTTCGACAGGCCAGGAATGTTGTCAAATATTGCATCCGAGATGTTAGGTTGCCTTAGATTAGGAAATATACCGTTATAGACGCATGTAATGTTACCACCGAGACGTAGGGACCGACACGCCTGGAATGTTGTCAAATGTTATATCCGAGATGTTAGGTTGCCTTAGGTTAGGATATATGACGTTACAAACGTATATACTGTTCCCACCGAGAAGTAGGGTCCGACACGCCAGGAATGTTGTCAAATATTACATCCGAGATGTTAGGTTACCTTACGTTAGGATATATAACGTTATAGACGTATATACTGTTCCCACCGAGAAGTAGGGTTCGACACGCCAGGAATGTTGTCAAATATTACATCCGAGATGTTAGGTTACCTTACGTTAGGATATATAACGTTATAGACGTATATACTGTTCCCACCGAGAAGTAGGGTTCGACACGCCAGGAATGTTGTCAAATATTACATACGAGATGTTAGGTGGCCTTAGGTTAGGATATATAACGTTACAGACGCATGTAATGTTACCACCGAGACGTAGGGACCGACAGGCCTGGAATGTTGTAAAATGTTACATCCGAGAAGTTACGTTGCCAAGATTAGGATATATACCGCTATAGACGCATGTAATGTTACCACCGAGACGTAGGGACCGACACGCCTGGAATGTTGTCAAATGTTACATCCGAGATGTTAGGTTGTCTTAGGTTAGGATATATGACGTTATAGACGTATATGCTGTTCCCTCCGAGAAGTAGGGTTCGACACGCCAGGAATGTTGTCAAATATTACATACGAGATGTTAGTTGGCCTTAGGTTAGGATATATAACGTTATAGACGTACATACTGTTCCCTCCGAGAAGTAGGGTTCGACAGGCCGGGAATGTTATCAAATATTGCATCCGAGATGTTAGGTTGCCTTAGATTAGGATATATACCGCTATAGACGTATATACTGTTCCCTCCGAGATGTAGGGTTCGACAGGTCAGGAATGTTGTCAAATAATGCATCCGAGGTGTTAGGTTGCTTTAGATTAGGATATACAACGTTATAGACGCATATAATGTTCCCACTGAGAAGTAGGGTCCGACACGCCTGGAATGTTGTAGAATAATACATCCGAGATGTCAGGTTGCCTTAGGTTAGGATATATAAGGTTATAGACGAATATACTGTTCCCTCCGAGAAGTAGGGTTCGACAGGCCAGGAATGTTGTCAAATATTGCATCCGAGATGTTAGGTTGCCTTAGATTAGGAAATATACCGTTATAGACGTATATACCGTTCCCTCCGAGAAGTAGGGTTCGACAGGCCAGGAATGTTGTCAAATATTGCATCCGAGATGTTAGATTGCCTTAGATTACGATATCGACCGTTATGGACGCATATAATATTCCCACCGAAAAGTATGCACCGACACGCCAGGAATATTGTAAAATATTACGTCTGAGATGATAGATTGCCTTAGATTAGGATATACAACGTTATAGACTCATATAATGTTCCCACCGAGAAGTAGGGTCCGACACGCCTGGAATGATGTAGAATATTACATCCGAGATATCAGGCTGCCTTCGGTTAGGATATATAACGTTATAGACGTATATACTGTTCCCTCCGAGAAGTAGGGTTCGACAGGCCAGGAATGTTACCAAATGTTGCATCCGAGATGTTAGGTTGCCTTAGGTTAGGATAAATGACGTTATAGACCTATATGCTGTTCCCTCCGAGAAGTAGGTTTCGACAGGCCAGGAATGTTGTCAAATATTGCATCCGAGATGTTAGGTTGCCTTAGGTTAGCATATATAACGTTATAGACGCACGTAATGTTACCACCGAGACGTAGGGTTCCAACACGCCGGGAATGTTGTCAAATGTTATATCCGAGATGTTAGGTTGTCTTAGGTTAGGATATATGTCGTTATAGACGTATATGCTGTTCCCTCCGAGAAGTAGGGTTCGACAGGCCAGGAATGTTGTCAAATATTGCATCCGAGATGTTAGGTTGCCTTAGGTTAGCATATATAACGTTATAGACGCACGTAATGTTACCACCGAGACATAGGGTTCCAACACGCCGGGAATGTTGTCAAATGTTATATCCGAGATGTTAGGTTGCCTTAGGTTAGGATATATGACGTTACAGACGTATATACTGTTCCCACCGAGAAGTAGGGTCCGACACGCCAGGAATGTTGTCAAATATTACATCCGAGATGTTAGGTTGCCTTACGTTAGGATATATAACGTTATAGACGTATATACAGTTCCCTCCGAGAAGTAGGGTTCGACAGGCCTGGAATGTTGTCAAATATTGCATCCGAGATGTTAGGTTGCCTTAGATTACGATATCGACCGTTATAGACGCATATAATATTCCCACCGAAAAGTATGCACCGACACGCCAGGAATATTGTAAAATATTACGTCTGAGATAATAGGTTGCCTTAGATTAGGATATACAACGTTATAGAATCATATAATGTTCCCACCGAGAAGTAGGGTTCGACACGCCTGGAATGATGTAGAATATTACATCCGAGATGTCAGCTTGCCTTAGGTTAGGATGTATAACGTTATAGACGTATATACTGTTCCCTCCGAGAAGTAGGGTTCGACAGGCCAGGAATGTTGTCAAATATTGCATCCGAGATGTTAGGTTGCCTTAGGTTAGCATATATAACGTTATAGACGCACGTAATGTTACCAACGAGACGTAGGGTTCCAACACGCCGGGTATGTTGTCAAATGTTATATCCGAGATGTTAGGTTGCCTTAGGTTAGGATATATGACGTTACAGACGTATATACTGTTCCCACCGAGAAGTAGGGTCCGAAACGCCTGGAATGTTGTCAAATATTACATCCGAAATGTTAGGTTACCTTACGTTAGGATATATAACGTTATAGACGTATATACTGTTCCCACCGAGAAGTAGGGTTCGACACGCCAGGAATGTTGTCAAATATTACATACGAGATGTTAGGTGGCCTTAGGTTAGGATATATAACGTTATAGACGCATGTAATGTTACCACCGAGACGTAGGGACCAACACGCCTTTAATGTTGTCAAATGTTACATCCGAAATGTTAGGTTGCCTTAGGTTAGGATATATGACGTTATAGACGTATATGCTGTTCCCTCCGAGAAGTAGGATTCGACAGGCCAGGAATGTTGTCAAATATTGCATCCGAGATGTTAGGTTGCCTTAGGTTAGGATATATAACGTTATAGACGCATGTAATGTTACCACCGAGACGTAGGGACCGACACGCCTGGAATGTTGTCAAATGTTACATCCGGGATGTTAGGTTGTCTTAGGTTAGAATATATGTCTTTACAGACGTATATACTGTTCCCTCCGAGAAGTAGGGTTCGACAGGCCAGGAATGTTGTCAAATATTGCATCCGAGATGTTAGGTTGCCTTAGATTAGGATATATACCGTTACAGACGTATATACTGTTCCCTCCGAGAAGTAGGGTTCGACAGGCCAGGAATGTTGTCAAATATTGCATCCGAGATGTTAGATTGCCTTAGATTACGATATCGACCGTTATGGACGCATATAATATTCCCACCGAAAAGTATGCACCGACACGCCAGGAATATTGTAAAATATTACGTCTGAGATAATAGATTGCCTTAGATTAGGATATACAACGTTATAGACTCATATAATGTTACCACCGAGAAGTAGGGTCCGACACGCCTGGAATGATGTAGAATATTACATCCGAGATATCAGGCTGCCTTCGGTTAGGATATATAACGTTATAGACGTATATACTGTTCCCTCCGAGAAGTAGGGTTCGACAGGCCAGGAATGTTACCAAATGTTGCATCCGAGATGTTAGGTTGCCTTAGATTAGGATATATACCGCTATAGACGTATATACTGTTCCCTCCGAGATGTAGGGTTCGACAGGCCAGGAATGTTGACAAATATTGCATCCGAGATGTTAGATTGCCTTAGATTACGATATCGACCGTTATGGACGCATATAATATTCCCACCGAAAAGTATGCACCGACACGCCAGGAATATTGTAAAATATTACGTCTGAGATAATAGGTTGCCTTAGATTAGGATACACAACGTTATAGACTCATATAATGTTCCCACCGAGAAGTAATGTCCGACACGCCTGGAATGATGTAGAATATTACATCCGAGATGTCAGGTTGCCTTCGGTTAGGATATATAACGTTATAGACGTATATACTGTTCCCTCCGAGATGTAGGGTTCGACAGGCCAGGAATGTTGTCAAATATTGCATCCGAGATGTTAGGTTGCCTTAGGTTAGCATATATAACGTTATAGACGCACGTAATGTTACCACCGAGACGTAGGGTTCCAACACGCCGGGAATGTTGTCAAATGTTATATCCGAGATGTTAGGTTGCCTTAGGTTAGGATATATGACGTTACAGACGTATATACTGTTCCCACCGAGAAGTAGGGACCGACACGACAGGAATGTTGTCAAATATTACATCCGAGATGTTAGGTTGCCTTACGTTAGGATATATAACGTTATAGACGTATATACTGTTCCCTCCGAGAAGTAGGGTTCGACAGGCCAGGAATGTTGTCAAATATTGCATCCGAGATGTTAGGTTGCCTTAGATTACGATATCGACCGTTATAGACGCATATAATATTCCCACCGAAAAGTATGCACCGACACGCCAGGAATATTGTAAAATATTACGTCTGAGATAATAGGTTGCCTTAGATTAGGATACACAACGTTATAGACTCATATAATGTTCCCACCGAGAAGTAATGTCCGACACGCCTGGAATGATGTAGAATATTACATCCGAGATGTCAGGTTGCCTTCGGTTAGGATATATAACGTTATAGACGTATATACTGTTCCCTCCGAGAAGTAGGGTTCGACAGGCCAGGAATGTTGTCAAATATTGCATCCGAGATGTTAGGTTGCCTTAGGTTAGCATATATACCGCTATAGACGTATATACTGTTCCCTCCGAGATGTAGGTTTCGACAGGCCAGGAATGTTGTCAAATATTGCATCCGAGATGTTAGGTTGCCTTAGGTTAGCATATATAACGTTATAGACGCACGTAATGTTACCACCGAGACGTAGGGTTCCAACACGCCGGGAATGTTGTCAAATGTTATATCCGAGATATTAGGTTGCCTTAGGTTAGGATATATGACGTTACAGACGTATATACTGTTCCCACCGAGAAGTAGGGTCCGACACGCCTGGAATGTTGTAGAATAATACATCCGGGATGTCAGGTTGCCTTAGGTTAGGATATATAACGTTATAGACGTATATACTGTTCCCTCCGAGAAGTAGGGTTCGACAGGCCAGGAATGTTGTCAAATATTGCATCCGAGATGTTAGGTTGCCTTAGATTAGGATATATACCGCTATAGACGTATATACTGTTCCCTCCGAGATGTAGGGTTCGACAGGCCAGGAATGTTGTCAAATATTGCATCCGAGATGTTAGGTTGCCTTAGGTTAGCATATATAACGTTGTAGACGCACGTAATGTTACCACCGAGACGTAGGGTTCCAACACGCCGCGAATGTTGTCAAATGTTATATCCGAGATGTTAGGTTGTCTTAGGTTAGGATATATGTCGTTATAGACGTATATGCTGTTCCCTCCGAGAAGTAGGGTTCGACAGGCCAGGAATGTTGTCAAATATTGCATCCGAGATGTTAGGTTGCCTTAGGTTAGCATATATAACGTTATAGACGCACGTAATGTTACCACCGAGACATAGGGTTCCAACACGCCGGGAATGTTGTCAAATGTTATATCCGAGATGTTAGGTTGCCTTAGGTTAGGATATATGACGTTACAGACGTATATACTGTTCCCACCGAGAAGTAGGGACCGACACGACAGGAATGTTGTCAAATATTACATCCGAGATGTTAGGTTGCCTTACGTTAGGATATATAACGTTATAGACGTATATACTGTTCCCTCCGAGAAGTAGGGTTCGACAGGCCAGGAATGTTGTCAAATATTGCATCCGAGATGTTAGGTTGCCTTAGATTACGATATCGACCGTTATAGACGCATATAATATTCCCACCGAAAAGTATGCACCGACACGCCAGGAATATTGTAAAATATTACGTCTGAGATAATAGGTTGCCTTAGATTAGGATATACAACGTTATAGACTCATATAATGTTCCCACCGAGAAGTAGGGTTCGACACGCCTGGAATGATGTAGAATAGTACATCCGAGATGTCAGCTTGCCTTAGGTTAGGATGTATAACGTTATAGACGTATATACTGTTCCCTCCGAGAAGTAGGGTTCGACAGGCCAGGAATGTTGTCAAATATTGCATCCGAGATGTTAGGTTGCCTTAGGTTAGCATATATAACGTTATAGACGTACATACTGTTCCCTCCGAGACGTAGGGTTCCAACACGCCGGGTATGTTGTCAAATGTTATATCCGAGATGTTAGGTTGCCTTAGGTTAGGATATATGACGTTACAGACGTATATACTGTTCCCAACGAGAAGTAGGGTCCGACACGCCAGGAATGTTGTCAAATATTACATCCGAGATGTTAGGTTACCTTCCGTTAGGATATATAACGTTATAGACGTATATACTGTTCCTACCGAGAAGTAGGTTTCGACACGCCAGGAGTGTTGTCAAATATTACATACGAGATGTTAGGTGGCCTTAGGTTAGGATATATAACGTTATAGACGCATGTAATGTTACCACCGAGACGTAGGGACCGACAGGCCTGGAATGTTGTAAAATGTTACATCCGGGATGTTAGGTTGTCTTAGGTTAGGATATATGTCGTTACAGACGTATATACTGTTCCCTCCGAGAAGTAGGGTTCGACAGGCCAGGAATGTTGTCAAATATTGCATCCGAGATGTTAGGTTGCCTTAGATTAGGACATATACCGTTATAGACGCATATACTGTTCCCTCCGAGAAGTAGGGTTCGACAGGCCAGGAATGTTGTCAAATATTGCATCCGAGATGTTAGGTTGCCTTAGATTAGGAAATATACCGTTATAGACGCATGTAATGTTACCACCGAGACGTAGGGACCGACACGCCTGGAATGTTGTCAAATGTTATATCCGAGATGTTAGGTTGCCTTAGGTTAGGATATATGACGTTACAAACGTATATACTGTTCCCACCGAGAAGTAGGGTCCGACACGCCAGGAATGTTGTCAAATATTACATCCGAGATGTTAGGTTACCTTACGTTAGGATATATAACGTTATAGACGTATATACTGTTCCCACCGAGAAGTAGGGTTCGACACGCCAGGAATGTTGTCAAATATTACATCCGAGATGTTAGGTTACCTTACGTTAGGATATATAACGTTATAGACGTATATACTGTTCCCACCGAGAAGTAGGGTTCGACACGCCAGGAATGTTGTCAAATATTACATACGAGATGTTAGGTGGCCTTAGGTTAGGATATATAACGTTACAGACGCATGTAATGTTACCACCGAGACGTAGGGACCGACAGGCCTGGAATGTTGTAAAATGTTACATCCGAGAAGTTACGTTGCCAAGATTAGGATATATACCGCTATAGACGCATGTAATGTTACCACCGAGACGTAGGGACCGACACGCCTGGAATGTTGTCAAATGTTACATCCGAGATGTTAGGTTGTCTTACGTTAGGATATATGACGTTATAGACGTATATGCTGTTCCCTCCGAGAAGTAGGATTCGACAGGCCAGGAATGTTGTCAAATGTTATATCCGAGATGTTAGGTTGCCTTAAGTTAGGATATATGACGTTACAGACGTATATACTGTTCCCACTGAGAAGTAGGGTCCAACACGCCTGGAATGTTGTAGAATAATACATCCGAGATGTCAGGTTGCCTTAGGTTAGGATATATAACGTTATAGACGTATATACTGTTCCCTCCGAGAAGTAGGGTTCGACAGGCCAGGAATGTTGTCAAATATTGCATCCGAGATGTTAGGTTGCCTTAGATTAGGAAATATACCGTTATAGACGCATGTAATGTTACCACCGAGACGTAGGGACCGACACGCCTGGAATGTTGTCAAATGTTACATCCGAGATGTTAGGTTGCCTTAGGTTAGGATATATGACGTTATAGACGTATATGCTGTTCCCTCCGAGAAGTAGGGTTCGACAGGCCAGGAATGTTGTCAAATATTGCATCCGAGATGTTAGGTTGCCTTAGGTTAGCATATATAACGTTATAGACGCACGTAATGTTACCACCGAGACGTAGGGTTCCAACACGCCGGGAATGTTGTGAAATGTTATATCCGAGATGTTAGGTTGTCTTAGGTTAGGATATATGTCGTTATAGACGTATATGCTGTTCCCTCCGAGAAGTAGGGTTCGACAGGCCAGGAATGTTGTCAAATATTGCATCCGAGATGTTAGGTTGCCTTAGGTTAGCATATATAACGTTATAGACGCACGTAATGTTACCACCGAGACGTAGGGTTCCAACACGCCGGGTATGTTGTCAAATGTTATATCCGAGATGTTAGGTTGCCTTAGGTTAGGATATATGACGTTATAGACGTATATGCTGTTCCCTCCGAGAAGTAGGGTTCGACACGCCAGGAATGATGTAGAATAGTACATCCGAGATGTCAGCTTGCCTTAGGTTAGGATGTATAACGTTATAGACGTATATACTGTTCCCTCCGAGAAGTAGGGTTCGACAGGCCAGGAATGTTGTCAAATATTGCATCCGAGATGTTAGGTTGCCTTAGGTTAGCATATATAACGTTATAGACGTACATACTGTTCCCTCCGAGACGTAGGGTTCCAACACGCCGGGTATGTTGTCAAATGTTATATCCGAGATGTTAGGTTGCCTTAGGTTAGGATATATGACGTTACAGACGTATATACTGTTCCCAACGAGAAGTAGGGTCCGACACGCCAGGAATGTTGTCAAATATTACATCCGAGATGTTAGGTTACCTTCCGTTAGGATATATAACGTTATAGACGTATATACTGTTCCTACCGAGAAGTAGGTTTCGACACGCCAGGAATGTTGTCAAATATTACATACGAGATGTTAGGTGGCCTTAGGTTAGGATATATAACGTTATAGACGCATGTAATGTTACCACCGAGACGTAGGGACCGACAGGCCTGGAATGTTGTCAAATGTTACATCCGAGATGTTAGGTTGTCTTAGGTTAGGATATATGACGTTATAGACGTATATGCTGTTCCCTCCGAGAAGTAGGATTCGACAGGCCAGGAATGTTGTCAAATATTGCATCCGAGATGTTAGGTTGCCTTAGGTTAGGATATATAACGTTATAGACGCATGTAATGTTACCACCGAGACGTAGGGACCGACACGCCTGGAATGTTGTCAAATGTTACATCCGGGATGTTAGGTTGTCTTAGGTTAGGATATATGTCGTTACAGACGTATATACTGTTCCCTCCGAGAAGTAGGGTTCGACAGGCCAGGAATGTTGTCAAATATTGCATCCGAGATGTTAGGTTGCCTTAGATTAGGACATATACCGTTATAGACGCATATACTGTTCCCTCCGAGAAGTAGGGTTCGACAGGCCAGGAATGTTGTCAAATATTGCTTCCGAGATGTTAGGTTGCCTTAGATTAGGAAATATACCGTTATAGACGCATGTAATGTTACCACCGAGACGTAGGGACCGACACGCCTGGAATGTTGTCAAATGTTATATCCGAGATGTTAGGTTGCCTTAGGTTAGGATATATGACGTTACAAACGTATATACTGTTCCCACCGAGAAGTAGGGTCCGACACGCCAGGAATGTTGTCAAATATTACATCCGAGATGTTAGGTTACCTTACGTTAGGATATATAACGTTATAGACGTATATACTGTTCCCACCGAGAAGTAGGGTTCGACACGCCAGGAAAGTTGTCAAATATTACATCCGAGATGTTAGGTTACCTTACGTTAGGATATATAACGTTATAGACGTATATACTGTTCCCACCGAGAAGTAGGGTTCGACACGCCAGGAATGTTGTCAAATATTACATACGAGATGTTAGGTGGCCTTAGGTTAGGATATATAACGTTACAGACGCATGTAATGTTACCACCGAGACGTAGGGACCGACAGGCCTGGAATGTTGTAAAATGTTACATCCGAGAAGTTACGTTGCCAAGATTAGGATATATACCGCTATAGACGCATGTAATATTACCACCGAGACGTAGGGACCGACACGCCTGGAATGTTGTCAAATGTTACATCCGAGATGTTAGGTTGTCTTAGGTTAGGATATATGACGTTATAGACGTATATGCTGTTCCCTCCGAGAAGTAGGATTCGACAGGCCAGGAATGTTGTCAAATGTTATATCCGAGATGTTAGGTTGCCTTAAGTTAGGATATATGACGTTACAGACGTATATACTGTTCCCACTGAGAAGTAGGGTCCAACACGCCTGGAATGTTGTAGAATAATACATCCGAGATGTCAGGTTGCCTTAGGTTAGGATATATAACGTTATAGACGTATATACTGTTCCCTCCGAGAAGTAGGGTTCGACAGGCCAGGAATGTTGTCAAATATTGCATCCGAGATGTTAGGTTGCCTTAGATTAGGAAATATACCGTTATAGACGCATGTAATGTTACCACCGAGACGTAGGGACCGACACGCCTGGAATGTTGTCAAATGTTACATCCGAGATGTTAGGTTGCCTTAGGTTAGGATATATGACGTTATAGACGTATATGCTGTTCCCTCCGAGAAGTAGGGTTCGACAGGCCAGGAATGTTGTCAAATATTGCATCCGAGATGTTAGGTTGCCTTAGGTTAGCATATATAACGTTATAGACGCACGTAATGTTACCACCGAGACGTAGGGTTCCAACACGCCGGGTATGTTGTCAAATGTTATATCCGAGATGTTAGGTTGCCTTAGGTTAGGATATATGACGTTATAGACGTATATGCTGTTCCCTCCGAGAAGTAGGGTTCGACACGCCAGGAATGTTATCAAATATTACATACGAGATGTTAGGTGGCCTTAGGTTAGAATATATAACGTTATAGACGCATGTAATGTTACCACCGTGACGTAGGGTCCGACAGGCCTGGAATGTTGTAAAATGTTACATCCGAGACGTTAGGTTGCCTAAGATTAGGATATATACCGCTATAGACGCATGTAATGTTATCACCGAGACGTAGGGACCGACACGCCTGGAATGTTGTCAAATGTTACATCCGAGATGTTAGGTTGCCTTAGGTTAGGATATATGACGTTATAGACGTATATGCTGTTCCCTCCGAGAAGTAGGATTCGACAGGCCAGGAATGTTGTCAAATATTGCATCCGAGATGTTAGGTTGCCTTAGGTTAGGATATATAACGTTATAGACGCATGTACTGTTACCACCGAGACGTAGGGACCGACACGCCTGGAATGTTGTCAAATATTACATCCGAGATGTTAGGTTGCCTTAGATTAGGATATATACCGTTATAGACGTATATACAGTTCCATCCGAGAAGTACGGTTCGACACGCCTGGAATGATGTAGAATATTACATCCGAGATGTCAGGTTGCCTTAGGTTAGGATATATAACGTTATAGACGTATATACTGTTCCCTCCGAGAAGTAGGGTTCGACAGGCCAGGAATGTTGTCAAATATTACATACGAGATGTTAGGTGGCCTTAGGTTAGGATATATAACGTTATAGACGCATGTAATGTTACCACCGTGACGTAGGGACCGACAGGCCTGGAATGTTGTAAAATGTTACATCCGAGATGTTAGGTTGTCTTAGGTTAGGATATATGACGTTACAGACGTATATACTGTTCCCTCCGAGAAGTAGGGTTCGACAGGCCAGGAATGTTGGCAAATATTGCATCCGAGATGTTAGGTTGCCTTAGGTTAGGATATATAACGTTATAGACGCATGTAATGTTACCACCGAGAGGTAGGGACCTACAAGCCTGGAATGTTGTCAAATGTTACATCCGAGATGTTAGGTTGCCTTAGGTTAGGATATATAACGTTATAGACGCATGTAATGTTACCACCGAGACGTAGGGACCGACACGCCTGGAATGTTGTCAAATGTTACATCCGAGATGTTAGGTTGCCTTAGATTAGGATATATACCGTTATAGACGTATATATAGTTCCATCCGAGAAGTAGGGTTCGACACGCCTGGAATGATGTAGAATATTACATACGAGATGTTAGGTGGCCTTAGGTTAGGATATATAACGTTATAGACGCATGTAATGTTACCACCGTGACGTAGGGACCGACAGGCCTGGAATGTTGTAAAATGTTACATCCGAGATGTTAGGTTGCCTAAGATTAGGATATCTACCGCTATAGACGCATGTAATGTTATCACCGAGACGTAGGGACCGACACGCCTGGAATGTTGTCAAATGTTACATCCGAGATGTTAGGTTGCCTTAGATTAGGATATATACCGTTATAGACGTATATACAGTTCCCTCCGAGAAGTAGGGTTCGACAGGCCAGGAATGTTGTCAAATATTGCATCCGAGATGTTAGGTTGCCTTAGATTACGATATCGACCGTTATAGACGCATATAATATTCCCACCGAAAAGTATGCACCGACACGCCAGGAATATTGTAAAATATTACGTCTGAGATAATAGGTTGCCTTAGATTAGGATATACAACGTTATAGACTCATATAATGTTCCCACCGAGAAGTAGGGTTCGGCACGTCTGGAATGATGTAGAATATTACATCCGAGATGTCAGGTTGCCTTAGGTTAGGATATATGACGTTACAGACGTATATACTGTTCCCACCGAGAAGTAGGGTCCGACACGCCTGCAATGTTGTCAAATGTTACATCCGAGATGTTAGGTTGCCTTAGATTAGGATATATACCGTTATAGACGTATATACAGTTCCATCCGAGAACTAGGGTACGACACGCCTGGAATGATGTAGAATATTACATCCGAGATGTCATGTTGCCTTAGGTTAGGATATATAACTTTATAGACGTAAATACTGTTCCCTCCGAGAAGTAGGGTTCGACAGGCCAGGAATGTTGTCAAATATTGCATCCGAGATGTTAGGTTGCCTTAGGTTAGGATATATAACGTTATAGACGCATGTACTGTTACCACCGTGATGTAGGGACCGACAGGCCTGGAATGTTGTAAAATGTTACATCCGAGATGTTAGGTTGCCTAAGATTAGGATATATACCGCTATAGACGCATGTAATGTTATCACCGAGACGTAGGTACCGATACGCCTGGAATGTTGTCAAATGTTACATCCGCGATGTTAGGTTGCCTTAGGTTAGGATATATGACGTTATAGACGTATATGCTGTTCCCTCCGAGAAGTAGGATTCGACAGGCCAGGAATGTTGTCAAACATTGCATCCGAGATGTTAGGTTGCCTGAAGTTAGGATATATAACGTTATAGACGCATGTAACGTTACCACCGAGACGTAGGGACCGACACGCCTGGAATGTTGTCAAATGTTACATCCGGGATGTTAGGTTGCCTTAGGTTAGGATATATGTCGTTACAGACGTATATACTGTTCCCTCCGAGGAGTAGGTTTCTACAGGCCAGGAATGTTGTCAAATATTGCATCCGAGATGTTAGGTTGCCTTAGATTAGGATATATACCGTCATAGACGTATATACTGTTCCCTCCGAGAAGTAGGGTTCGACAGGCCAGGAATGTTGTCAAATATTGCATCCGAGATGTTATGTTGCCTTAGGTTAGCATATATAACGTTATAGACGCACTTAATGTTACAACCGAGACGTAGGGTTCCAACACGCCTGGAATGTTGTCAAATGTTATATCCGAGATGTTAGGTTGCCTAAGGTTAGGATATATGACGTTACAGACGTATATACTGTTCCCACCGAGAAGTAGGGTCCGACACGCCAGGAATGTTGTAAAATGTTACATCCGAGATGTTAGGTTGCCTTAGGTTAGGATATATGACGTTATAGACGTATATGCTGTTCCCTCCGAGAAGTAGGATTCGACAGGCCAGGAATGTTGTCAAATATTGCATCTGAGATGTTAGGTTGCCTTAGATTAGGATATATACCGTTATAGACGTATATACTGTTCCCTCCGAGAAGTAGGGTTCGACAGGCCAGGAATGTTATCAAATATTGCATCCGAGATGTTAGGTTGCTTTAGATTAGGATATATACCGCTATAGACGTATATAATCTTCCCCCCGAGATGTAGGGTTCGACAGGCCAGGAATGTTGTCAAATATTGCATCCGAAATGTTAGGTTGCCTTAGATAAGGATATACAACGTTATAGACGCATATAATGTTCCAACCGAGAAGCACGGTCCGACACGCCTGGAATGATGTAGAATATTACATCCGAGATGTCAGGTTGCCTTAGGTTAGGATATATAACGTTATAGACGTATATACTGTTCCCTCCGAGAAGTAGGGTTCGACAGGCTAGGAATGTTGTCAAATATTGCATCCGAGATGTTAGGTTGCCTTAGATAAGGATATATAACGTTATAGACGCACGTAATGTTACCACCGAGACGTAGGGTTCCAACACGTCGGGAATGTTGTCAAATGTTATATCCGAGATGTTAGGCTGCCTTAGGTTAGGATATATGACGTTATAGACGTATATGCTGTTCCCTCCGAGAAGTAGGGTTTGACAGGCCAGGAATGTTGTCAAATATTACATCCGAGATGTTAGGTTGCCTTAGGTTAGGATATATAACGTTATAGACGCATGTAATGTTACCACCGAGAGGTAGGGACCTACAAGCCTGGAATGTTGTCAAATGTTACATCCGAGATGTTAGGTTGCCTTAGGTTAGGATATATAACGTTATAGACGCATGTAATGTTACCACCGAGACGTAGGGACCGACACGCCTGGAATGTTGTCAAATTTTACATCCGAGATGTTAGGTTGCCTTAGATTAGGATATATACCGTTATAGACGTATATATAGTTCCATCCGAGAAGTAGGGTTCGACACGCCTGGAATGATGTAGAATATTACATCCGAGATGTCAGGTTGCCTTAGGTTAGGATATATAACGTTATAGACGTATATACTGTTCCCTCCGAGAAGTAGGGTTCGACAGGCCAGGAATGTTGTCAAATATTGCATCCGAGATGTTAGGTTGCCTTAGGTTAGCATATATAACGTTATAGACGCACGTAATATTACCACCGAGACGTAGGGTTCCAACACGGCGGGTATGTTGTCAAATATTGCATCCGAGATGTTAGGTTGCCTTACGTTAGGATATATAACGTTATAGACGTATATACTGTTCCCACCGAGAAGTAGGGTTCGACACGCCAGGAATGTTGTCAAATATTACATACGAGATGTTAGGTGGCCTTAGGTTAGGATATATAACGTTATAGACGCATGTAATGTTACCACCGTGACGTAGGGACCGACAGGCCTGGAATGTTGTAAAATGTTACATCCGAGATGTTAGGTTGCCTAAGATTAGGATATGTACCGCTATAGACGCATGTAATGTTATCACCGATACGTAGGGACCGACACGCCTGGAATGTTGTCAAATGTTACATCCGAGATGTTAGATTGCCTTAGATTAGGATATATACCGTTATAGACGTATATACAGTTCCCTCCGAGAAGTAGGGTTCGACAGGCCAGGAATGTTGTCAAATATTGCATCCGAGATGTTAGGTTGCCTTAGATTACGATATCGACCGTTATAGACGCATATAATATTCCCACCGAAAAGTATGCACCGACACGCCAGGAATATTGTAAAATATTACGTCTGAGATAATAGGTTGCCTTAGATTAGGATATACAACGTTATAGACTCATATAATGTTCCCACCGAGAAGTAGGGTTCGGCACGCCTGGAATGATGTAGAATATTACATCCGAGATGTCAGGTTGCCTTAGGTTAGGATATATGACGTTACAGACGTATATACTGTTCCCACCGAGAAGTAGGGTCCGACACGCCTGCAATGTTGTCAAATGTTACATCCGAGATGTTAGGTTGCCTTAGATTAGGATATATACCGTTATAGACGTATATACAGTTCCATCCGAGAAGTAGGGTACGACACGCCTGGAATGATGTAGAATATTACATCCGAGATGTCATGTTGCCTTAGGTTAGGATATATAACTTTATAGACGTAAATACTGTTCCCTCCGAGAAGTAGGGTTCGACAGGCCAGGAATGTTGTCAAATATTGCATCCGAGATGTTATGTTGCCTTAGGTTAGCATATATAACGTTATAGACGCACTTAATGTTACCACCGAGACGTAGGGTTCCAACACGCCTGGAATGTTGTCAAATGTTATATCCGAGATGTTAGGTTGCCTAAGGTTAGGATATATGACGTTACAGACGTATATACTGTTCCCACCGAGAAGTAGGGTCCGACACGCCAGGAATGTTGTAAAATGTTACATCCGAGATGTTAGGTTGCCTTAGGTTAGGATATATGACGTTATAGACGTATATGCTGTTCCCTCCGAGAAGTAGGATTCGACAGGCCAGGAATGTTGTCAAATATTGCATCTGAGATGTTAGGTTGCCTTAGATTAGGATATATACCGTTATAGACGTATATACTGTTCCCTCCGAGAAGTAGGGTTCGACAGGCCAGGAATGTTATCAAATATTGCATCCGAGATGTTAGGTTGCTTTAGATTAGGATATATACCGCTATAGACGTATATAATCTTCCCCCCGAGATGTAGGGTTCGACAGGCCAGGAATGTTGTCAAATATTGCATCCGAGATGTTAGGTTGCCTTAGATAAGGATATACAACGTTATAGACGCATATAATGTTCCAACCGAGAAGCACGGTCCGACACGCCTGGAATGATGTAGAATATTACATCCGAGATGTCAGGTTGCCTTAGGTTAGGATATATAACGTTATAGACGTATATACTGTTCCCTCCGAGAAGTAGGGTTCGACAGGCTAGGAATGTTGTCAAATATTGCATCCGAGATGTTAGGTTGCCTTAGATAAGGATATATAACGTTATAGACGCACGTAATGTTACCACCGAGACGTAGGGTTCCAACACGCCGGGAATGTTGTCAAATGTTATATCCGAGATGTTAGGTTGCCTTAGGTTAGCATATATAGCGTTATAGACGCACGTAATGTTACCACAGAGACGTAGGGTTCCAACACGCCTGGAATGTTGTCAAATGTTATATCCGAGATGTTAGGTTGCCTTAGGTTAGGATATATGACGTTACAGACGTATATACTGTTCCCACCGGGAAGTAGGTTCCGACACGCCAGGAATGTTGTCAAATATTACATCCGAGTTGTTAGGTTGCCTTAGGTTAGGATATATAACGTTATAGACGTATATACTGTTCCCACCGAGAAGTAGGGTTCGACACGCCAGGAATGTTGTCAAATATTACATACGAGATGTTAGGTGGCCTTAGGTTAGGATAAATAACGTTATAGATGTATATGCTGTTCCCTCCGAGAAGTAGGGTTCGACAGGCCATGAATGTTGTCAAATATTGCATCCGAGATGTTAGGTTGCCTTAGGTTAGGATATATGACGTTACAGACGTATATACTGTTCCCACCGAGAAGTAGGGTTCGACACGCCAGGAATGTTGCCAAATATTACATACGAGATGTTAGGTGGTCTTAGGTTAGGATATATAACGTTATAGACGCATGTAATGTTACCACCGAGACGTAGGGACCGACAGGCCTGGAATGTTGTAAAATGTTACATTCGAGATGTTAGGTTGCCTAAGATTAGGATATATACCGCTATAGACGCATATAATGTTCCCACCGAGAAGTAGGGTCCGACACGCCTGGAATGATGTAGAATATTACATCCGAGATGTCAGGTTGCCTTAGGTTAGGATATATAATGTTATAGACGTATATACTGTTCCCTCCGAGAAGTAGGGTTCGACAGGCTAGGAATGTTGTCAAATATTGCATCCGAGATGTTAGGTTGCCTTAGATAAGGATATATAACGTTATAGACACATATAATGTTACCACCGAGACGTAGGGACCGACATGCCTGGAATGTTGTCAAATGTTACATCCAAGATGTTAGGTTGCCTTAGGTTAGGATATATAACGTTGTAGACGCATGTAACGTTACCACCGAGACGTAGGGACCGACACACCTGGAATGTTGTCAAATGTTACATCCGAGATGTTAGGTTGCCTTAGGCTAGGATATATGACGTTATAGATGTATATGCTGTTCCCTCCGAGAAGTAGGGTTCGACAGGCCATGAATGTTGTCACATATTGCATCCGAGATGTTAGGTTGCCTTAGGTTAGGATATATGACGTTACAGACGTATATACTGTTCCCACCGAGAAGTAGGGTCCGACACGCCAGGAATGTTGTCAAATATTACATCCGAGATGTTAGGTTGCCTTAGGTTAGGATATATAACGTTATAGACGTATATACTGTTCCCACCGAGAAGTAGGGTTCGACAGGCCAGGAATGTTGTCAAATATTGCATCCGAGATGTTAGGTTGCCTTAGGTTAGGATATATAACGTCATAGACGCATGTAATGCTACCACCCAGACGTAGGGACCGACACGCCTGGAATGTTGTCAAATGTTACATCCGAGATGTTAGGTTGCCTTAGATTAGGATATATACCGTTATAGACGTATATACAGTTCCCTCCGAGAAGTAGGGTTCGACAGGCCAGGAATGATGTCAAATATTGCATCCGAGATGTTAGGTTGCCTTAGATTACGATATCGACCGTTATAGACGCATATAATATTCCCACCGAAAAGTATGCACCGACACGCCAGGAATATTGTAAAATATTACGTCTGAGATAATAGGTTGCCTTAGATTAGGATATACAACGTTATAGACTCATATAATGTTCCCACCGAGAAGTAGGGTTCGACACGCCTGGAATGATGTAGAATATTACATCCGAGATGTCAGGTTGCCTTAGGTTAGGATATATGACGTTATAGACGTATATGCTGTTCCCTCCGAGAAGTAGGGTTCGACACGCCAGGAATGTTATCAAATATTACATACGAGATGTTAGGTGGCCTTAGGTTAGGATATATAACGTTATAGACGCATGTAATGTTACCACCGTGACGTAGGGACCGACAGGCCTGGAATGTTGTCAAATATTACATCCGAGATGTTAGGTTGCCTTAGATTAGGATATATACCGTTATAGACGTATATACAGTTCCATCCGAGAAGTAGGGTACGACACGCCTGGAATGATGTAGAATATTACATCCGAGATGTCATGTTGCCTTAGGTTAGGATATATAACTTTATAGACGTAAATACTGTTCCCTCCGAGAAGTAGGGTTCGACAGGCCAGGAATGTTGTCAAATATTGCATCCGAGATGTTAGGTTGCCTTAGGTTAGGATATATAACGTTATAGACGCATGTACTGTTACCACCGAGACGTAGGGACCGACACGCGTGGAATGTTGTCAAATGTTACATCCGAGATGTTAGGTTGCCTTAGATTAGGATATATACCGTTATAGACGTATATACAGTTCCATCCGAGAAATAGGGTTCGACACGCCTGGAATGATGTAGAATATTACATCCGAGATGTCAGGTTGCCTTAGGTTAGGATATATAACGTTATAGACTTATATACTGTTCCCTCCGAGAAGTAGGGTTCGACAGGCCAGGAATGTTGTCAAATATTACATACGAGATGTTAGGTGGCCTTAGGTTAGGATATATAACGTTATAGACGCATGTAATGTTACCACCGTGACGTAGGGACCGACAGGCCTGGAATGTTGTAAAATGTTACATCCGAGATGTTAGGTTGCCTAAGATTAGGATATATACCGCTATAGACGCATGTAATGTTATCACCGAGACGTAGGTACCGACACGCCTGCAATGTTGTCAAATGTTACATCCGGGATGTTAGGTTGCCTTAGGTTAGGATATATGTCGTTACAGACGTATATACTGTTCCCTCCGAGGAGAAGGGTTCTACAGGCCAGGAATGTTGTCAAATATTGCATCCGAGATGTTAGGTTGCCTTAGATTAGGATATATACCGTTATAGACGTATATACTGTTCCCTCCGAGAAGTAGGATTCTACAGGCCAGGAATGTTGTCAAATATTGCATCCGAGATGTTAGGTTGCCTTAGGTTAGCATATATAACGTTATAGACGCACGTAATGTTACCACCGAGACGTAGGGTTCCAACACGCCGGGAATGTTGTCAAATGTTATATCCGAGATGTTAGGTTGCCTTAGGTTAGGATATATGACGTTACAGACATATATACTGTTCCCACCGAGAAGTAGGGTCCGACACGCCCGGAATGTTGTCAAATATTACATCCGAGATGTTAGGTTGCCTTAGGTTAGGATATATGACGTTACAGACGTATATACTGTTCCCACCGGGAAGTAGGGTTCGACACGCCAGGAATGTTGTCAAATATTACATACGAGATGTTAGGTGGCCTTAGGTTAGGATATATAACGTTATAGACGCATGTAATGTTACCACCGAGACGTAGGGACCGACAGGCCTGGAATGTTGTAAAATGTTACATTCGAGATGTTAGGTTGCCTAAGATTAGGATACATACCGCTATAGACGCATATAATGTTCCCACCGAGAAGTAGGGTCCGACACGCCTGGAATGATGTAGAATATTACATCCGAGATGTCAGGTTGCCTTAGGTTAGGATATATAATGTTATAGACGTATATACTGTTCCCTCCGAGAAGTAGGGTTCGACAGGCTAGGAATGTTGTCAAATATTGCATCCGAGATGTTAGGTTGCCTTAGGTAAGGATATATAACGTTATAGACACATATAATGTTACCACCGAGACGTAGGGACCGACATGCCTGGAATGTTGTCAAATGTTACATCCAAGATGTTAGGTTGCCTTAGGTTAGGATATATAACGTTGTAGACGCATGTAACGTTACCACCGAGACGTAGGGACCGACACACCTGGAATGTTGTCAAATGTTACATCCGAGATGTTAGGTTGCCTTAGGCTAGGATATATGACGTTATAGATGTATATGCTGTTCCCTCCGAGAAGTAGGTTTCGACAGGCCATGAATGTTGTCAAATATTGCATCCGAGATGTTAGGTTGCCTTAGGTTAGGATATATGACGTTACAGAGGTATATACTGTTCCCACCGAGAAGTAGGGTCCGACACGCCAGGAATGTTGTCAAATATTACATCCGAGATGTTAGGTTGCCTTAGGTTAGGATATATAACGTTATAGACGCATGTAATGTTACCACCGAGACGTAGGGACCGACAGGCCTGGAATGTTGTAAAATGATACATCCGAGATGTTAGGTTGCCTAAGATTAGGATATATACCGCTATAGACGCATATAATGTTCCCACCGAGAAGTAGGGTCCGACACGGCTGGAATGATGTAGAATATTACATCCGAGATGTCAGGTTGCCTTAGGTTAGGATATATGACGTTACAGACGTATATACTGTTCCCTCCGAGAAGTAGGGTTCGACAGGCTAGGAATGTTGTCAAATATTGCATCCGAGATGTTAGGTTGCCTTAGATAAGGATATATAACGTTATAGACGCACGTAATGTTACCACCGAGACGTAGGGTTCCAACACGCCGGGAATGTTGTCAAATGTTATATCCGAGATGTTAGGTTGCCTTAGGTTAGCATATATAGCGTTATAGACGCACGTAATGTTACCACAGAGACGTAGGGTTCCAACACGCCTGGAATGTTGTCAAATGTTATATCCGAGATGTTAGGTTGCCTTAGGTTAGGATATATGACGTTACAGACGTATATACTGTTCCCACCGGGAAGTAGGTTCCGACACGCCAGGAATGTTGTCAAATATTACATCCGAGTTGTTAGGTTGCCTTAGGTTAGGATATATAACGTTATAGACGTATATACTGTTCCCACCGAGAAGTAGGGTTCGACACGCCAGGAATGTTGTCAAATATTACATACGAGATGTTAGGTGGCCTTAGGTTAGGATAAATAACGTTATAGATGTATATGCTGTTCCCTCCGAGAAGTAGGGTTCGACAGGCCATGAATGTTGTCAAATGTTGCATCCGAGATGTTAGGTTGCCTTAGGTTAGGATATATGACGTTACAGACGTATATACTGTTCCCACCGAGAAGTAGGGTTCGACACGCCAGGAATGTTGCCAAATATTACATACGAGATGTTAGGTGGTCTTAGGTTAGGATATATAACGTTATAGACGCATGTAATGTTACCACCGAGACGTAGGGACCGACAGGCCTGGAATGTTGTAAAATGTTACATTCGAGATGTTAGGTTGCCTAAGATTAGGATATATACCGCTATAGACGCATATAATGTTCCCACCGAGAAGTAGGGTCCGACACGCCTGGAATGATGTAGAATATTACATCCGAGATGTCAGGTTGCCTTAGGTTAGGATATATAATGTTATAGACGTATATACTGTTCCCTCCGAGAAGTAGGGTTCGACAGGCTAGGAATGTTGTCAAATATTGCATCCGAGATGTTAGGTTGCCTTAGATAAGGATATATAACGTTATAGACACATATAATGTTACCACCGAGACGTAGGGACCGACATGCCTGGAATGTTGTCAAATGTTACATCCAAGATGTTAGGTTGCCTTAGGTTAGGATATATAACGTTGTAGACGCATGTAACGTTACCACCGAGACGTAGGGACCGACACACCTGGAATGTTGTCAAATGTTACATCCGAGATGTTAGGTTGCCTTAGGCTAGGATATATGACGTTATAGATGTATATGCTGTTCCCTCCGAGAAGTAGGGTTCGACAGGCCATGAATGTTGTCACATATTGCATCCGAGATGTTAGGTTGCCTTAGGTTAGGATATATGACGTTACAGACGTATATACTGTTCCCACCGAGAAGTAGGGTCCGACACGCCAGGAATGTTGTCAAATATTACATCCGAGATGTTAGGTTGCCTTAGGTTAGGATATATAACGTTATAGACGTATATACTGTTCCCACCGAGAAGTAGGGTTCGACAGGCCAGGAATGTTGTCAAATATTGCATCCGAGATGTTAGGTTGCCTTAGGTTAGGATATATAACGTCATAGACGCATGTAATGCTACCACCCAGACGTAGGGACCGACACGCCTGGAATGTTGTCAAATGTTACATCCGAGATGTTAGGTTGCCTTAGATTAGGATATATACCGTTATAGACGTATATACAGTTCCCTCCGAGAAGTAGGGTTCGACAGGCCAGGAATGATGTCAAATATTGCATCCGAGATGTTAGGTTGCCTTAGATTACGATATCGACCGTTATAGACGCATATAATATTCCCACCGAAAAGTATGCACCGACACGCCAGGAATATTGTAAAATATTACGTCTGAGATAATAGGTTGCCTTAGATTAGGATATACAACGTTATAGACTCATATAATGTTCCCACCGAGAAGTAGGGTTCGACACGCCTGGAATGATGTAGAATATTACATCCGAGATGTCAGGTTGCCTTAGGTTAGGATATATGACGTTATAGACGTATATGCTGTTCCCTCCGAGAAGTAGGGTTCGACACGCCAGGAATGTTATCAAATATTACATACGAGATGTTAGGTGGCCTTAGGTTAGGATATATAACGTTATAGACGCATGTAATGTTACCACCGTGACGTAGGGACCGACAGGCCTGGAATGTTGTCAAATATTACATCCGAGATGTTAGGTTGCCTTAGATTAGGATATATACCGTTATAGACGTATATACAGTTCCATCCGAGAAGTAGGGTACGACACGCCTGGAATGATGTAGAATATTACATCCGAGATGTCATGTTGCCTTAGGTTAGGATATATAACTTTATAGACGTAAATACTGTTCCCTCCGAGAAGTAGGGTTCGACAGGCCAGGAATGTTGTCAAATATTGCATCCGAGATGTTAGGTTGCCTTAGGTTAGGATATATAACGTTATAGACGCATGTACTGTTACCACCGAGACGTAGGGACCGACACGCGTGGAATGTTGTCAAATGTTACATCCGAGATGTTAGGTTGCCTTAGATTAGGATATATACCGTTATAGACGTATATACAGTTCCATCCGAGAAGTAGGGTTCGACACGCCTGGAATGATGTAGAATATTACATCCGAGATGTCAGGTTGCCTTAGGTTAGGATATATAACGTTATAGACTTATATACTGTTCCCTCCGAGAAGTAGGGTTCGACAGGCCAGGAATGTTGTCAAATATTACATACGAGATGTTAGGTGGCCTTAGGTTAGGATATATAACGTTATAGACGCATGTAATGTTACCACCGTGACGTAGGGACCGACAGGCCTGGAATGTTGTAAAATGTTACATCCGAGATGTTAGGTTGCCTAAGATTAGGATATATACCGCTATAGACGCATGTAATGTTATCACCGAGACGTAGGTACCGACACGCCTGCAATGTTGTCAAATGTTACATCCGGGATGTTAGGTTGCCTTAGGTTAGGATATATGTCGTTACAGACGTATATACTGTTCCCTCCGAGGAGAAGGGTTCTACAGGCCAGGAATGTTGTCAAATATTGCATCCGAGATGTTAGGTTGCCTTAGATTAGGATATATACCGTTATAGACGTATATACTGTTCCCTCCGAGAATTAGGATTCTACAGGCCAGGAATGTTGTCAAATATTGCATCCGAGATGTTAGGTTGCCTTAGGTTAGCATATATAACGTTATAGACGCACGTAATGTTACCACCGAGACGTAGGGTTCCAACACGCCGGGAATGTTGTCAAATGTTATATCCGAGATGTTAGGTTGCCTTAGGTTAGGATATATGACGTTACAGACATATATACTGTTCCCACCGAGAAGTAGGGTCCGACACGCCCGGAATGTTGTCAAATATTACATCCGAGATGTTAGGTTGCCTTACATTAGGATATATAACGTTATAGACGTATATACTGTTCCCACAGAGAAGTAGGGTTCGACACGCCTGGAATGTTGTAGAATAATACATCCGAGAAGTCAGGTTGCCTTAGGTTAGGATATATAACGTTATAGACGTATATACTGTTCCCTCCGAGAAATAGGGTTCGACAGGCCAGGAATGTTGTCAAATATTGCATCCGACATGTTAGGTTGCCTTAGGTTAGCATATATAGCGTTATAGACGCACGTAATGTTACCACAGAGACGTAGGGTTCCAACACGCCTGGAATGTTGTCAAATGTTATATCCGAGATTTTAGGTTGCCTTAGGTTAGGATATATGACGTTACAGACGTATATACTGTTCCCACCGGGAAGTAGGGTTCGACACGCCAGGAATGTTGTCAAATATTACATACGAGATGTTAGGTGGCCTTAGGTTAGGATATATAACGTTATAGACGCATGTAATGTTACCACCGAGACGTAGGGACCGACAGGCCTGGAATGTTGTAAAATGTTACATTCGAGATGTTAGGTTGCCTAAGATTAGGATACATACCGCTATAGACGCATATAATGTTCCCACCGAGAAGTAGGGTCCGACACGCCTGGAATGATGTAGAATATTACATCCGAGATGTCAGGTTGCCTTAGGTTAGGATATATAATGTGAAGGATAATAATCTTAGATATCCTTGTTTGTTAATCAATAATTTATATTAATCAATAATTTAAGAGTTTCAATTTTTATGTTATGGAATATTCTAGAATGTGAGCGAGAGCGAATGTGCATGTGAATGAGTCTTTCAAGTGAATGTTTTCAAACAAATCGAGTCAGTTGTTCATCGTGCGTTATTGAGTAAACATATAGTTATAAAGACGTTCTTAATCTCCTTGTATCTAATTTTAAAATAATAAATATCCTACAATTTTGGGGGCTCGTCCGGGATAGAGCGAACAAGGAGAACAAGTTGTGTGATAATAAAAGTGAATTGTGTAGACTGTTTAAATTGTGAAGACGATTAAATCGTAATATCGTGTGTATCGTGTAGAAGACGTGTAATGAATACAAATAGGAATCCGTGTGAATTCACAGTAGCGCAGTTAAAAGACATTTTAAAAGCTAAAGGTTTAAGTGCAGTTGGAGTAAAACACGATTTGATTAATAGACTTATGATGACTGACCCAACTGGAACCTGGATGGATGAACTAGCGAGCAATAGTGCAGGAGTGGTTGCAAGCGAAGATTCAGGCGTAAATGTAGTACCTAGCATTAATTCGCTAAGACCACCAACTCCACCAATTGAGGGGCTTGATACCAGAAGCATAAATATATTACGTAAGGAACGGGAACTTGCAGAGCGCGAAATTCAACTTTTAAGACGAGAAGTAGAGATAATGCGTGAAATGCAGCGAAAATCGACGCGTAATCTTGAAGGCGAGCAATTGGATGTTGGCAGTGACGGTGACAATTTCTTGACATCAAACAATGGAGTCGGGTGCAACCTTTCATCTCAATTGAAACAAACACGAACAAATATTTCAGCAGTTGCAGATTTACTTAGTAATTTTGACGGTAAATCTGATGACTACGAAATTTGGGAGAAGCAAATTAAGTTACTGAAGACAACGTATAAATTGGAAGATGATGTTGCACGAATACTTATCGGTATGCGACTTAAAGGAAAGGCACTTCAATGGTTTCATTCTAAACCAAACTATATTACCATGCCATTTAATCAATTATTGAATGAATTAAGAACCATGTTTTATCATCGCCAAAGCAAGATTGAGATGAGAAAGAAGTTTGAAGAACGACTATGGAAGAAGAATGAAACATTCCACGAATATTTGCACGAGAAGATCATTTTAGGAAATCGAGTACCGATCAACGATGACGAAATGCTTGAATATGTAATTGACGGCATCCCTGATGAAATACTTCAAAACCAGGCGCGTATTCAACGATTTACAACAATTGATCAACTTTCGGAGGCGTTCGAGAAGGTAACCTTTCGAGATCGAGGTGTACAGAGTTTAATGAAATTTGAGAAGCGTGGAAATAGTTTCGTTAAGAGTGAACGAAAAGAGATGGCCAGTGTTGGTAAGAAAAAAGAATCTACAACTAATGTTATTCGATGTTATAATTGTGGTGGGCGCGATCATATTAGCATAAATTGTCCAACGAAAGATCGTGGTGTGAAATGCTTTATTTGTCAGGAACGTGGTCATATTGCGTCGAAATGTTCTAGGAAGTATGAAGCGAGTAAAGAAAGTTGCGCAACATTTAAAGTATCATCAAGTCGAAAATATCTTATAAATGTTTTGCTTAATGGACATGAGATCGAAGCATTGATAGATTCAGGAAGCGATATTAGTTTGATTCGCGCAGATGAATATATTAAACTTGGTTCTCCGCAATTACGACGCAGTGAATTACATTTTCATAGTATAGGTTCAAAGAATAACGCGACATTAGGAGAATTTCAAGCAGAAATTACTGTAGATGGATACTCATATCCGATTTGCGTACAGGTAGTCTCTGATACTATGCTTCAATATAAATTCTTAATAGGAACAAATTTCTTGAGTGTAACAGATGTTAGTCTTAAAGGTAGCAAAGTGAGCATTCGTCCATTATCAGAAAAAATGAGCAAAACTGCGGAAGACGAAAATATTGTACCGGAAATATTTAAAATAGATATAATAGATGATAAAGTGTTAGACGCAAATCATATTGACCTGTCTCATGTATTAGATCCTAATCAGCGGGAGACGATTAAAAACCTTGTTAGTAATTATAAGCCGAACAAAACCTATGAATCTGAAATTACAATGAAATTAGTATTAAAAGACGAAGCGCCAGTTTATCAATCTGCGAGACGTTTATCACCGTCACATAAAGAAATTGTTAATGCACAAATCGAACAATGGATTGCGGATGGAGTCGCTCAAGTATCAACTTCTGATTATGCGAGTCCAGTTGTTCTTGTCCGAAAGAAAGATGATTCATTTAGATTATGTGTAGATTATCGTCAAATAAATAAGAAAATTATCAAAGATAGGTATCCGTTACCATTAATCGAAGATCAATTAGATTCGTTACAAGGCGCGCGTATTTTTAGTACTCTCGATTTGAAAAATGGTTTCTTTCATGTACGAATGGATGAATCAAGTCGAAAGTATACAGCATTTATTGTACCAGATGGTCATTACGAATTCTTACGAGTTCCTTTTGGTCTTTGTAACTCACCGGCAGTCTTTCAAAGATTTATAAATACTGTATTTAGAGAGCTTATTCGAAAGAGAATAGTTTTAACTTATATGGATGATTTAATTATTCCATCGGATGATATTGAGAGTGGAATCAAAAATCTTGAAAAGGTTTTAATAACAGCAAGCGAAGCTAATTTAATAATTAATTGGAAAAAATGTTGTTTTCTGCAAACTACAGTTGAATTTCTCGGGCATGTAATCAATAATGGTCGTGTTCGTCCTTCGGATCGTAAAACTGATGCAGTCCGACGATTTCCAGAACCGACAAATGTTAAACAAGTACAAAGTTTTCTTGGATTGACTGGGTACTTTCGTAAATTTATTCATAGATACTCTGTAATTGCGCGACCGTTGTCAAATCTTTTGCGAGCGAATGTTAAATTCTGTTTTGGACCGATTGAAAAAGAAGCGTTTATGCAATTAAAAGTTATACTAAGTGAAAAACCAATATTAAACCTGTATCGAGTCGGAGCGGAAACAGAGTTGCATACAGATGCTTCTGCTTTAGGTTATGGAGCAATTTTATTTCAAAGAAATAACGAAGATCGATATTTTCATCCCATATATTATTCTAGCGGTAAGACAACTCCTGCTGAAGCAAAATATAGTAGTTACGAGTTAGAAGTTTTAGCAGTAGTTAAAGCGTTAAAGAAATTTCGTGTTTATTTGTTAGGAATTTCGTTTGTTATTGTCACTGATTGTCGCGCTTTCACTCTTACAATGAATAAGAAAGATCTTTGTGTGCGAGTTGCGCGATGGGCATTATTGTTAGAAGAATTCGACTATCGGATAGAGCATCGACCAGGAAAGAATATGTTACATGTTGACGCGTTAAGTCGAAATCCCCTACCTATGAATTTCTTAATCGACGAATCTGTTACAAGTCTTACAGCGCGTTTGCGGAAGGCACAGGAAGAAGATGAAAGTATAAAGAAACTTCAAGATTTAGTACTTCAAAACAAGACGAAAGATTATATCATTCGAGATTTACTTGAAAAAGAAAGAGTCGCATCTTTTCAAGATGAACGAGACGAATTACGATTTCAAGCAAACAAAAATATATTCAAGATACAACAAGAAAATAGACGAACTTTTGACAAAAGTAGACGGAAAGCTAAAATTTATCGAGAAGGAGACCTAGTAGCTATTAAACGTATGCAACAGGGTCCTGGTTTAAAAGTAGCTCACAAATATCTTGGACCATATGAAATAATTCGAGTTCTTCGTAACCAACGATATTTAGTTCAGAAGGTGGGCGAAGGAGAAGGACCTCAACAAACATCTACATCAGCCGAATTTATGAAACTATGGATTGACGAAGCCGATGATGATTTATCTGAAGATGACGTTAATGAAGACATTCGAGACGAATGTCCATGCAGGACGGCCGAATGAAGGATAATAATCTTAGATATCCTTGTTTGTTAATCAATAATTTATATTAATCAATAATTTAAGAGTTTCAATTTTTATGTTATGGAATATTCTAGAATGTGAGCGAGAGCGAATGTGCATGTGAATGAGTCTTTCAAGTGAATGTTTTCAAACAAATCGAGTCAGTTGTTCATCGTGCGTTATTGAGTAAACATATAGTTATAAAGACGTTCTTAATCTCCTTGTATCTAATTTTAAAATAATAAATATCCTACATAATGTTATAGACGTATATACTGTTCCCTCCGAGAAGTAGGGTTCGACAGGCTAGGAATGTTGTCAAATATTGCATCCGAGATGTTAGGTTGCCTTAGGTAAGGATATATAACGTTATAGACACATATAATGTTACCACCGAGACGTAGGGACCGACATGCCTGGAATGTTGTCAAATGTTACATCCAAGATGTTAGGTTGCCTTAGGTTAGGATATATAACGTTGTAGACGCATGTAACGTTACCACCGAGACGTAGGGACCGACACACCTGGAATGTTGTCAAATGTTACATCCGAGATGTTAGGTTGCCTTAGGCTAGGATATATGACGTTATAGATGTATATGCTGTTCCCTCCGAGAAGTAGGTTTCGACAGGCCATGAATGTTGTCAAATATTGCATCCGAGATGTTAGGTTGCCTTAGGTTAGGATATATGACGTTACAGAGGTATATACTGTTCCCACCGAGAAGTAGGGTCCGACACGCCAGGAATGTTGTCAAATATTACATCCGAGATGTTAGGTTGCCTTAGGTTAGGATATATAACGTTATAGACGCATGTAATGTTACCACCGAGACGTAGGGACCGACAGGCCTGGAATGTTGTAAAATGATACATCCGAGATGTTAGGTTGCCTAAGATTAGGATATATACCGCTATAGACGCATATAATGTTCCCACCGAGAAGTAGGGTCCGACACGGCTGGAATGATGTAGAATATTACATCCGAGATGTCAGGTTGCCTTAGGTTAGGATATATGACGTTACAGACGTATATACTGTTCTCACCGAGAAGTAGGGTCCGACACGCCAGGAATGTTGTCAAATATTACATCCGAGATGTTAGGTTGCCTTAGGTTAGGATATATAAAGTTATAGACGTATATACTGTTCCCACCGAGAAGTAGGGTTCGACACTCCAGGAATGTTGTCAAATATTACATACGAGATGTTAGGTGGCCTTAGGTTAGGATATATAACGTTATAGACGCATGTAATGTTACCACCGAGACGTAGGGACTGACAGGCCTGGAATGTTGTAAAATGTTACATCCGAGATGTTAGGTTGCCTAAGATTAGGATATATACCGCTATAGACGCATATAATGTTCCCACCGAGAAGTAGGGTCCGAGACGCCTGGAATGATGTAGAATATTACATCCGAGATGTCAGGTTGCCTTAGGTTAGGATATATAACGTTATAGACGTATATACTGTTCCCTCCGAGAAGTAGGGTTCGACAGGCTAGGAATGTTGTCAAATATTGCATCCGAGATGTTAGGTTGCCTTAGGTTAGCATATATAACGTTATAGACGCACGTAATGTTACCACCGAGACGTAGGGTTCCAACACGCCGGGAATGTTGTCAAATGTTATATCCGTGATGTTAGGTTGCCTTAGGTTAGGATATATGACGTTACAGACATATATACTGTTCCCACCGAGAAGTAGGTTCCGACACGCCAGGAATGTTGTCAAATATTACATCCGAGATGTTAGGTTGCCTTACGTTAGGATATATAACGTTATAGACGTATATACTGTTCCCACCGAGAAGTAGCGTTCGACACGCCAGGAATGTTGTCAAATATTACATACGAGATGTTAGGTGGCCTTAGATTAGGATATATACCGCTATAGACGTATATACTGTTCCCTCCGAGATGGAGGGTTCGACAGGCCAGGAATGTTGTCAAATATTGCATCCGAGATGTTAGGTTGCCTTAGATTACGACATCGACCGTTATAGACGCATATAATATTCCGACCGAAAAGTATGCACCGACACGCCAGGAATATTGTAAAATATTACGTCTGAGATAATAGGTTGCCTTAGATTAGGATATACAACGTTATAGACTCATATAATGTTCCCACCGAGAAGTAGGGTTCGACACGCCTGGAATGATGTAGAATATTACCTCCGAGATGTCAGGTTGCCTTAGGTTAGGATATATAACGTTATAGACGTATATACTGTTCCCTCCGAGAAGTAGGGTTCGACAGGCCAGGAATGTTTTCAAATATTGCATCCGAGATGTTAGGTTGCCTTAGATTAGGAAATATACCGTTATAGACGCATGTAATGTTACCACCGAGACGTAGGGACCGACACGCCTGGAATGTTGTCAAATGTTACATCCGAGATGTTAGGTTGCCTTAGGTTAGGATATATAACGATGTAGACGCATGTAACGTTACCACCGAGACGTAGGGACCGACACACCTGGTATGTTGTCAAATGTTACATCCGAGATATTAGGTTGCCTCAGGTTAGGATATATGACGCTATAGACGTATATGCTGTTCCCTCCGAGAAGTAGGGTTCGACAGGCCATGAATGTTGTCAAATATTGCATCCGAGATGTTAGGTTGCCTTAGGTTAGGATATATGACGTTACAGACGTATATACTGTTCCCACCGAGAAGTAGGGTCCGACACGCCAGGAATGTTGTCAAATATTACATCCGAGATGTTAGGTTGCCTTAGGTTAGGATATATAACGTTATAGACGCATGTAATGTTACCACCGAGACGTAGGGACCGACAGGCCTGGAATGTTGTAAAATGATACATCCGAGATGTTAGGTTGCCTAAGATTAGGATATATACCGCTATAGACGCATATAATGTTCCCACCGAGAAGTAGGGTCCGACACGGCTGGAATGATGTAGAATATTACATCCGAGATGTCAGGTTGCCTTAGGTTAGGATATATGACGTTACAGACGTATATACTGTTCTCACCGAGAAGTAGGGTCCGACACGCCAGGAATGTTGTCAAATATTACATCCGAGATATTAGGTTGCCTTAGGTTAGGATATATAAAGTTATAGACGTATATACTGTTCCCACCGAGAAGTAGGGTTCGACACTCCAGGAATGTTGTCAAATATTACATACGAGATGTTAGGTGGCCTTAGGTTAGGATATATAACGTTATAGACGCATGTAATGTTACCACCGAGACGTAGGGACTGACAGGCCTGGAATGTTGTAAAATGTTACATCCGAGATGTTAGGTTGCCTAAGATTAGGATATATACCGCTATAGACGCATATAATGTTCCCACCGAGAAGTAGGGTCCGACACGCCTGGAATGATGTAGAATATTACATCCGAGATGTCAGGTTGCCTTAGGTTAGGATATATAACGTTATAGACGTATATACTGTTCCCTCCGAGAAGTAGGGTTCGACAGGCTAGGAATGTTGTCAAATATTGCATCCGAGATGTTAGGTTGCCTTAGGTTAGCATATATAACGTTATAGACGCACGTAATGTTACCACCGAGACTCAGGGTTCCAACACGCCGGGAATGTTGTCAAATGTTATATCCGTGATGTTAGGTTGCCTTAGGTTAGGATATATGACGTTACAGACATATATACTGTTCCCACCGAGAAGTAGGTTCCGACACGCCAGGAATGTTGTCAAATATTACATCCGAGATGTTAGGTTGCCTTACGTTAGGATATATAACGTTATAGACGTATATACTGTTCCCACCGAGAAGTAGCGTTCGACACGCCAGGAATGTTGTCAAATATTACATACGAGATGTTAGGTGGCCTTAGATTAGGATATATACCGCTATAGACGTATATACTGTTCCCTCCGAGATGGAGGGTTCGACAGGCCAGGAATGTTGTCAAATATTGCATCCGAGATGTTAGGTTGCCTTAGATTACGACATCGACCGTTATAGGCGCATATAATATTCCGACCGAAAAGTATGCACCGACACGCCAGGAATATTGTAAAATATTACGTCTGAGATAATAGGTTGCCTTAGATTAGGATATACAACGTTATAGACTCATATAATGTTCCCACCGAGAAGTAGGGTTCGACACGCCTGGAAAGATGTAGAATATTACCTCCGAGATGTCAGGTTGCCTTAGGTTAGGATATATAACGTTATAGACGTATATACTGTTCCCTCCGAGAAGTAGGGTTCGACAGGCCAGGAATGTTTTCAAATATTGCATCCGAGATGTTAGGTTGCCTTAGATTAGGAAATATACCGTTATAGACGCATGTAATGTTACCACCGAGACGTAGGGACCGACACGCCTGGAATGTTGTCAAATGTTACATCCGAGATGTTAGGTTGCCTTAGATTAGGATATATAACGATGTAGACGCATGTAACGTTACCACCGAGACGTAGGGACCGACACACCTGGTATGTTGTCAAATGTTACATCCGAGATATTAGGTTGCCTTAGGTTAGGATATATGACGCTATAGACGTATATGCTGTTGCCTCCGAGAAGTAGGGTTCGACAGGCCATGAATGTTGTCAAATATTGCATCCGAGATGTTAGGTTGCCTTAGGTTAGGATATATGACGTTACAGACGTATATACTGTTCCCACCGAGAAGTAGGGTCCGACACGCCAGGAATGTTGTCAAATATTACATCCGAGATGTTAGGTTGCCTTAGGTTAGGATATATAACGTTATAGACGTATATACTGTTCCCACCGAGAAGTAGGGTTCGACCCGCAAGGACTGTTGACAAATATTACATACGAGATGTTAGGTGGCCTTAGGTTAGGATATATAACGTTATAGACGCATGTAATGTTACCACCGAGACGTAGGGACCGACAGGCCTGGAATGTTGTAAAATGATACATCCGAGATGTTAGGTTGCCTAAGATTAGGATATATACCGCTATAGACGCATATAATGTTCCCACCGAGAAGTAGGGTCCGACACGCCTGGAATGATGTAGAATATTACATCCGAGATGTCAGGTTGCCTTAGGTTAGGATATATGACGTTACAGACGTATATACTGTTCTCACCGAGAAGTAGGGTCCGACACGCCAGGAATGTTGTCAAATATTACATCCGAGATGTTAGGTTGCCTTAGGTTAGGATATATAACGTTATAGACGTATATACTGTTCCCACCGAGAAGTAGGGTTCGACGCGCAAGGACTGTTGACAAATATTACATACGAGATGTTAGGTGGCCTTAGGTTAGGATATATAACGTTATAGACGCATGTAATGTTACCACCGAGACGTAGGGACCGACAGGCCTGGAATGTTGTAAAATGATACATCCGAGATGTTAGGTTGCCTAAGATTAGGATATATACCGCTATAGACGCATATAATGTTCCCACCGAGAAGTAGGGTCCGACACGCCTGGAATGATGTAGAATATTACATCCGAGATGTCAGGTTGCCTTAGGTTAGGATATATGACGTTACAGACGTATATACTGTTCCCACCGAGAAGTAGGGTCCGACACGCCAGGAATGTTGTCAAATATTACATCCGAGATGTTAGGTTGCCTTAGGTTAGGATATATAAAGTTATAGACGTATATACTGTTCCCACCGAGAAGGAGGGTTCGACACGCCAGGAATGTTGTCAAATATTACATACGAGATGTTAGGTGGCCTTAGGTTAGGATATATAACGTTATAGACGCACGTAATGTTACCACCGAGACGTAGGGACCGACAGGCCTGGAATGTTGTAAAATGTTACATCCGAGATGTTAGGTTGCCTAAGATTAGGATATATACCGCTATAGACGCATATAATGTTCCCACCGAGAAGTAGGGTTTGACAGGCCAGGAATGTTGTCAAATATTGCATCCGAGATGTTAGGTTGCCTTAGGTTAGCATATATAACGTTATAGACGCATGTAATGTTACCACCGAGACGTAGGGTTCCAACACGCCGGGAATGTTGTCAAATGTTATATCCGAGATGTTAGGTTGCCTTAGGTTAGGATATATGACGTTACAGACATATATACTGTTCCCACCGAGAAGTAGGGTCCGACACGTCAGGAATGTTGTCAAATATTACATCCGAGATGTTAGGTTGCCTTACGTTAGGATATATAACGTTATAGACGTATATAGTGTTCCCACCGAGAAGTAGGGTTCGACACGCCAGGAATGTTGTCAAATATTACACACGAGATGTTAGGTGGCCTTAGATTAGGATATATACCGCTATAGACGTATATACTGTTCCCTCCGAGATGTAGGGTTCGACAGGCCAGGAATGTTGTCAAATATTGCATCCGAGATGTTAGGTTGCCTTAGATTAGGATATACAACGTTATAGACGCATATAATGTTCCCACCGAGAAGTAGGGTCCGACACTCCTGGAATGTTGTAGAATAATACATCCGAGAAGTCAGGTTGCCTTAGGTTAGGATATATAACGTTATAGACGTATATACTGTTCCCACCGAGAAGTAGGGTTCGACACGCCAGGACTGTTGTCAAATTTTACATACGAGATGTTAGGTGGCCTTAGGTTAGGATATATAACGTTATAGACGCATGTAATGTTACCACCGAGACGTAGGGACCGACAGGCCTGGAATGTTGTAAAATGATACATCCGAGATGTTAGGTTGCCTAAGATTAGGATATATACCGCTATAGACGCATATAATGTTCCCACCGAGAAGTAGGGTCCGACACGCCTGGAATGATGTAGAATATTACATCCGAGATGTCAGGTTGCCTTAGGTTAGGATATATGACGTTACAGACGTATATACTGTTCCCACCGAGAAGTAGGGTCCGACACGCCAGGAATGTTGTCAAATATTACATCCGAGATGTTAGGTTGCCTTAGGTTAGGATATATAAAGTTATAGACGTATATACTGTTCCCACCGAGAAGGAGGGTTCGACACGCCAGGAATGTTGTCAAATATTACATACGAGATGTTAGGTGGCCTTAGGTTAGGATATATAACGTTATAGACGCATGTAATGTTACCACCGAGACGTAGGGACCGACAGGCCTGGAATGTTGTAAAATGTTACATCCGAGATGTTAGGTTGCCTAAGATTAGGATATATACCGCTATAGACGCATATAATGTTCCCACCGAGAAGTAGGGTTTGACAGGCCAGGAATGTTGTCAAATATTGCATCCGAGATGTTAGGTTGCCTTAGGTTAGCATATATAACGTTATAGACGCATGTAATGTTACCACCGAGACGTAGGGATCCAACACGCCGGGAATGTTGTCAAATGTTATATCCGAGATGTTAGGTTGCCTTAGGTTAGGATATATGACGTTACAGACATATATACTGTTCCCACCGAGAAGTAGGGTCCGACACGCCAGGAATGTTGTCAAATATTACATCCGAGATGTTAGGTTGCCTTACGTTAGGATATATGACGTTATAGACGTATATACTGTTCCCACCGAGAAGTAGGGTTCGACACGCCAGGACTGTTGTCAAATATTACATACGAGATGTTAGGTGGCCTTAGGTTAGGATATATAACGTTATAGACGCATGTAATGTTACCACCGAGACGTAGGGACCGACAGGCCTGGAATGTTGTAAAATGATACATCCGAGATGTTAGGTTGCCTAAGATTAGGATATATACCGTTATAGACGCATATAATGTTCCCACCGAGAAGTAGGGTCCGACACGCCTGGAATGATGTAGAATATTACATCCGAGATGTCAGGTTGCCTTAGGTTAGGATATATGACGTTACAGACGTATATACTGTTCCCACCGAGAAGTAGGGTCCGACACGCCAGGAATGTTGTCAAATATTACATCCGAGATGTTAGGTTGTCTTAGGTTAGGATATATAAAGTTATAGACGTATATACTGTTCCCACCGAGAAGTAGGGTTCGACACGCCAGGAATGTTGTCAAATATTACATACGAGATGTTAGGTGGCCTTAGGTTAGGATATATAACGTTATAGACGCATGTAATGTTACCACCGAGACGTAGGGACCGACAGGCCTGGAATGTTGTAAAATGTTACATCCGAGATGTTAGGTTGCCTAAGATTAGGATATATACCGCTATAGACGCATATAATGTTCCCACCGAGAAGTAGGGTCCGACACGCCTGGAATGATGTAGAATATTACATCCGAGATGTCAGGTTGCCTTAGGTTAGGATGTATAACGTTATAGACGTATATACTGTTCCCTCCGAGAAGTAGGGTTCGACAGGCTAGGAATGTTGTCAAATATTGCATCCGAGATGTTAGGTTGCCTTAGATATGGATATATAACGTTATAGACGCATATAATGTTACCACCGAGACGTAGGGACCGACATGCCTGGAATGTTGTCAAATGTTACATCCAAGATGTTAGGTTGCCTTAGGTTAGGATATATAACGTTGTAGACGCATGTAACGTTACCACCGAGACGTAGGGACCGACACACCTGGAATGTTGTCAAATGTTACATCCGAGATGTTAGGTTGCCTTAGGCTAGGATATATGTCGTTATAGATGTATATGCTGTTCCCTCCGAGAAGTAGGGTTCGACAGGCCATGAATGTTGTCAAATATTGCATCCGAGATGTTAGGTTGCCTTAGGTTAGGATATATGACGTTACAGACGTATATACTGTTCCCACCGAGAAGTAGGGTTCGACACGCAAGGACTGTTGACAAATATTACATACGAGATGTTAGGTGGCCTTAGGTTAGGATATATAACGTTATAGACGCATGTAATGTTACCACCGAGACGTAGGGACCGACAGGCCTGGAATGTTGTAAAATGATACATCCGAGATGTTAGGTTGCCTAAGATTAGGATATATACCGCTATAGACGCATATAATGTTCCCACCGAGAAGTAGGGTCCGACACGCCTGGAATGATGTAGAATATTACATCCGAGATGTCAGGTTGCCTTAGGTTAGGATATATGACGTTACAGACGTATATACTGTTCTCACCGAGAAGTAGGGTCCGACACGCCAGGAATGTTGTCAAATATTACATCCGAGATGTTAGGTTGCCTTAGGTTAGGATATATAAAGTTATAGACGTATATACTGTTCCCACCGAGAAGTAGGGTTCGACACTCCAGGAATGTTGTCAAATATTACATACGAGATGTTAGGTGGCCTTAGGTTAGGATATATAACGTTATAGACGCATGTAATGTTACCACCGAGACGTAGGGACTGACAGGCCTGGAATGTTGTAAAATGTTACATCCGAGATGTTAGGTTGCCTAAGATTAGGATATATACCGCTATAGACGCATATAATGTTCCCACCGAGAAGTAGGGTCCGACACGCCTGGAATGATGTAGAATATTACATCCGAGATGTCAGGTTGCCTTAGGTTAGGATATATAACGTTATAGACGTATATACTGTTCCCTCTGAGAAGTAGGGTTCGACAGGCTAGGAATGTTGTCAAATATTGCATCCGAGATGTTAGGTTGCCTTAGGTTAGCATATATAACGTTATAGACGCACGTAATGTTACCACCGAGACGTAGGGTTCCAACGCGCCGGGAATGTTGTCAAATGTTATATCCGAGATGTTAGGTTGCCTTAGGTTAGGATATATGACGTTACAGACATATATACTGTTCCCACCGAGAAGTAGGTTCCGACACGCCAGGAATGTTGTCAAATATTACATCCGAGATGTTAGGTTGCCTTACGTTAGGATATATAACGTTATAGCCGTATATACTGTTCCCACCGAGAAGTAGGGTTCGACACGCCAGGAATGTTGTCAAATATTACATACGAGATGTTAGGTGGCCTTAGATTAGGATATATACCGCTATAGACGTATATACTGTTCCCTCCGAGATGGAGGGTTCGACAGGCCAGGAATGTTGTCAAATATTGCATCCGAGATGTTAGGTTGCCTTAGATTACGACATCGACCGTTATAGACGCATATAATATTCCGACCGAAAAGTATGCACCGACACGCCAGGAATATTGTAAAATATTACGTCTGAGATAATAGGTTGCCTTAGATTAGGATATACAACGTTATAGACTCATATAATGTTCCCACCGAGAAGTAGGTTTCGACACGCCTGGAATGATGTAGAATATTACATCCGAGATGTCAGGTTGCCTTAGGTTAGGATATATAACGTTATAGACGTATATACTGTTCCCACCGAGAAGTAGGGTTCGACACGCCAGGACTGTTGTCAAATATTACATACGAGATGTTAGGTGGCCTTAGGTTAGGATATATAACGTTATAGACGCATGTAATGTTACCACCGAGACGTAGGGACCGACAGGCCTGGAATGTTGTAAAATGATACATCCGAGATGTTAGGTTGCCTAAGATTAGGATATATACCGCTATAGACGCATATAATGTTCCCACCGAGAAGTAGGGTCCGACACGCCTGGAATGATGTAGAATATTACATCCGAGATGTCAGGTTGCCTTAGGTTAGGATATATGACGTTACAGACGTATATACTGTTCCCACCGAGAAGTAGGGTCCGACACGCCAGGAATGTTGTCAAATATTACATCCGAGATGTTAGGTTGTCTTAGGTTAGGATATATAAAGTTATAGACGTATATACTGTTCCCACCGAGAAGTAGGGTTCGACACGCCAGGAATGTTGTCAAATATTACATACGAGATGTTAGGTGGCCTTAGGTTAGGATATATAACGTTATAGACGCATGTAATGTTACCACCGAGACGTAGGGACCGACAGGCCTGGAATGTTGTAAAATGTTACATCCGAGATGTTAGGTTGCCTAAGATTAGGATATATACCGCTATAGACGCATATAATGTTCCCACCGAGAAGTAGGGTCCGACACGCCTGGAATGATGTAGAATATTACATCCGAGATGTCAGGTTGCCTTAGGTTAGGATATATAACGTTATAGACGTATATACTGTTCCCTCCGAGAAGTAGGGTTCGACAGGCTAGGAATGTTGTCAAATATTGCATCCGAGATGTTAGGTTGCCTTAGGTAAGGATATATAACGTTATAGACGCATATAATGTTACCACCGAGACGTAGGGACCGACATGCCTGGAATGTTGTCAAATGTTACATCCAAGATGTTAGGTTGCCTTAGGTTAGGATATATAACGTTGTAGACGCATGTAACGTTATACCGAGACGTAGGGACCGACACACCTGGAATGTTGTCAAATATTACATACGAGATGTTAGGTGGCCTTAGGTTAGGATATATAACGTTATAGACGAATGTAATGTTACCACCGAGACGTAGGGACCGACAGGCCTGGAATGTTGTAAAATGATACATCCGAGATGTTAGGTTGCCTAAGATTAGGATATATACCGCTATAGACGCAAATAATGTTCCCACCGAGAAGTAGGGTCCGACACGCCTGGAATGATGTAGAATATTACATCCGAGATGTCAGGTTGCCTTAGGTTAGGATATATGACGTTACAGACGTATATACTGTTCCCACCGAGAAGTAGGGTCCGACACGCCAGGAATGTTGTCAAATATTACATCCGAGATGTTAGGTTGCCTTAGGTTAGGATATATAAAGTTATAGACGTATATACTGTTCCCACCGAGAAGGAGGGTTCGACACGCCAGGAATGTTGTCAAATATTACATACGAGATGTTAGGTGGCCTTAGGTTAGGATATATAACGTTATAGACGCACGTAATGTTACCACCGAGACGTAGGGACCGACAGGCCTGGAATGTTGTAAAATGTTACATCCGAGATGTTAGGTTGCCTAAGATTAGGATATATACCGCTATAGACGCATATAATGTTCCCACCGAGAAGTAGGGTTTGACAGGCCAGGAATGTTGTCAAATATTGCATCCGAGATGTTAGGTTGCCTTAGGTTAGCATATATAACGTTATAGACGCATGTAATGTTACCACCGAGACGTAGGGTTCCAACACGCCGGGAATGTTGTCAAATGTTATATCCGCGATGTTAGGTTGCCTTAGGTTAGGATATATGACGTTACAGACATATATACTGTTCCCACCGAGAAGTAGGGTCCGACACGTCAGGAATGTTGTCAAATATTACATCCGAGATGTTAGGTTGCCTTACGTTAGGATATATAACGTTATAGACGTATATAGTGTTCCCACCGAGAAGTAGGGTTCGACACGCCAGGAATGTTGTCAAATATTACACACGAGATGTTAGGTGGCCTTAGATTAGGATATATACCGCTATAGACGTATATACTGTTCCCTCCGAGATGTAGGGTTCGACAGGCCAGGAATGTTGTCAAATATTGCATCCGAGATGTTAGGTTGCCTTAGATTAGGATATACAACGTTATAGACGCATATAATGTTCCCACCGAGAAGTAGGGTCCGACACTCCTGGAATGTTGTAGAATAATACATCCGAGAAGTCAGGTTGCCTTAGGTTAGGATATATAACGTTATAGACGTATATACTGTTCCCACCGAGAAGTAGGGTTCGACACGCCAGGACTGTTGTCAAATTTTACATACGAGATGTTAGGTGGCCTTAGGTTAGGATATATAACGTTATAGACGCATGTAATGTTACCACCGAGACGTAGGGACCGACAGGCCTGGAATGTTGTAAAATGATACATCCGAGATGTTAGGTTGCCTAAGATTAGGATATATACCGCTATAGACGCATATAATGTTCCCACCGAGAAGTAGGGTCCGACACGCCTGGAATGATGTAGAATATTACATCCGAGATGTCAGGTTGCCTTAGGTTAGGATATATGACGTTACAGACGTATATACTGTTCCCACCGAGAAGTAGGGTCCGACACGCCAGGAATGTTGTCAAATATTACATCCGAGATGTTAGGTTGCCTTAGGTTAGGATATATAAAGTTATAGACGTATATACTGTTCCCACCGAGAAGGAGGGTTCGACACGCCAGGAATGTTGTCAAATATTACATACGAGATGTTAGGTGGCCTTAGGTTAGGATATATAACGTTATAGACGCATGTAATGTTACCACCGAGACGTAGGGACCGACAGGCCTGGAATGTTGTAAAATGTTACATCCGAGATGTTACGTTGCCTAAGATTAGGATATATACCGCTATAGACGCATATAATGTTCCCACCGAGAAGTAGGGTTTGACAGGCCAGGAATGTTGTCAAATATTGCATCCGAGATGTTAGGTTGCCTTAGGTTAGCATATATAACGTTATAGACGCATGTAATGTTACCACCGAGACGTAGGGATCCAACACGCCGGGAATGTTGTCAAATGTTATATCCGAGATGTTAGGTTGCCTTAGGTTAGGATATATGACGTTACAGACATATATACTGTTCCCACCGAGAAGTAGGGTCCGACACGCCAGGAATGTTGTCAAATATTACATCCGAGATGTTAGGTTGCCTTACGTTAGGATATATAACGTTATAGACGTATATAGTGTTCCCACCGAGAAGTAGGGTTCGACACGCCAGGAATGTTGTCAAATATTACACACGAGATGTTAGGTGGCCTTAGATTAGGATATATACCGCTATAGACGTATATACTGTTCCCTCCGAGATGTAGGGTTCGACAGGCCAGGAATGTTGTCAAATATTGCATCCGAGATGTTAGGTTGCCTTAGATTAGGATATACAACGTTATAGACGCATATAATGTTCCCACCGAGAAGTAGGGTCCGACACTCCTGGAATGTTGTAGAATAATACATCCGAGAAGTCAGGTTGCCTTAGGTTAGGATATATGACGTTATAGACGTATATACTGTTCCCACCGAGAAGTAGGGTTCGACACGCCAGGACTGTTGTCAAATATTACATACGAGATGTTAGGTGGCCTTAGGTTAGGATATATAACGTTATAGACGCATGTAATGTTACCACCGAGACGTAGGGACCGACAGGCCTGGAATGTTGTAAAATGATACATCCGAGATGTTAGGTTGCCTAAGATTAGGATATATACCGCTATAGACGCATATAATGTTCCCACCGAGAAGTAGGGTCCGACACGCCTGGAATGATGTAGAATATTACATCCGAGATGTCAGGTTGCCTTAGGTTAGGATATATGACGTTACAGACGTATATACTGTTCCCACCGAGAAGTAGGGTCCGACACGCCAGGAATGTTGTCAAATATTACATACGAGATGTTAGGTGGCCTTAGGTTAGGATATATAACGTTATAGACGCATGTAATGTTACCACCGAGACGTAGGGACCGACAGGCCTGGAATGTTGTAAAATGTTACATCCGAGATGTTAGGTTGCCTAAGATTAGGATATATACCGCTATAGACGCATATAATGTTCCCACCGAGAAGTAGGGTCCGACACGCCTGGAATGATGTAGAATATTACATCCGAGATGTCAGGTTGCCTTAGGTTAGGATATATAACGTTATAGACGTATATACTGTTCCCTCCGAGAAGTAGGGTTCGACAGGCTAGGAATGTTGTCAAATATTGCATCCGAGATGTTAGGTTGCCTTAGATATGGATATATAACGTTATAGACGCATATAATGTTACCACCGAGACGTAGGGACCGACATGCCTGGAATGTTGTCAAATGTTACATCCAAGATGTTAGGTTGCCTTAGGTTAGGATATATAACGTTGTAGACGCATGTAACGTTACCACCGAGACGTAGGGACCGACACACCTGGAATGTTGTCAAATGTTACATCCGAGATGTTAGGTTGCCTTAGGCTAGGATATATGTCGTTATAGATGTATATGCTGTTCCCTCCGAGAAGTAGGGTTCGACAGGCCATGAATGTTGTCAAATATTGCATCCGAGATGTTAGGTTGCCTTAGGTTAGGATATATGACGTTACAGACGTATATACTGTTCCCACCGAGAAGTAGGGTTCGACACGCAAGGACTGTTGACAAATATTACATACGAGATGTTAGGTGGCCTTAGGTTAGGATATATAACGTTATAGACGCATGTAATGTTACCACCGAGACGTAGGGACCGACAGGCCTGGAATGTTGTAAAATGATACATCCGAGATGTTAGGTTGCCTAAGATTAGGATATATACCGCTATAGACGCATATAATGTTCCCACCGAGAAGTAGGGTCCGACACGCCTGGAATGATGTAGAATATTACATCCGAGATGTCAGGTTGCCTTAGGTTAGGATATATGACGTTACAGACGTATATACTGTTCTCACCGAGAAGTAGGGTCCGACACGCCAGGAATGTTGTCAAATATTACATCCGAGATGTTAGGTTGCCTTAGGTTAGGATATATAAAGTTATAGACGTATATACTGTTCCCACCGAGAAGTAGGGTTCGACACTCCAGGAATGTTGTCAAATATTACATACGAGATGTTAGGTGGCCTTAGGTTAGGATATATAACGTTATAGACGCATGTAATGTTACCACCGAGACGTAGGGACTGACAGGCCTGGAATGTTGTAAAATGTTACATCCGAGATGTTAGGTTGCCTAAGATTAGGATATATACCGCTATAGACGCATATAATGTTCCCACCGAGAAGTAGGGTCCGACACGCCTGGAATGATGTAGAATATTACATCCGAGATGTCAGGTTGCCTTAGGTTAGGATATATAACGTTATAGACGTATATACTGTTCCCTCTGAGAAGTAGGGTTCGACAGGCTAGGAATGTTGTCAAATATTGCATCCGAGATGTTAGGTTGCCTTAGGTTAGCATATATAACGTTATAGACGCACGTAATGTTACCACCGAGACGTAGGGTTCCAACGCGCCGGGAATGTTGTCAAATGTTATATCCGAGATGTTAGGTTGCCTTAGGTTAGGATATATGACGTTACAGACATATATACTGTTCCCACCGAGAAGTAGGTTCCGACACGCCAGGAATGTTGTCAAATATTACATCCGAGATGTTAGGTTGCCTTACGTTAGGATATATAACGTTATAGCCGTATATACTGTTCCCACCGAGAAGTAGGGTTCGACACGCCAGGAATGTTGTCAAATATTACATACGAGATGTTAGGTGGCCTTAGATTAGGATATATACCGCTATAGACGTATATACTGTTCCCTCCGAGATGGAGGGTTCGACAGGCCAGGAATGTTGTCAAATATTGCATCCGAGATGTTAGGTTGCCTTAGATTACGACATCGACCGTTATAGACGCATATAATATTCCGACCGAAAAGTATGCACCGACACGCCAGGAATATTGTAAAATATTACGTCTGAGATAATAGGTTGCCTTAGATTAGGATATACAACGTTATAGACTCATATAATGTTCCCACCGAGAAGTAGGTTTCGACACGCCTGGAATGATGTAGAATATTACATCCGAGATGTCAGGTTGCCTTAGGTTAGGATATATAACGTTATAGACGTATATACTGTTCCCACCGAGAAGTAGGGTTCGACACGCCAGGACTGTTGTCAAATATTACATACGAGATGTTAGGTGGCCTTAGGTTAGGATATATAACGTTATAGACGCATGTAATGTTACCACCGAGACGTAGGGACCGACAGGCCTGGAATGTTGTAAAATGATACATCCGAGATGTTAGGTTGCCTAAGATTAGGATATATACCGCTATAGACGCATATAATGTTCCCACCGAGAAGTAGGGTCCGACACGCCTGGAATGATGTAGAATATTACATCCGAGATGTCAGGTTGCCTTAGGTTAGGATATATGACGTTACAGACGTATATACTGTTCCCACCGAGAAGTAGGGTCCGACACGCCAGGAATGTTGTCAAATATTACATCCGAGATGTTAGGTTGTCTTAGGTTAGGATATATAAAGTTATAGACGTATATACTGTTCCCACCGAGAAGTAGGGTTCGACACGCCAGGAATGTTGTCAAATATTACATACGAGATGTTAGGTGGCCTTAGGTTAGGATATATAACGTTATAGACGCATGTAATGTTACCACCGAGACGTAGGGACCGACAGGCCTGGAATGTTGTAAAATGTTACATCCGAGATGTTAGGTTGCCTAAGATTAGGATATATACCGCTATAGACGCATATAATGTTCCCACCGAGAAGTAGGGTCCGACACGCCTGGAATGATGTAGAATATTACATCCGAGATGTCAGGTTGCCTTAGGTTAGGATATATAACGTTATAGACGTATATACTGTTCCCTCCGAGAAGTAGGGTTCGACAGGCTAGGAATGTTGTCAAATATTGCATCCGAGATGTTAGGTTGCCTTAGATATGGATATATAACGTTATAGACGCATATAATGTTACCACCGAGACGTAGGGACCGACATGCCTGGAATGTTGTCAAATGTTACATCCAAGATGTTAGGTTGCCTTAGGTTAGGATATATAACGTTGTAGACGCATGTAACGTTACCACCGAGACGTAGGGACCGACACACCTGGAATGTTGTCAAATGTTACATCCGAGATGTTAGGTTGCCTTAGGCTAGGATATATGTCGTTATAGATGTATATGCTGTTCCCTCCGAGAAGTAGGGTTCGACAGGCCATGAATGTTGTCAAATATTGCATCCGAGATGTTAGGTTGCCTTAGGTTAGGATATATGACGTTACAGACGTATATACTGTTCCCACCGAGAAGTAGGGTTCGACACGCAAGGACTGTTGACAAATATTACATACGAGATGTTAGGTGGCCTTAGGTTAGGATATATAACGTTATAGACGCATGTAATGTTACCACCGAGACGTAGGGACCGACAGGCCTGGAATGTTGTAAAATGATACATCCGAGATGTTAGGTTGCCTAAGATTAGGATATATACCGCTATAGACGCATATAATGTTCCCACCGAGAAGTAGGGTCCGACACGCCTGGAATGATGTAGAATATTACATCCGAGATGTCAGGTTGCCTTAGGTTAGGATATATGACGTTACAGACGTATATACTGTTCTCACCGAGAAGTAGGGTCCGACACGCCAGGAATGTTGTCAAATATTACATCCGAGATGTTAGGTTGCCTTAGGTTAGGATATATAAAGTTATAGACGTATATACTGTTCCCACCGAGAAGTAGGGTTCGACACTCCAGGAATGTTGTCAAATATTACATACGAGATGTTAGGTGGCCTTAGGTTAGGATATATAACGTTATAGACGCATGTAATGTTACCACCGAGACGTAGGGACTGACAGGCCTGGAATGTTGTAAAATGTTACATCCGAGATGTTAGGTTGCCTAAGATTAGGATATATACCGCTATAGACGCATATAATGTTCCCACCGAGAAGTAGGGTCCGACACGCCTGGAATGATGTAGAATATTACATCCGAGATGTCAGGTTGCCTTAGGTTAGGATATATAACGTTATAGACGTATATACTGTTCCCTCCGAGAAGTAGGGTTCGACAGGCTAGGAATGTTGTCAAATATTGCATCCGAGATGTTAGGTTGCCTTAGGTTAGCATATATAACGTTATAGACGCACGTAATGTTACCACCGAGACGTAGGGTTCCAACGCGCCGGGAATGTTGTCAAATGTTATATCCGAGATGTTAGGTTGCCTTAGGTTAGGATATATGACGTTACAGACATATATACTGTTCCCACCGAGAAGTAGGTTCCGACACGCCAGGAATGTTGTCAAATATTACATCCGAGATGTTAGGTTGCCTTACGTTAGGATATATAACGTTATAGCCGTATATACTGTTCCCACCGAGAAGTAGGGTTCGACACGCCAGGAATGTTGTCAAATATTACATACGAGATGTTAGGTGGCCTTAGATTAGGATATATACCGCTATAGACGTATATACTGTTCCCTCCGAGATGGAGGGTTCGACAGGCCAGGAATGTTGTCAAATATTGCATCCGAGATGTTAGGTTGCCTTAGATTACGACATCGACCGTTATAGACGCATATAATATTCCGACCGAAAAGTATGCACCGACACGCCAGGAATATTGTAAAATATTACGTCTGAGATAATAGGTTGCCTTAGATTAGGATATACAACGTTATAGACTCATATAATGTTCCCACCGAGAAGTAGGTTTCGACACGCCTGGAATGATGTAGAATATTACATCCGAGATGTCAGGTTGCCTTAGGTTAGGATATATAACGTTATAGACGTATATACTGTTCCCTCCGAGAAGTAGGGTTCGACAGGCTAGGAATGTTGTCAAATATTGCATCCGAGATGTTAGGTTGCCTTAGATAAGGATATATAACGTTATAGACGCATATAATGTTACCACCGAGACGTAGGGACCGACATGCCTGGAATGTTGTCAAATGTTACATCCAAGATGTTAGGTTGCCTTAGGTTAGGATATATAACGTTGTAGACGCATGTAACGTTATACCGAGACGTAGGGACCGACACACCTGGAATGTCGTCAAATATTACATACGAGATGTTAGGTGGCCTTAGGTTAGGATATATAACGTTATAGACGAATGTAATGTTACCACCGAGACGTAGGGACCGACAGGCCTGGAATGTTGTAAAATGATACATCCGAGATGTTAGGTTGCCTAAGATTAGGATATATACCGCTATAGACGCATATAATGTTCCCACCGAGAAGTAGGGTCCGACACGCCTGGAATGATGTAGAACATTACATCCGAGATGTCAGGTTGCCTTAGGTTAGGATATATGACGTTACAGACGTATATACTGTTCCCACCGAGAAGTAGGGTCCGACACGCCAGGAATGTTGTCAAATATTACATCCGAGATGTTAGGTTGCCTTAGGTTAGCATATATAACGTTATAGACGCACGTAATGTTACCACCGAGACGTAGGGTTCCAACACGCCGGGAATGTTGTCAAATGTTATATCCGAGATGTTAGGTTGCCTTACGTTAGGATATATAACGTTATAGACGTATATACTGTTCCCACCGAGAAGTAGGGTTCGACAGGCCATGAATGTTGTCAAATATTGCATCCGAGATGTTAGGTTGCCTTAGGTTAGGATATATAACGTTATAGACGTATATACTGTTCCCACCGAGAAGTAGGGTTCGACACGCAAGGACTGTTGACAAATATTACATACGAGATGTTAGGTGGCCTTAGGTTAGGATATATAACGTTATAGACGCATGTAATGTTACCACCGAGACGTAGGGACCGACAGGCCTGGAATGTTGTAAAATGATACATCCGAGATGTTAGGTTGCCTAAGATTAGGATATATACCGCTATAGACGCATGTAACGTTACCACCGAGACGTAGGGACCGACACGCCTGGAATGTTGTCAAATGTTACATCCGAGATGTTAGGTTGCCTTAGGCTAGGATATATGACGTTATAGATGTATATGCTGTTCCCTCCGAGAAGTAGGGTTCGACAGGCCAGGAATGTTGTCAAATATTGCATCCGAGATGTTAGGTTGCCTTAGATTAGGATATATACCGCTATAGACGTATATACTGTTCCCTCCGAGATGTAGGGTTCGACAGGCCAGGAATGTTGTCAAATATTGCATCCAAGATGTTAGGTTGCCTTAGATTAGGATATACAACGTTATAGACTCATATAATGTTCCCACCGAGAAGTAGGGTCCGACACGCCTGGAATGATGTAGAATATTACATCCGAGATGTCAGGTTGCCTTAGGTTAGGATATATAACGTTATAGACGTATATACTGTTCCCTCCGCGAAGTAGGGTTCGACAGGCTAGGAATGTTGTCAAATATTGCATCCGAGATGTTAAGTTGCCTTAGATAAGGATATATAACTTTATAGACGCATATAATGTTACCACCGAGACGTAGGGACCGACATGCCTGGAATGTTGTCAAATATTACATCCGAGATGTTAGGTTGCCTTAGGTTAGGATATATAACGTTATAGACGCATGTAACGTTACCACCGAGACGTAGCGACCGACACACCTGGAATGTTGTCAAATGTTACATCCGAGATGTTAGGTTGCCTTAGGCTAGGATATATGACGTTATAGATGTATATGCTGTTCCCTCCGAGAAGTAGGGTTCGACAGGCCAGGAATGTTGTCAAATGTTGCATCCGAGATGTTAGGTTGCCTAAGATTAGGATATATACCGCTATAGACGCATATAATTTTCCCACCGAGAAGTAGGGTCCGACACGCCTGGAATGATGTAGAATATTACATCCGAAATGTCAGGTTGCCTTAGGTTAGGATATATGACGTTACAGACGTATATACTGTTCCCATCGAGAAGTAGGGTCCGACACGCCAGGAATGTTGTCAAATATTACATCCGAGATGTTAGGTTGCCTTAGGTTATGATATATAAAGTTATAGACGTATATACTGTTCCCACCCAGAAGTAGGGTTCGACACGCCAGGAATGGCGTCAAATATTACATACGAGATGTTAGGTGGCCTTAGGTTAGGATATATAACGTTATAGACGCATGTAATGTTACCACCGAGACGTGGGGACCGACAGGCCTGGAATGTTGTAAAATGTTACATCCGAGATGTTAGGTTGCCTAAGATTAGGATATATACCGCTATAGACGCATATAATGTTCCCACCGAGAAGTAGGGTCCGACACGCCTGGAATGATGTAGAATATTACATCCGAGATGTCAGGTTGCCTTAGGTTAGGATATATAACGTTACAGACGTATGTACTGTTCCCTCCGAGAAGTAGGGTTCGACAGGCTAGGAATGTTGTCAAATATTGCACCCGAGATGTTAGGTTGCCTTAGATAAGGATATATAACGTTATAGACGCATATAATGTTACCACCGAGACGTAGGGACCGACATGCCTGGAATGTTGTCAAATGTTACATCCAAGATGTTAGGTTGCCTTAGGTTAGGATATATAACGTTGTAGACGCATGTAACGTTACCACCGAGACGTAGGGACCGACACACCTGGAATGTTGTCAAATGTTACATCCGAGATGTTAGGTTGCCTTAGGTTAGGATATATGACGTTATAGACGTATATGTTGTTCCCTCCGAGAAGTAGGGTTTGACTTGCCAGGAATGTTGTCAAATATTGCATCCGAGATGTTAGGTTGCCTTATGTTAGCATATATAACGTTATAGACGCACGTAATGTTACCACCGAGACGTAGGTTTCCAACACGCCGGGAATGTTGTCAAATGTTATATCCGAGATGTTAGGTTGCCTTAGGTTAGGATATATGACGTTACAGACATATATACTGTTCCCACCGAGAAGTAGGGTCCGACACGCCAGGAATGTTGTCAAATATTACATCCGAGATGTTAGGTTGCCTTACGTTAGGATATATAACGTTATAGACGTATATACTGTTCCCACCGAGAAGTAGGGTTCGACACGCCAGGAATGTTGTCAAATATTACATACGAGATGTTAGGTGGCCTTAGATTAGGATATATACCGCTATAGACGTATATACTGTTCCCTCCGAGATGTAGGGTTCGACAGGCCAGGAATGTAGTCAAATATTGCATCCGAGATGTTTGGTTGCCTTAGATTATGATATACAACGTTATAGACGCATATAATGTTCCCACCGAGAAGTAGGGTCCGTCACGCCTGGAATGTTGTAGAATAATACATCCGAGATGTCAGGTTGCCTTAGGTTAGGATATATAACGTTATAGACGTATATACTGTTCCCTCCGAGAAATAGGGTTCGACAGGCCAGGAATGATGTGAAATATTGCATCCGAGATGTTAGGTTGCCTTAGGTTAGCATATATAAGGTTATAGACGCACGTAATGTTACCACCGTGACGTAGGGTTCCAACACGCCTGGAATGTTGTCAAATGTTATATCCGATATGTTAGGTTGCCTTAGGTTAGGATATATACCGCTATAGACGCATGTAATGTTACCACCGAGACGTAGGGACCGACACGCCAGGAATGTTGACAAATATTACATACGAGATGTTAGGTGGCCTTAGGTTAGGATATATAACGTTATAGACGCATGTAACGTTATCACCGAGACGTAGCGACCGACACACCCGGAATGTTGTCAAATGTTACATCCGAGATGTTAGGTTGCCTTAGGCTAGGATATATGACGTTATAGATGTATATGCTGTTCCCTCCGAGAAGTAGGGTTCGACAGGCCAGGAATGTTGTCAAATATTGCATCCGAGATGTTAGGTTGCCTTAGGTTAGGATATATAACGTTATAGACGCATGTAATGTTACCACCGAGACGTAGGGACCGACACGCCTGGAATGTTGTCAAATGTTACATCCGAGATGTTAGGTTGTCTTAGGTTAGGATATATGACGTTACAGACATATATACTGTTCCCTCCGAGATGTAGGGTTCGACAGGCCAGGAATGTTGTCACATATTTCATCCGAGATGTTAGGTTGCCTTAGATTAGGATATATACCGTTATAGACGTATATACTGTTCCCTCCGAGCAGTAAGGTTCGACAGGCCAGGAATGTTGTCAAATATTGCATCCGAGATGTTAGGTTGCCTTAGATTAGGATATGCAACGTTATAGACGCATATAATGTTACCACCGAGAAGTACGGTCCGACACGCCTGGAAGGTTGTAGAATATTACATCGGAGATGTTAGGTTGCCTTAGGTTAGGATATATAACGTTATAGACGTACATACTGTTCCCTCCGAGAAGTAGGGTTCGACAGGCAAGGAATGTTGTCAAATATTGCATCCGAGATGTTAGATTGCCTTAGATTACGATATCGACCGTTGTGGACGCATATAATATTCCCACCGAAAAGTATGCACCGACACGCGAGGAATATTGTAAAATATTACGTTTGAGATAATAGGTTGCCTTAGATTAGGATATACAACGTTATAGACTCATATAATGTTCCCACCGAGAAGTAGGGTCCGACACGCCTTGAATGATGTAGAATATTATATCCGAGATGTCAGGTTGCCTTCGGTTAGGATATATAACGTTATAGACGTATATACTGTTCCCTCCGAGAAGTAGGGTTGGACAGGCCAGGAATGTTGTCAAATATTGGATCCGAGATGTTAGATTGCCTTAGATTACGATATCGACCGTTATAGACGCATATAATATTCCCACCGAAAAGTATGCACCGACACGCCAGGAATATTGTAAAATATTACGTCTGAGATAATAGGTTGCCTTAGATTAGGATATACAACGTTATAGACTCATATAATGTTCCCAACGAGAAGTAGGGTCCGACACGCCTGGAATGATGTAGAATATTACATCCGAGATGTCAGGTTGCCTTAGGTTAGGATATATAACGTTATAGACGTATATACTGTTCCCTCCGAGAAGTAGGGTTCGACAGGCTAGGAATGTTGTCAAATATTGCATCCGAGATGTTAGGTTGCCTTAGATTAGGATATATACCAGTATAGACGTATATACTGTTCCCTCCGAGATGTAGGGTTCGACAGGCCAGGAATGTTGTCAAATATTGCATCCGAGATGTTAGGTTGCCTTAGATTAGGATATATACCGCTATAGACGTATATACTGTTCCCTCCGATATGTAGGGTTCGACAGGCCAGGAATGTTGTCAAATATTGCATCCGAGATGTTAGGTTGCCTTAGATTAGGATATACAACGTTATAGACGCATATAATTTTCCCACCGAGAAGTAGGGTCCGACACGCCTAGAAAGTTGTAGAATAATAAATCCGAGATGTTAGGTTGCCTTAGGTTAGGATATATAACGTTATAGACGTACATACTGTTCCCTCCGAGAAGTAGGGTTCGACAGGCCAGGAATGTTGTCAAATATTGCATCCGCGATGTTAGGTTGCCTTAGGTTAGGATATATAACGTTATAGACGCATGTAATGCTACCACCGATTCGTAGGGACCGACACGCCTGGAATGTTGTCAAATGTTACATCCGAGATGTTAGGTTGCCTTAGGTTAGGATATACAACGTTATAGACTCATATAATGTTCCCACCGAGAAGTAGGGTCCGACACGCCTGGAATGATGTAGAATATTACATCCGAGATTTCAGGTTGCCTTAGGTTAGGATATATAACGTTATAGACGTATATACTGTTCCCTCCGAGAAGTAGGGTTCGACAGGCTAGGAATGTTGTCAAATATTGCATCCGAGATGTTAGGTTGCCTTAGATTAGGATATATACAGCTATAGACGTATATACTGTTCCCTCCGAGATGTAGGGTTCGACAGGCCAGGAATGTTGTCAAATATTGCATCCGAGATGTTAGATTGCCTTAGATTACGATATCGACCGTTGTGGACGCATATAATATTCCCACCGAAAAGTATGCACCGACACGCGAGGAATATTGTAAAATATTACGTCTGAGATAATAGGTTGCCTTAGATTAGGATATACAACGTTATAGACTCATATAATGTTCCCACCGAGAAGTAGGGTCCGACACGCCTTGAATGATGTAGAATATTATATCCGAGACGTCAGGTTGCCTTCGGTTAGGATATATAACGTTATAGACGTATATACTGTTCCCTCCGAGAAGTAGGGTTCGACAGGCCAGGAATGTTGTCAAATATTGCATCCGAGATGTTAGGTTGCCTTAGATTAGGATATATACCAGTATAGACGTATATACTGTTCCCTCCGAGATGTAGGGTTCGACAGGCCAGGAATGTTGTCAAATATTGCATCCGAGATGTTAGGTTGCCTTAGATTAGGATATATACCGCTATAGACGTATATACTGTTCCCTCCGATATGTAGGGTTCGACAGGCCAGGAATGTTGTCAAATATTGCATCCGAGATGTTAGGTTGCCTTAGATTAGGATATACAACGTTATAGACGCATATAATGTTCCCACCGAGAAGTAGGGTCCGACACGCCTAGAAAGTTGTAGAATAATAAATCCGAGATGTTAGGTTGCCTTAGGTTAGGATATATAACGTTATAGACGTACATACTGTTCCCTCCGAGAAGTAGGGTTCGACAGGCCAGGAATGTTGTCAAATATTGCATCCGCGATGTTAGGTTGCCTTAGGTTAGGATATATAACGTTATAGACGCATGTAATGCTACCACCGAGACGTAGGGACCGACACGCCTGGAATGTTGTCAAATGTTACATCCGAGATGTTAGGTTGCCTTAGGTTAGGATATACAACGTTATAGACTCATATAATGTTCCCACCGAGAAGTAGGGTCCGACACGCCTGGAATGATGTAGAATATTACATCCGAGATTTCAGGTTGCCTTAGGTTAGGATATATAACGTTATAGACGTATATACTGTTCCCTCCGAGAAGTAGGGTTCGACAGGCTAGGAATGTTGTCAAATATTGCATCCGAGATGTTAGGTTGCCTTAGATTAGGATATATACAGCTATAGACGTATATACTGTTCCCTCCGAGATGTAGGGTTCGACAGGCCAGGAATGTTGTCAAATATTGCATCCGAGATGTTAGATTGCCTTAGATTACGATATCGACCGTTGTGGACGCATATAATATTCCCACCGAAAAGTATGCACCGACACGCGAGGAATATTGTAAAATATTACGTCTGAGATAATAGGTTGCCTTAGATTAGGATATACAACGTTATAGACTCATATAATGTTCCCACCGAGAAGTAGGGTCCGACACGCCTTGAATGATGTAGAATATTATATCCGAGACGTCAGGTTGCCTTCGGTTAGGATATATAACGTTATAGACGTATATACTGTTCCCTCCGAGAAGTAGGGTTCGACAGGCCAGGAATGTTGTCAAATATTGCATCCGAGATGTTAGGTTGCCTTAGATAAGGATATATAACGTTATAGACGCATATAATGTTACCACCGAGACGTAGGGACCGACATGCCTGGAATGTTGTCAAATATTACATCCGAGATGTTAGGTTGCCTTAGGTTAGGATATATAACGTTATAGACGCATGTAACGTTACCACCGAGACGTAGCGACCGACACACCTGGAATGTTGTCAAATGTTACATCCGAGATGTTAGGTTGCCTTAGGCTAGGATATATGACGTTATAGATGTATATGCTGTTCCCTCCGAGAAGTAGGGTTCGACAGGCCAGGAATGTTGTCAAATATTGCATCCGAGATGTTAGGTTGCCTTAGGTTAGGATATATAATGTTATAGACGCATGTAATGTTACCACCGAGACGTAGGGACCGACACGCCTGGAATGTTCTCAAATGTTACATCCGAGATGTTAGGTTGTCTTAGGTTAGGATATATGACGTTACAGACATATATACTGTTCCCTCCGAGATGTAGGGTTCGACAGGCCAGGAATGTTGTCACATATTTCATCCGAGATGTTAGGTTGCCTTAGATTACGATATATACCGTTATAGACGTATATACTGTTCCCCCCGAGCAGTAAGGTTCGACAGGCCAGGAATGTTGTCAAATATTGCATCCGAGATGTTAGGTTGCCTTAGATTAGGATATGCAACGTTATAGACGCATATAATGTTCCCACCGAGAAGTAGGGTCCGACACGCCTGGAATGATGTAGAATATTACATCCGAGATGTCAGGTTGCCTTAGGTTAGGATATATAACGTTATAGACGTATATACTGTTCCCTCCGAGAAGTAGGGTTCGACAGGCTAGGAATGTTGTCAAATATTGCATCCGAGATGTTAGGTTGCCTTAGATTAGGATATATACCGCTATAGACGTATATACTGTTCCCTCCGAGATGTAGGGTTCGACAGGCCAGGAATGTTGTCAAATATTGCATCCGAGATGTTAGTTTGCCTTAGATTAGGATATACAACGTTATAGATTCATATAATGTTCCCACCGAGAAGTAGGGTCCGACACGCCTGGAATGATGTAGAATATTACATCCGGGATGTCAGGTTGCCTTAGGTTAGGATATATAACGTTATAGACGTATATACTGTTCCCTCCGAGAAGTAGGGTTCGACAGGCCAGGAATGTTGTCAAATATTGCATCCGAGATGTTAGGTTGCCTTAGATTAGGATATATACCGCTATAGACGTATATACTGTTCCCTCCGAGATGTAGGGTTCGACAGGCCAGGAATGTTGTCAAATATTGCATCCGAGATGTTAGGTTGCCTTAGATTAGGATATACAACGTTATAGACGCATATAATGTTCCCACCGAGAAGTAGGGTCCGACACGCCTGGAAAGTTGTAGAATAATATATCCGAGATGTTAGGTTGCCTTAGGTTAGGATATATAACGTTATAGACGTACATACTGTTCCCTCCGAGTAGTAGGGTTCGACAGGCCAGGAATGTTGTCAAATATTGCATCCGAGATGTTAGGTTGCCTTAGGTTAGAATATATAACGTTATAGACGCATGTAATGTTACCACCGAGACGTAGGGACCGACACGCCTGGAATGTTGTCAAATGTTACATCCGAGATGTTAGGTTGCCTTAGGTTAGGATATATGACGTTATAGACGTATATACTGTTCCCTCCGAGAAGTAGGGTTGGACAGGCCACGAATGTTGTCAAATATTGCATCCGAGATGTTAGATTGCCTTAGATTACGATATCGACCGTTATAGACGCATATAATATTCCCACCGAAAAGTATGCACCGACACGCCAGGAATATTGTAAAATATTACGTCTGAGATAATAGGTTGCCTTAGATTAGGATATACAACGTTATAGACTCATATAATGTTCCCACCGAGAAGTAGGGTCCGACACGCCTGGAATGATGTAGAATATTACATCCGAGATGTCAGGTTGCCTTAGGTTAGGATATATAACGTTATAGACGTATATACTGTTCCCTCCGAGAAGTAGGGTTCGACAGGATAGGAATGTTGTCAAATATTGCATCCGAGATGTTAGGTTGCCTTAGATTAGGATATATACCGCTATAGACGTATATACTGTTCCCTCCGAGATGTAGGGTTCGACAGGCCAGGAATGTTGTCAAATATTGCATCCGAGATGTTATGTTGCCTTAGATTAGGATATACAACGTTATAGACTCATATAATGTTCCCACCGAGAAGTAGGGTCCGACACGCCTGGAATGATGTAGAATATTATATCCGAGATGTCAGGTTGCCTTCGGTTAGGATATATAACGTTATAGACGTATATACTGTTCCGTCCGAGAAGTAGGGTTCGACAGGCCAGGAATGTTGTCAAATATTGCATCCGAGATGTTAGGTTGCCTTAGATTAGGATATATACCGCTATAGACGTATATACTGTTCCCTCCGATATGTAGGGTTCGACAGGCCAGGAATGTTGTCAAATATTGCATCCGAGATGTTAGGTTGCCTTAGATTAGGATATACAACGTTATAGACGCATGTAATGTTCCCACCGAGACGTAGGGACCGACACGCCTGGAATGTTGTCAAATGTTACATCCGAGATGTTAGGTTGCCTTAGGTTAGGATATACAACGTTATAGACTCATATAATGTTCCCACCGAGAAGTAGGGTCCGACACGCCTGGAATGATGTAGAATATTACATCCGAGATGTCAGGTTGCCTTCGGTTAGGATATATAACGTTATAGACGTATATACTGTTCCCTCCGAGAAGTAGGGTTCGACAGGCTAGGAATGTTGTCCAATATTGCATCCGAGATGTTAGGTTGCCTTAGATAAGGATATATAACGTTATAGACACATATAATGTTACCACCGAGACGTAGGGACCGACATGCCTGGAATGTTGTCAAATGTTACATCCGAGATGTTAGGTTGCTTTAGATTACGATTTATAACGTTATAGACGTATATACTGTTCCCACCGAGAAGTAGGGCTCGACACGCCAGGAATGTTGTCAAATATTACATACGAGATGTTCCGGTGGCCTTAGGTTAGGATATATAACGTTATAGAAGCATGTAATGTTACCACCGAGACTTAGGGACCGACAGGCCTGGAATGTTGTAAAATGTTACATCCGAGATGTTAGGTTGCCTAAGATTAGGATATATACCGCTATAGACGCATGTAATGTTACCACCGAGAAGTAGGGTCCGACAAGCCTGGAAGGTTGTAGAATATTACATCCGAGATGTTAGGCTGCCCTAGGTTAGGATATATAACGTTATAGACGTATATACTGTTCCCTCCGAGATGTAGGGTTCGACAGGCCAGGAATGTTGTCAAATATTGCATCCGAGATGTTAGATTGCCTTAGATTACGATATCGACCGTTATAGACGCATATAATATTCCCACCGAAGACTATGCACCGACACGCCAGGAATATTGTAAAATATTACGTCTGAGATAATAGGTTGCCTTAGATTAGGATATACAACGTTATAGACGCATATAATGTTCCCACCGAGAAGTAGGGTCCCACACGCCTGGAATGGTGCAGAATATTACATCCGAGATGTCAGGTTGCCTTACGTTAGGATATATAACGTTATAGACGTATATACTGTTCCCTCCGAGAAGTAGGGTTCGACAGGCTAGGAATGTTGTCAAATATTGCATCCGGGATGTCAAGTTGCCTTAGATAAGGATATATAACGTTATAGACGCATGTAATGTTACCACCGAGACGTAGGGACCGACACGCCTGGAATGTTGTCAAATATTACATACGAGATGTTAGGTTGCCTTAGGTTAGGATATATGACGTTATAGACGTATATACTGTTCCCTCCGAGAAGTAGGGTTCGACAGGCCAGGAATGTTGTCAAATATTGCATCCGAGATGTTAGGTTGCCTTAGATTACGATATCGACCGTTATAGACGTATATAATATTCCCACCGAAAAGTATGCACCGACACGCCAGGAATACTGTAAAATATTACGTCTGAGAAAATAGATTGCCTTAGACTAGGATACACAACGTTATAGACTCATATAATGTTCCCACCGAAAAGTAGGGTCCGACACGCCGGGAATGATGTAGAATATTACATCCGAGATGTCAGGTTGCCTTAGGTTAGGATATATAACGTTATAGACGCATGTAACGTTACCACCGAGACGTAGGGACCGACACACCTGGAATGTTGTCAAATGTTACATCCGAGATGTTAGGTTGCCTTAGGTTAGGATATATGACGTTATAGACGTATATACTGTTCCCACCGAGACGTAGGGACCGACACGCCAGGAATGTTGTCAAATATTACATACGAGATGTTAGGTGGCCTTAGGTTAGGATATATAACGTTATAGACGCATGTAATGTTACCACCGAGACGTAGGGACCGGCACGCCTGGAATGTGGTAAAATGTTACATCCGAGATGTTAGGTTGCCTAAGATTAGAATATATACCGTTATAGACGCATGTAATGTTACCACCGAGACGTAGGGACCGACACGCCTGGAATGTTGTCAAATGTTACATCCGAGATGTTAGGTTGCCTTAGGCTAGGACATATGACGTTATAGATGTATATGCTGTTCCCTCCGAGAAGTAGGGTCGACAGGCCAGGAATGTTGTCAAATATTGCATCCGAGATGTTAGGTTGCCTTAGGATAGGATATATAACGTTATAGACGCATGTAATGTTACCACCGAGACGTAGGGACCGACACGCGTGGAATGTTGTCAAATGTTACATCCGAGATGTTAGGTTGTCTTAGGTTAGGATATATGACGTTACAGACGTATATACTGTTCCCTCCGAGATGTAGGGTTCGACAGGCCAGGAATGTTGTCAAATATTGCATCCGAGATGTTAGGTTGCCTTAGATTAGGATATGCAACGTTATAGACGCATATAATGTTCCCACCGAGAAGTAGGGTCCGACACGCCTGGAAGGTTGTAGAATATTACATCCGAGATGTTAGGTTGCCTTAGGTTAGGATATATAACGTTATAGACGTACATACAGTTCCCTCCGAGAAGTAGGGTTCGACAGGCCAGGAATGTTGTCAAATATTGCATCCGAGATGTTAGGTTGCCTTAGATAAGGATATACAACGTTATAGACGTATATACTGTTCCCCCCGAGAAGTAGGGTTCGACAGGCCATGAATGTTGTCAAATATTGCATCCGAGATGTTAGGTTGCCTTAGATTAGGATATATAACGTTATAGACGTATATACTGTTCCCTCCGAAAAGTAGGGTTCGACAGGCTAGGAATGTTGTCAAATATTAGATCCGAGATGTTAGGTTGCCTTAGATAATTATATATAACGTTATAGACGCATATAATGTTACCACCGAGACGTAGGGACCGACATGCCTGGAATGTTGTCAAATGTTACATCCAAGATGTTAGGTTGCCTTAGGTTAGGATATATAACGTTGTAGACGCATGTAACGTTACCACCGAGACGTAGGGACCGACACACCTGGAATGTTGTCAAATGTTACATCCGAGATGTTAGGTTGCCTTAGGCTAGGATATATGACGTTATAGATGTATATGCTGTTCCATCCGAGAAGTAGGGTTCGACAGGCCATGAATGTTGTCAAATATTGCATCCGAGGTGTTAGGTTGCCTTAGGTTAGGATATATGACGTTACAGACGTATATACTGTTCCCACCGAGAAGTAGGGTCCGACATGCCAGGAATGTTGTCAAATATTACATCCGAGATGTTAGGTTGCCTTAGGTTAGGATATATAACGTTATAGACGTATATACTGTTCCCACCGGGAAGTAGGGTTCGACACGCCAGGAATGTTGTCAAATATTACATACGAGATGTTAGGTGGCCTTAGGTTAGGATAAATAACGTTATAGACGCATGTAATGTTACCACCGAGACGTAGGGACCGACAGGCCTGGAATGTTGTAAAATGTTACATCCGACATGTTAGGTTGCCTAAGATTAGGATATATACCGTTATAGACGCATATAATGTTCCCACCGAGAAGTAGGGTCCGACACGCCTGGAATGATGTAGAATATTACATCCGAGATGTCAGGTTGCCTTAGGTTAGGATATATAACGTTATAAACGTATATACTGTTCCCTCCGAGAAATAGGGTTCGACAGGCCAGGAATGTTGTCAAATATTGCATCCGAGATGTTAGATTGCCTTAGATTACGATATCGACCGTTATAGACGCATATAATATTCCCACCGAAAACTATGCACCGACACGCCAGGAATATTGTAAAATATTACGTCTGAGATAATAGGTTGCCTTAGATTAGGATATACAACGTTATAGACGCATATAATGTTCCCACCGAGAAGTAGGGTCCGACACGCCTGGAATGGTGCAGAATAGTACATCCGAGATGTCAGGTTGCCTTACGTTAGGATATATAACGTTATATACGTATATACTGTTCCCTCCGAGAAGTAGGGTTCGACAGGCTAGGAATGTTGTCAAATATTGCATCCGGGATGTCAAGTTGCCTTAGATAAGGATATATAACGTTATAGACGCATATAATGTTACCACCGAGACGTAGGGACCGACATGCCTGGAATGTTGTCAAATGTTACGTCCGAGATGTTAGGTTGCCTTAGGTTAGGATATATGACGTCATAGACGTATATAATATTCCCACCGAAAAGTATGCACCGACACGCCAGGAATACTGTAAAATATTACGTCTGAGGAAATAGATTGCCTTAGATTAGGATACAAAACGTTATAGACTCATATAATGTTCCCACCGAAAAGTAGGGTCCGACACGCCTGGAATGATGTAGAATATTACATCCGAGATGTCAGGTTGCCTTAGGTTAGGATATATAACGTTATAGACGTATATACTGTTCCCTCCGAGAAGTAGGGTTCGACAAGCTAGGAATGCTGTCAAATATTGCATCCGAGATGTTAGGTTGCCTTAGATAAGGATATATAACGTTATAGACACATATAATGTTACCACCGAGACGTAGGGACCGACATGCCTGGAATGTTGTCAAATGTTACATCCGAGATGTTAGGTTGCCTTAGGTTAGGATATATGACGTTATAGACGTATATACTGTTCCCCCCGAGAAGTAGGGTTCGACAGGCCATGAATGTTGTCAAATATTGCATCCGAGATGTTAGGTTGCCTTAGATTAGGATATATAACGTTATAGACGTATATACTGTTCCCTCCGAAAAGTAGGGTTCGACAGGCTAGGAATGTTGTCAAATATTGCATCCGAGATGTTAGGTTGCCTTAGATAAGGATATATAACTTTATAGACGCATATAATGTTACCACCGAGACGTAGGGACCGACATGCCTGGAATGTTGTCAAATGTTACATCCAAGATGTTAGGTTGCCTTAGGTTAGGATATATAACGTTGTAGACGCATGTAACGTTACCACCGAGACGTAGGGACCGACACACCTGGAATGTTGTCAAATGTTACATCCGAGATGTTAGGTTGCCTTAGGCTAGGATATATGACGTTATAGATGTATATGCTGTTCCCTCCGAGAAGTAGGGTTCGACAGGCCATGAATGTTGTCAAATATTGCATCCGAGATGTTAGGTGACCTTAGGTTAGGATATATAACGTTATAGACGCATGTAATGTTACCACCGAGACGTAGGGACCGACAGGCCTGGAATGTTGTAAAATGATACATCCGAGATGTTAGGTTGCCTTAGGTTAGGATATATACCGCTATAGACGCATATAGTGTTCCCACCGAGAAGTAGGGTCCGACACGCCTGGAATGATGTAGAATATTACATCCGAGATGTCAGGTTGCCTTAGGTTAGGATATATAACGTTATAGACGTATATACTGTTCCCTCCGAGAAGTAGGGTTCGACAGGCTAGGAATGTTGTTAAATATTGCATCCGAGATGTTAGGTTGCCTTAGCTTAGCATATATGACGTTATAGACGCACGTAATGTTACCACCGAGACGTAGGGTTCCAACACTCCTGGAATGTTGTCAAATGTTATATCCGAGATGTTAGGTTGCCTTAGGTTAGGATATATGACGTTACAGACGTATATACTGTTCCCACCGAGAAGTAGGGTCCGACACGCCAGGAATGTTGTCAAATATTACATCCGAGATGTTAGGTTGCCTTAGGTTAGGATATATAACGTTATAGACGTATATACTGTTCCCACCGAGAAGTAGGGTTCGACACGCCAGGAATGTTGTCAAATATTACATACGAGATGTTAGGTGGCCTTAGGCTAGGATAAATAACGTTATGGACGCATGTAATGTTACCACCGAGACGTAGGGACCGACAGGCCTGGAATGTTGTAAAATGTTACATCCGAGATGTTAGGTTGCCTAAGATTAGAATATATACCGTTATAGACGCATGTAATGTTACCACCGAGACGTAGGGACCGACACGCCTGGAATGTTGTCAAATGTTACATCCGAGATGTTAGGTTGCCTTAGGCTAGGATATATGACGTTATAGATGTATATGCTGTTCCCTCCGAGAAGTAGGGTCGACAGGCCAGGAATGTTGTCAAATATTGCATCCGAGATGTTAGGTTGCCTTAGGATAGGATGTATAACGTTATAGACGCATGTAATGTTACCACCGAGACGTAGGGACCGACACGCGTGGAATGTTGTCAAATGTTACATCCGAGATGTTAGGTTGTCTTAGGTTAGGATATATGACGTTACAGACGTATATACTGTTCCCTCCGAGATGTAGGGTTCGACAGACCAGGAATGTTGTCAAATATTTCATCCGAGATGTTAGGTTGCCTTAGATTAGGATATATACCGTTATAGACGTAAATACTGTTCCCTCCGAGCAGTAGGGTTCGACAGGCCGGGAATGTTGTCAAATATTGCATCCGAGATGTTAGGTTGCCTTAGATTAGGATATGCAACGTTATAGACGCATATAATGTTCCCACCGAGAAGTAGGGTCCGACACGCCTGGAAGGTTGTAGAATATTACATCCGAGATGTTAGGTTGCCTTAGGTTAGGATATATAACGTTATAGACGTACATACTGTTCCCTCCGAGAAGTAGGGTTCGACAGGCCAGGAATGTTATCAAATATTGCATCCGAGATGTTAGGTTGCCTTAGATTAGGATATATACCGCTATAGACGTATATACTGTTCCCTCCGAGATGTAGGGTTCGACAGGCCAGGAATGTTGTCAAATATTGCATCCGAGATGTTAGGTTGCCTTAGGTTAGGATATATGACGTTATAGACGTATATACTGTTCCCTCCGAGAAGTAGGGTTCGACAGGCCAGGAATGTTGTCAAATATTGCATCCGAGATGTTAGGTTGCCTTAGATTACGATATCGACCGTTATAGACGTATATAATATTCCCACCGAAAAGTATGCACCGACACGCCAGGAATACTGTAAAATATTACGTCTGAGAAAATAGATTGCCTTAGATTAGGATACACAACGTTATAGACTCATATAATGTTCCCACCGAGAAGTAGGGTCCGACACGCCTGGAATGGTGCAGAATAGTACATCCGAGATGTCAGGTTGCCTTACGTTAGGATATATAACGTTATATACGTATATACTGTTCCCTCCGAGAAGTAGGGTTCGACAGGCTAGGAATGTTGTCAAATATTGCATCCGGGATGTCAAGTTGCCTTAGATAAGGATATATAACGTTATAGACGCATATAATGTTACCACCGAGACGTAGGGACCGACATGCCTGGAATGTTGTCAAATATTGCATCCGAGATGTTAGATTGCCTTAGATTACGATATCGACCGTTGTGGACGCATATAATATTCCCACCGAAAAGTATGCACCGACACGCGAGGAATATTGTAAAATATTACGTCTGAGATAATAGGTTGCCTTAGATTAGGATATACAACGTTATAGACTCATATAATGTTCCCACCGAGAAGTAGGGTCCGACACGCCTTGAATGATGTAGAATATTATATCCGAGACGTCAGGTTGCCTTCGGTTAGGATATATAACGTTATAGACGTATATACTGTTCCCTCCGAGAAGTAGGGTTCGACAGGCCAGGAATGTTGTCAAATATTGCATCCGAGATGTTAGGTTGCCTTAGATTAGGATATATACCAGTATAGACGTATATACTGTTCCCTCCGAGATGTAGGGTTCGACAGGCCAGGAATGTTGTCAAATATTGCATCCGAGATGTTAGGTTGCCTTAGATTAGGATATATACCGCTATAGACGTATATACTGTTCCCTCCGATATGTAGGGTTCGACAGGCCAGGAATGTTGTCAAATATTGCATCCGAGATGTTAGGTTGCCTTAGATTAGGATATACAACGTTATAGACGCATATAATGTTCCCACCGAGAAGTAGGGTCCGACACGCCTAGAAAGTTGTAGAATAATAAATCCGAGATGTTAGGTTGCCTTAGGTTAGGATATATAACGTTATAGACGTACATACTGTTCCCTCCGAGAAGTAGGGTTCGACAGGCCAGGAATGTTGTCAAATATTGCATCCGCGATGTTAGGTTGCCTTAGGTTAGGATATATAACGTTATAGACGCATGTAATGCTACCACCGAGACGTAGGGACCGACACGCCTGGAATGTTGTCAAATGTTACATCCGAGATGTTAGGTTGCCTTAGGTTAGGATATACAACGTTATAGACTCATATAATGTTCCCACCGAGAAGTAGGGTCCGACACGCCTGGAATGATGTAGAATATTACATCCGAGATTTCAGGTTGCCTTAGGTTAGGATATATAACGTTATAGACGTATATACTGTTCCCTCCGAGAAGTAGGGTTCGACAGGCTAGGAATGTTGTCAAATATTGCATCCGAGATGTTAGGTTGCCTTAGATTAGGATATATACAGCTATAGACGTATATACTGTTCCCTCCGAGATGTAGGGTTCGACAGGCCAGGAATGTTGTCAAATATTGCATCCGAGATGTTAGATTGCCTTAGATTACGATATCGACCGTTGTGGACGCATATAATATTCCCACCGAAAAGTATGCACCGACACGCGAGGAATATTGTAAAATATTACGTCTGAGATAATAGGTTGCCTTAGATTAGGATATACAACGTTATAGACTCATATAATGTTCCCACCGAGAAGTAGGGTCCGACACGCCTTGAATGATGTAGAATATTATATCCGAGACGTCAGGTTGCCTTCGGTTAGGATATATAACGTTATAGACGTATATACTGTTCCCTCCGAGAAGTAGGGTTCGACAGGCCAGGAATGTTGTCAAATATTGCATCCGAGATGTTAGGTTGCCTTAGATAAGGATATATAACGTTATAGACGCATATAATGTTACCACCGAGACGTAGGGACCGACATGCCTGGAATGTTGTCAAATATTACATCCGAGATGTTAGGTTGCCTTAGGTTAGGATATATAACGTTATAGACGCATGTAACGTTACCACCGAGACGTAGCGACCGACACACCTGGAATGTTGTCAAATGTTACATCCGAGATGTTAGGTTGCCTTAGGCTAGGATATATGACGTTATAGATGTATATGCTGTTCCCTCCGAGAAGTAGGGTTCGACAGGCCAGGAATGTTGTCAAATATTGCATCCGAGATGTTAGGTTGCCTTAGGTTAGGATATATAATGTTATAGACGCATGTAATGTTACCACCGAGACGTAGGGACCGACACGCCTGGAATGTTCTCAAATGTTACATCCGAGATGTTAGGTTGTCTTAGGTTAGGATATATGACGTTACAGACATATATACTGTTCCCTCCGAGATGTAGGGTTCGACAGGCCAGGAATGTTGTCACATATTTCATCCGAGATGTTAGGTTGCCTTAGATTACGATATATACCGTTATAGACGTATATACTGTTCCCCCCGAGCAGTAAGGTTCGACAGGCCAGGAATGTTGTCAAATATTGCATCCGAGATGTTAGGTTGCCTTAGATTAGGATATGCAACGTTATAGACGCATATAATGTTCCCACCGAGAAGTAGGGTCCGACACGCCTGGAATGATGTAGAATATTACATCCGAGATGTCAGGTTGCCTTAGGTTAGGATATATAACGTTATAGACGTATATACTGTTCCCTCCGAGAAGTAGGGTTCGACAGGCTAGGAATGTTGTCAAATATTGCATCCGAGATGTTAGGTTGCCTTAGATTAGGATATATACCGCTATAGACGTATATACTGTTCCCTCCGAGATGTAGGGTTCGACAGGCCAGGAATGTTGTCAAATATTGCATCCGAGATGTTAGTTTGCCTTAGATTAGGATATACAACGTTATAGATTCATATAATGTTCCCACCGAGAAGTAGGGTCCGACACGCCTGGAATGATGTAGAATATTACATCCGGGATGTCAGGTTGCCTTAGGTTAGGATATATAACGTTATAGACGTATATACTGTTCCCTCCGAGAAGTAGGGTTCGACAGGCCAGGAATGTTGTCAAATATTGCATCCGAGATGTTAGGTTGCCTTAGATTAGGATATATACCGCTATAGACGTATATACTGTTCCCTCCGAGATGTAGGGTTCGACAGGCCAGGAATGTTGTCAAATATTGCATCCGAGATGTTAGGTTGCCTTAGATTAGGATATACAACGTTATAGACGCATATAATGTTCCCACCGAGAAGTAGGGTCCGACACGCCTGGAAAGTTGTAGAATAATATATCCGAGATGTTAGGTTGCCTTAGGTTAGGATATATAACGTTATAGACGTACATACTGTTCCCTCCGAGTAGTAGGGTTCGACAGGCCAGGAATGTTGTCAAATATTGCATCCGAGATGTTAGGTTGCCTTAGGTTAGAATATATAACGTTATAGACGCATGTAATGTTACCACCGAGACGTAGGGACCGACACGCCTGGAATGTTGTCAAATGTTACATCCGAGATGTTAGGTTGCCTTAGGTTAGGATATATGACGTTATAGACGTATATACTGTTCCCTCCGAGAAGTAGTGTTGGACAGGCCACGAATGTTGTCAAATATTGCATCCGAGATGTTAGATTGCCTTAGATTACGATATCGACCGTTATAGACGCATATAATATTCCCACCGAAAAGTATGCACCGACACGCCAGGAATATTGTAAAATATTACGTCTGAGATAATAGGTTGCCTTAGATTAGGATATACAACGTTATAGACTCATATAATGTTCCCACCGAGAAGTAGGGTCCGACACGCCTGGAATGATGTAGAATATTACATCCGAGATGTCAGGTTGCCTTAGGTTAGGATATATAACGTTATAGACGTATATACTGTTCCCTCCGAGAAGTAGGGTTCGACAGGATAGGAATGTTGTCAAATATTGCATCCGAGATGTTAGGTTGCCTTAGATTAGGATATATACCGCTATAGACGTATATACTGTTCCCTCCGAGATGTAGGGTTCGACAGGCCAGGAATGTTGTCAAATATTGCATCCGAGATGTTATGTTGCCGTAGATTAGGATATACAACGTTATAGACTCATATAATGTTCCCACCGAGAAGTAGGGTCCGACACGCCTGGAATGATGTAGAATATTATATCCGAGATGTCAGGTTGCCTTCGGTTAGGATATATAACGTTATAGACGTATATACTGTTCCGTCCGAGAAGTAGGGTTCGACAGGCCAGGAATGTTGTCAAATATTGCATCCGAGATGTTAGGTTGCCTTAGATTAGGATATATACCGCTATAGACGTATATACTGTTCCCTCCGATATGTAGGGTTCGACAGGCCAGGAATGTTGTCAAATATTGCATCCGAGATGTTAGGTTGCCTTAGATTAGGATATACAACGTTATAGACGCATGTAATGTTCCCACCGAGACGTAGGGACCGACACGCCTGGAATGTTGTCAAATGTTACATCCGAGATGTTAGGTTGCCTTAGGTTAGGATATACAACGTTATAGACTCATATAATGTTCCCACCGAGAAGTAGGGTCCGACACGCCTGGAATGATGTAGAATATTACATCCGAGATGTCAGGTTGCCTTCGGTTAGGATATATAACGTTATAGACGTATATACTGTTCCCTCCGAGAAGTAGGGTTCGACAGGCTAGGAATGTTGTCCAATATTGCATCCGAGATGTTAGGTTGCCTTAGATAAGGATATATAACGTTATAGACACATATAATGTTACCACCGAGACGTAGGGACCGACATGCCTGGAATGTTGTCAAATGTTACATCCGAGATGTTAGGTTGCTTTAGATTACGATTTATAACGTTATAGACGTATATACTGTTCCCACCGAGAAGTAGGGCTCGACACGCCAGGAATGTTGTCAAATATTACATACGAGATGTTCCGGTGGCCTTAGGTTAGGATATATAACGTTATAGAAGCATGTAATGTTACCACCGAGACTTAGGGACCGACAGGCCTGGAATGTTGTAAAATGTTACATCCGAGATGTTAGGTTGCCTAAGATTAGGATATATACCGCTATAGACGCATGTAATGTTACCACCGAGAAGTAGGGTCCGACAAGCCTGGAAGGTTGTAGAATATTACATCCGAGATGTTAGGCTGCCCTAGGTTAGGATATATAACGTTATAGACGTATATACTGTTCCCTCCGAGATGTAGGGTTCGACAGGCCAGGAATGTTGTCAAATATTGCATCCGAGATGTTAGATTGCCTTAGATTACGATATCGACCGTTATAGACGCATATAATATTCCCACCGAAGACTATGCACCGACACGCCAGGAATATTGTAAAATATTACGTCTGAGATAATAGGTTGCCTTAGATTAGGATATACAACGTTATAGACGCATATAATGTTCCCACCGAGAAGTAGGGTCCCACACGCCTGGAATGGTGCAGAATATTACATCCGAGATGTCAGGTTGCCTTACGTTAGGATATATAACGTTATAGACGTATATACTGTTCCCTCCGAGAAGTAGGGTTCGACAGGCTAGGAATGTTGTCAAATATTGCATCCGGGATGTCAAGTTGCCTTAGATAAGGATATATAACGTTATAGACGCATGTAATGTTACCACCGAGACGTAGGGACCGACACGCCTGGAATGTTGTCAAATATTACATACGAGATGTTAGGTTGCCTTAGGTTAGGATATATGACGTTATAGACGTATATACTGTTCCCTCCGAGAAGTAGGGTTCGACAGGCCAGGAATGTTGTCAAATATTGCATCCGAGATGTTAGGTTGCCTTAGATTACGATATCGACCGTTATAGACGTATATAATATTCCCACCGAAAAGTATGCACCGACACGCCAGGAATACTGTAAAATATTACGTCTGAGAAAATAGATTGCCTTAGACTAGGATACACAACGTTATAGACTCATATAATGTTCCCACCGAAAAGTAGGGTCCGACACGCCGGGAATGATGTAGAATATTACATCCGAGATGTCAGGTTGCCTTAGGTTAGGATATATAACGTTATAGACGCATGTAACGTTACCACCGAGACGTAGGGACCGACACACCTGGAATGTTGTCAAATGTTACATCCGAGATGTTAGGTTGCCTTAGGTTAGGATATATGACGTTATAGACGTATATACTGTTCCCACCGAGACGTAGGGACCGACACGCCAGGAATGTTGTCAAATATTACATACGAGATGTTAGGTGGCCTTAGGTTAGGATATATAACGTTATAGACGCATGTAATGTTACCACCGAGACGTAGGGACCGGCACGCCTGGAATGTGGTAAAATGTTACATCCGAGATGTTAGGTTGCCTAAGATTAGAATATATACCGTTATAGACGCATGTAATGTTACCACCGAGACGTAGGGACCGACACGCCTGGAATGTTGTCAAATGTTACATCCGAGATGTTAGGTTGCCTTAGGCTAGGACATATGACGTTATAGATGTATATGCTGTTCCCTCCGAGAAGTAGGGTCGACAGGCCAGGAATGTTGTCAAATATTGCATCCGAGATGTTAGGTTGCCTTAGGATAGGATATATAACGTTATAGACGCATGTAATGTTACCACCGAGACGTAGGGACCGACACGCGTGGAATGTTGTCAAATGTTACATCCGAGATGTTAGGTTGTCTTAGGTTAGGATATATGACGTTACAGACGTATATACTGTTCCCTCCGAGATGTAGGGTTCGACAGGCCAGGAATGTTGTCAAATATTGCATCCGAGATGTTAGGTTGCCTTAGATTAGGATATGCAACGTTATAGACGCATATAATGTTCCCACCGAGAAGTAGGGTCCGACACGCCTGGAAGGTTGTAGAATATTACATCCGAGATGTTAGGTTGCCTTAGGTTAGGATATATAACGTTATAGACGTACATACAGTTCCCTCCGAGAAGTAGGGTTCGACAGGCCAGGAATGTTGTCAAATATTGCATCCGAGATGTTAGGTTGCCTTAGATAAGGATATACAACGTTATAGACGTATATACTGTTCCCCCCGAGAAGTAGGGTTCGACAGGCCATGAATGTTGTCAAATATTGCATCCGAGATGTTAGGTTGCCTTAGATTAGGATATATAACGTTATAGACGTATATACTGTTCCCTCCGAAAAGTAGGGTTCGACAGGCTAGGAATGTTGTCAAATATTAGATCCGAGATGTTAGGTTGCCTTAGATAATTATATATAACGTTATAGACGCATATAATGTTACCACCGAGACGTAGGGACCGACATGCCTGGAATGTTGTCAAATGTTACATCCAAGATGTTAGGTTGCCTTAGGTTAGGATATATAACGTTGTAGACGCATGTAACGTTACCACCGAGACGTAGGGACCGACACACCTGGAATGTTGTCAAATGTTACATCCGAGATGTTAGGTTGCCTTAGGCTAGGATATATGACGTTATAGATGTATATGCTGTTCCATCCGAGAAGTAGGGTTCGACAGGCCATGAATGTTGTCAAATATTGCATCCGAGGTGTTAGGTTGCCTTAGGTTAGGATATATGACGTTACAGACGTATATACTGTTCCCACCGAGAAGTAGGGTCCGACATGCCAGGAATGTTGTCAAATATTACATCCGAGATGTTAGGTTGCCTTAGGTTAGGATATATAACGTTATAGACGTATATACTGTTCCCACCGGGAAGTAGGGTTCGACACGCCAGGAATGTTGTCAAATATTACATACGAGATGTTAGGTGGCCTTAGGTTAGGATAAATAACGTTATAGACGCATGTAATGTTACCACCGAGACGTAGGGACCGACAGGCCTGGAATGTTGTAAAATGTTACATCCGACATGTTAGGTTGCCTAAGATTAGGATATATACCGCTATAGACGCATATAATGTTCCCACCGAGAAGTAGGGTCCGACACGCCTGGAATGATGTAGAATATTACATCCGAGATGTCAGGTTGCCTTAGGTTAGGATATATAACGTTATAAACGTATATACTGTTCCCTCCGAGAAATAGGGTTCGACAGGCCAGGAATGTTGTCAAATATTGCATCCGAGATGTTAGATTGCCTTAGATTACGATATCGACCGTTATAGACGCATATAATATTCCCACCGAAAACTATGCACCGACACGCCAGGAATATTGTAAAATATTACGTCTGAGATAATAGGTTGCCTTAGATTAGGATATACAACGTTATAGACGCATATAATGTTCCCACCGAGAAGTAGGGTCCGACACGCCTGGAATGGTGCAGAATAGTACATCCGAGATGTCAGGTTGCCTTACGTTAGGATATATAACGTTATATACGTATATACTGTTCCCTCCGAGAAGTAGGGTTCGACAGGCTAGGAATGTTGTCAAATATTGCATCCGGGATGTCAAGTTGCCTTAGATAAGGATATATAACGTTATAGACGCATATAATGTTACCACCGAGACGTAGGGACCGACATGCCTGGAATGTTGTCAAATGTTACGTCCGAGATGTTAGGTTGCCTTAGGTTAGGATATATGACGTCATAGACGTATATAATATTCCCACCGAAAAGTATGCACCGACACGCCAGGAATACTGTAAAATATTACGTCTGAGGAAATAGATTGCCTTAGATTAGGATACAAAACGTTATAGACTCATATAATGTTCCCACCGAAAAGTAGGGTCCGACACGCCTGGAATGATGTAGAATATTACATCCGAGATGTCAGGTTGCCTTAGGTTAGGATATATAACGTTATAGACGTATATACTGTTCCCTCCGAGAAGTAGGGTTCGACAAGCTAGGAATGCTGTCAAATATTGCATCCGAGATGTTAGGTTGCCTTAGATAAGGATATATAACGTTATAGACACATATAATGTTACCACCGAGACGTAGGGACCGACATGCCTGGAATGTTGTCAAATGTTACATCCGAGATGTTAGGTTGCCTTAGGTTAGGATATATGACGTTATAGACGTATATACTGTTCCCCCCGAGAAGTAGGGTTCGACAGGCCATGAATGTTGTCAAATATTGCATCCGAGATGTTAGGTTGCCTTAGATTAGGATATATAACGTTATAGACGTATATACTGTTCCCTCCGAAAAGTAGGGTTCGACAGGCTAGGAATGTTGTCAAATATTGCATCCGAGATGTTAGGTTGCCTTAGATAAGGATATATAACTTTATAGACGCATATAATGTTACCACCGAGACGTAGGGACCGACATGCCTGGAATGTTGTCAAATGTTACATCCAAGATGTTAGGTTGCCTTAGGTTAGGATATATAACGTTGTAGACGCATGTAACGTTACCACCGAGACGTAGGGACCGACACACCTGGAATGTTGTCAAATGTTACATCCGAGATGTTAGGTTGCCTTAGGCTAGGATATATGACGTTATAGATGTATATGCTGTTCCCTCCGAGAAGTAGGGTTCGACAGGCCATGAATGTTGTCAAATATTGCATCCGAGATGTTAGGTGACCTTAGGTTAGGATATATAACGTTATAGACGCATGTAATGTTACCACCGAGACGTAGGGACCGACAGGCCTGGAATGTTGTAAAATGATACATCCGAGATGTTAGGTTGCCTTAGGTTAGGATATATACCGCTATAGACGCATATAGTGTTCCCACCGAGAAGTAGGGTCCGACACGCCTGGAATGATGTAGAATATTACATCCGAGATGTCAGGTTGCCTTAGGTTAGGATATATAACGTTATAGACGTATATACTGTTCCCTCCGAGAAGTAGGGTTCGACAGGCTAGGAATGTTGTTAAATATTGCATCCGAGATGTTAGGTTGCCTTAGCTTAGCATATATGACGTTATAGACGCACGTAATGTTACCACCGAGACGTAGGGTTCCAACACTCCTGGAATGTTGTCAAATGTTATATCCGAGATGTTAGGTTGCCTTAGGTTAGGATATATGACGTTACAGACGTATATACTGTTCCCACCGAGAAGTAGGGTCCGACACGCCAGGAATGTTGTCAAATATTACATCCGAGATGTTAGGTTGCCTTAGGTTAGGATATATAACGTTATAGACGTATATACTGTTCCCACCGAGAAGTAGGGTTCGACACGCCAGGAATGTTGTCAAATATTACATACGAGATGTTAGGTGGCCTTAGGCTAGGATAAATAACGTTATGGACGCATGTAATGTTACCACCGAGACGTAGGGACCGACAGGCCTGGAATGTTGTAAAATGTTACATCCGAGATGTTAGGTTGCCTAAGATTAGAATATATACCGTTATAGACGCATGTAATGTTACCACCGAGACGTAGGGACCGACACGCCTGGAATGTTGTCAAATGTTACATCCGAGATGTTAGGTTGCCTTAGGCTAGGATATATGACGTTATAGATGTATATGCTGTTCCCTCCGAGAAGTAGGGTCGACAGGCCAGGAATGTTGTCAAATATTGCATCCGAGATGTTAGGTTGCCTTAGGATAGGATATATAACGTTATAGACGCATGTAATGTTACCACCGAGACGTAGGGACCGACACGCGTGGAATGTTGTCAAATGTTACATCCGAGATGTTAGGTTGTCTTAGGTTAGGATATATGACGTTACAGACGTATATACTGTTCCCTCCGAGATGTAGGGTTCGACAGACCAGGAATGTTGTCAAATATTTCATCCGAGATGTTAGGTTGCCTTAGATTAGGATATATACCGTTATAGACGTAAATACTGTTCCCTCCGAGCAGTAGGGTTCGACAGGCCGGGAATGTTGTCAAATATTGCATCCGAGATGTTAGGTTGCCTTAGATTAGGATATGCAACGTTATAGACGCATATAATGTTCCCACCGAGAAGTAGGGTCCGACACGCCTGGAAGGTTGTAGAATATTACATCCGAGATGTTAGGTTGCCTTAGGTTAGGATATATAACGTTATAGACGTACATACTGTTCCCTCCGAGAAGTAGGGTTCGACAGGCCAGGAATGTTATCAAATATTGCATCCGAGATGTTAGGTTGCCTTAGATTAGGATATATACCGCTATAGACGTATATACTGTTCCCTCCGAGATGTAGGGTTCGACAGGCCAGGAATGTTGTCAAATATTGCATCCGAGATGTTAGGTTGCCTTAGGTTAGGATATATGACGTTATAGACGTATATACTGTTCCCTCCGAGAAGTAGGGTTCGACAGGCCAGGAATGTTGTCAAATATTGCATCCGAGATGTTAGGTTGCCTTAGATTACGATATCGACCGTTATAGACGTATATAATATTCCCACCGAAAAGTATGCACCGACACGCCAGGAATACTGTAAAATATTACGTCTGAGAAAATAGATTGCCTTAGATTAGGATACACAACGTTATAGACTCATATAATGTTCCCACCGAAAAGTAGGGTTCGACACGCCTGGAATGATGTAGAATATTACATCCGAGATGTCAGGTTGCCTTAGGTTAGGATATATAACGTTATAGACGTATATACTGTTCCCTCCGAGAAGTAGGGTTCGACAAGCTAGGAATGTTGTCAAATATTGCATCCGAGATGTTAGGTTCCCTTAGATAAGGATATATAACGTTATAGACACATATAATGTTACCACCGAGACGTAGGGACCGACATGCCTGGAATGTTGTCAAATGTTACATCCGAGGTGTTAGGTTGCCTTAGGTTAGGATATATAACGTTATAGACGCATGTAACGTTACCACCGAGACGTAGGGACCGACACACCTGGAATGTTGTCAAATGTTACATCCGAGATATTAGGTTGCCTTAGGTTAGGATATATGACGTTATAGACGTATATACTGTTCCCACCGAGACGTAGGGACCGACAGGCCAGGAATGTTGTCAAATATTGCATCCGATATGTTAGGTTGCCTTAGATTAGGATATGCAACGTTATAGACGCATATAATGTTCCCACCGAGAAGTAGGGTCCGACACGCCTGGAAGGTTGTAGAATATTACATCCGAGATGTTAGGTTGCCTTAGGTTAGGATATATAACGTTATAGACGTACATACTGTTCCCTCCGAGAAGTAGGGTTCGACAGGCCAGGAATGTTATCAAATATTGCATCCGAGATGTTAGGTTGCCTTAGATTAGGATATATACCGCTATAGACGTATATACTGTTCCCTCCGAGATGTAGGGTTCGACAGGCCAGGAATGTTGTCAAATATTGCATCCGAGATGTTAGGTTGCCTTAGGTTAGGATATATAACGTTATAGACGCATGTAACGTTACCACCGAGACGTAGGGACCGACACGCCTGGAATGTTGTCAAATGTTACATCCGAGATGTTAGGTTGCCTTAGATTAGGATATATAACGTTATAGACGTATATACAGTTCCCTCCGAGAAGTAGGGTTCGACAGGCCAGGAATGTTGTCAAATATTGCATCCGAGATGTTAGGTTGCCTTAGATAAGGATATACAACGTTATAGACGTATATACTGTTCCCCCCGAGAAGTAGGGTTCGACAGGCCATGAATGTTGTCAAATATTGCATCCGAGATGTTAGGTTGCCTTAGATTAGGATATATAACGTTATAGACGTATATACTGTTCCCTCCGAAAAGTAGGGTTCGACAGGCTAGGAATGTTGTCAAATATTACATCCGAGATGTTAGGTTGCCTTAGATAAGGATATATAACGTTATAGACGCATATAATGTTACCACCGTGACGTAGGGACCGACATGCCTGGAATGTTGTCAAATGTTACATCCAAGATGTTAGGTTGCCTTAGGTTAGGATATATAACGTTATAGACGTATATACTGTTCCCACCGAGAAGTAGGGTTCGACACGCCAGGAATGTTGTAAAATATTACATACGAGATGTTAGGTGGCCTTAGGTTAGGATAAATAACGTTATAGACGCATGTAATGTTACCACCGAGACGTAGGGACCGACAGGCCTGGAATGTTGTAAAATGTTACATCCGACATGTTAGGTTGCCTAAGATTAGGATATATACCGCTATAGACGCATATAATGTTCCCACCGAGAAGTAGGGTCCGACACGCCTGGAATGATGTAGAATATTACATCCGAGATGTCAGGTTGCCTTAGGTTAGGATATATAACGTTATAGACGTATATACTGTTCCCTCCGAGAAATAGGGTTCGACAGGCCAGGAATGTTGTCAAATATTGCATCCGAGATGTTAGATTGCCTTAGATTACGATATCGACCGTTATAGACGCATATAATATTCCCACAGAAAACTATGCACCGACACGCCAGGAATATTGTAAAATATTACGTCTGAGATAATAGGTTGCCTTAGATTAGGATATACAACGTTATAGACGCATATAATGTTCCCACCGAGAAGTAGGGTCCGACACGCCTGGAATGGTGCAGAATAGTACATCCGAGATGTCAGGTTGCCTTACGTTAGGATATATAACGTTATAGACGTATATACTGTTCCCTCCGAGAAGTAGGGTTCGACAGGTTAGGAATGTTGTCAAATATTGCATCCGGGATGTCAAGTTGCCTTAGATAAGGATATATAACGTTATAGACGCATATAATGTTACCACCGAGACGTAGGGACCGACATGCCTGGAATGTTGTCAAATGTTACGTCCGAGATGTTAGGTTGCCTTAGGTTAGGATATATGACGTCATAGACGTATATACTGTTCCCACCGAGAAGTAGGGTTCGACAGGCCAGGAATGTTGTCAAATATTGCATCCGAGATGTTAGGTTGCCTTAGATTAGGAAATATACCGTTATAGACGCATGTAATGTTACCACCGAGACGTAGGGACCGACACGCCTGGAATGTTGTCAAATATTACATACGAGATGTTAGGTTGCCTTAGGTTAGGATATATGACGTTATAGACGTATATACTGTTCCCTCCGAGAAGTAGGGTTCGACAGGCCAGGAATGTTGTCAAATATTGCATCCGAGATGTTAGGTTGCCTTAGATTACGATATCGACCGTTATAGACGTATATAATATTCCCACCGAAAAGTATGCACCGACACGCCAGGAATACTGTAAAATATTACGTCTGAGAAAATAGATTGCCTTAGATTAGGATACACAACGTTATAGACTCATATAATGTTCCCACCGAAAAGTAGGGTCCGACACGCCTGGAATGATGTAGAATATTACATCCGAGATGTCAGGTTGCCTTAGGTTAGGATATATAACGTTATAGACGTATATACTGTTCCCTCCGAGAAGTAGGGTTCGACAAGCTAGGAATGCTGTCAAATATTGCATCCGAGATGTTAGGTTGCCTTAGATGAGGATATATAACGTTATAGACACATATAATGTTACCACCGAGACGTAGGGACCGACATGCCTGGAATGTTGTCAAATGTTACATCCGAGATGTTAGGTTGCCTTAGGTTAGGATATATGACGTTATAGACGTATATACTGTTCCCCCCGAGAAGTAGGGTTCGACAGGCTAGGAATGTTGTCAAATATTGCATCCGAGATGTTAGGTTGCCTTAGCTTAGCATATATAACGTTATAGACGCACGTAATGTTACCACCGAGACGTAGGGTTCCAACACTCCTGGAATGTTGTCAAATGTTATATCCGAGATGTTAGGTTGCCTTAGGTTAGGATATATGACGTTACAGACGTATATACTGTTCCCACCGAGAAGTAGGGTCCGACACGCCAGGAATATTGTCAAATATTACATCCGAGATGTTAGGTTGCCTTAGGTTAGGATATATAACGTTATAGACGTATATACTGTTCCCACCGAGAAGTAGGGTTCGACACGCCAGGAATGTTGTCAAATATTACATACGAGATGTTAGGTGGCCTTAGGCTAGGATAAATAACGTTATAGACGCATGTAATGTTACCACCGAGACGTAGGGACCGACAGGCCTGGAATGTTGTAAAATGTTACATCCGAGATGTTAGGTTGCCTAAGATTAGAATATATACCGTTATAGACGCATGTAATGTTACCACCGAGACGTAGGGACCGACACGCCTGCAATGTTGTCAAATGTTACATCCGAGATGTTAGGTTGCCTTAGGCTAGGATATATGACGTTATAGATGTATATGCTGTTCCCTCCGAGAAGTAGGGTCGACAGGCCAGGAATGTTGTCAAATATTGCATCCGAGATGTTAGGTTGCCTTAGGATAGGATATATAACGTTATAGACGCATGTAATGTTACCACCGAGACGTAGGGACCGACACGCGTGGAATGTTGTCAAATGTTACATCCGAGATGTTAGGTTGTCTTAGGTTAGGATATATGACGTTACAGACGTATATACTGTTCCCTCCAAGATGTAGGTTTCGACAGGCCAGGAATGTTGTCAAATATTTCATCCGAGATGTTAGGTTGCCTTAGATTAGGATATATACCGTTATAGACGTAAATACTGTTCCCTCCGAGCAGTAGGGTTCGACAGGCCGGGAATGTTGTCAAATATTGCATCCGAGATGTTAGGTTGCCTTAGATTAGGATATGCAACGTTATAGACGCATATAATGTTCCCACCGAGAAGTAGGGTCCGACACGCCTGGAAGGTTGTAGAATATTACATCCGAGATGTTAGGTTGCCTTAGGTTAGGATATATAACGTTACAGACGTACATACTGTTCCCTCCGAGAAGTAGGGTTCGACAGGCCAGGAATGTTATCAAATATTGCATCCGAGATGTTAGGTTGCCTTAGATTAGGATATATACCGCTATAGACGTATATACTGTTCCCTCCGAGATGTAGGGTTCGACAGGCCAGGAATGTTGTCAAATATTGCATCCGAGATGTTAGGTTGCCTTAGGTTAGGATATATGACGTTATAGACGTATATACTGTTCCCTCCGAGAAGTAGGGTTCGACAGGCCAGGAATGTTGTCAAATATTGCATCCGAGATGTTAGGTTGCCTTAGATTACGATATCGACCGTTATAGACGTATATAATATTCCCACCGAAAAGTATGCACCGACACGCCGGGAATACTGTAAAATATTACGTCTGAGAAAATAGATTGCCTTAGATTAGGATACACAACGTTATAGACTCATATAATGTTCCCACCGAAAAGTAGGGTTCGACACGCCTGGAATGATGTAGAATATTACATCCGAGATGTCAGGTTGCCTTAGGTTAGGATATATAACGTTATAGACGTATATACTGTTCCCTCCGAGAAGTAGGGTTCGACAAGCTAGGAATGTTGTCAAATATTGCATCCGAGATGTTAGGTTCCCTTAGATAAGGATATATAACGTTATAGACACATATAATGTTACCACCGAGACGTAGGGACCGACATGCCTGGAATGTTGTCAAATGTTACATCCGAGATGTTAGGTTGCCTTAGGTTAGGATATATAACGTTATAGACGCATGTAACGTTACCACCGAGACGTAGGGACCGACACACCTGGAATGTTGTCAAATGTTACATCCGAGATATTAGGTTGCCTTAGGTTAGGATATATGACGTTATAGACGTATATACTGTTCCCACCGAGACGTAGGGACCGACACGCCAGGAATGTTGTCAAATATTACATACGAGATGTTAGGTGGCCTTAGGTTAGGATATATAACGTTATAGACGCATGTAATGTTACCACCGAGACGTAGGGACCGGCACGCCTGGAATGTGGTAAAATGTTACATCCGAGATGTTAGGTTGCCTAAGATTAGAATATATACCGTTATAGACGCATGTAATGTTACCACCGAGACGTAGGGACCGACACGCCTGGAATGTTGTCAAATGTTACATCCGAGATGTTAGGTTGCCTTAGGCTAGGACATATGACGTTATAGATGTATATGATGTTCCCTCCGAGAAGTAGGGTCGACAGGCCAGGAATGTTGTCAAATATTGCATCCGAGATGTTAGGTTGCCTTAGGATAGGATATATAACGTTATAGACGCATGTAATGTTACCACCGAGACGTAGGGACCGACACGCGTGGAATGTTGTCAAATGTTACATCCGAGATGTTAGGTTGTCTTAGGTTAGGATATATGACGTTACAGACGTATATACTGTTCCCTCCGAGATGTAGGGTTCGACATGCCTGGAATGTTGTCAAATGTTACATCCAAGATGTTAGGTTGCCTTAGGTTAGGATATATAACGTTGTAGACGCATGTAACGTTACCACCGAGACGTAGGGACCGACACACCTGGAATGTTGTCAAATGTTACATCCGAGATGTTAGGTTGCCTTAGGCTAGGATATATGACGTTATAGATGTATATGCTGTTCCATCCGAGAAGTAGGGTTCGACAGGCCATGAATGTTGTCAAATATTGCATCCGAGATGTTAGGTTGCCTTAGGTTAGGATATATGACGTTACAGACGTATATACTGTTCCCACCGAGAAGTAGGGTCCGACACGCCAGGAATGTTGTCAAATATTACATCCGAGATGTTAGGTTGCCTTAGGTTAGGATATATAACGTTATAGACGTATATACTGTTCCCACCGAGAAGTAGGGTTCGACACGCCAGGAATGTTGTCAAATATTACATACGAGATGTTAGGTGGCCTTAGGTTAGGATAAATAACGTTATAGACGCATGTAATGTTACCACCGAGACGTAGGGACCGACAGGCCTGGAATGTTGTAAAATGTTACATCCGACATGTTAGGTCGCCTAAGATTAGGATATATACCGCTATAGACGCATATAGTGTTCCCACCGAGAAGTAGGGTCCGACACGCCTGGAATGATGTAGAATATTACATCCGAGATGTCAGGTTGCCTTAGGTTAGGATATATAACGTTATAGACGTATATACTGTTCCCTCCGAGAAGTAGGGTTCGACAGGCTAGGAATGTTGTTAAATATTGCATCCGAGATGTTAGGTTGCCTTAGCTTAGCATATATGACGTTATAGACGCACGTAATGTTACCACCGAGACGTAGGGTTCCAACACTCCTGGAATGTTGTCAAATGTTATATCCGAGATGTTAGGTTGCCTTAGGTTAGGATATATGACGTTACAGACGTATATACTGTTCCCACCGAGAAGTAGGGTCCGACACGCCAGGAATGTTGTCAAATATTACATCCGAGATGTTAGGTTGCCTTAGGTTAGGATATATAACGTTATAGACGTATATACTGTTCCCACCGAGAAGTAGGGTTCGACACGCCAGGAATGTTGTCAAATATTACATACGAGATGTTAGGTGGCCTTAGGCTAGGATAAATAACGTTATGGACGCATGTAATGTTACCACCAAGACGTAGGGACCGACAGGCCTGGAATGTTGTAAAATGTTACATCCGAGATGTTAGGTTGCCTAAGATTAGAATATATACCGTTATAGACGCATGTAATGTTACCACCGAGACGTAGGGACCGACACGCCTGGAATGTTGTCAAATGTTACATCCGAGATGTTAGGTTGCCTTAGGCTAGGATATATGACGTTATAGATGTATATGCTGTTCCCTCCGAGAAGTAGGGTCGACAGGCCAGGAATGTTGTCAAATATTGCATCCGAGATGTTAGGTTGCCTTAGGATAGGATATATAACGTTATAGACGCATGTAATGTTACCACCGAGACGTAGGGACCGACACGCGTGGAATGTTGTCAAATGTTACATCCGAGATGTTAGGTTGTCTTAGGTTAGGATATATGACGTTACAGACGTATATACTGTTCCCTCCGAGATGTAGGGTTCGACAGACCAGGAATGTTGTCAAATATTTCATCCGAGATGTTAGGTTGCCTTAGATTAGGATATATACCGTTATAGACGTAAATACTGTTCCCTCCGAGCAGTAGGGTTCGACAGGCCGGGAATGTTGTCAAATATTGCATCCGAGATGTTAGGTTGCCTTAGATTAGGATATGCAACGTTATAGACGCATATAATGTTCCCACCGAGAAGTAGGGTCCGACACGCCTGGAAGGTTGTAGAATATTACATCCGAGATGTTAGGTTGCCTTAGGTTAGGATATATAACGTTATAGACGTACATACTGTTCCCTCCGAGAAGTAGGGTTCGACAGGCCAGGAATGTTATCAAATATTGCATCCGAGATGTTAGGTTGCCTTAGATTAGGATATATACCGCTATAGACGTATATACTGTTCCCTCCGAGATGTAGGGTTCGACAGGCCAGGAATGTTGTCAAATATTGCATCCGAGATGTTAGGTTGCCTTAGGTTAGGATATATGACGTTATAGACGTATATACTGTTCCCTCCGAGAAGTAGGGTTCGACAGGCCAGGAATGTTGTCAAATATTGCATCCGAGATGTTAGGTTGCCTTAGATTACGATATCGACCGTTATAGACGTATATAATATTCCCACCGAAAAGTATGCACCGACACGCCAGGAATACTGTAAAATATTACGTCTGAGAAAATAGATTGCCTTAGATTAGGATACACAACGTTATAGACTCATATAATGTTCCCACCGAGAAGTAGGGTCCGACACGCCTGGAATGGTGCAGAATAGTACATCCGAGATGTCAGGTTGCCTTACGTTAGGATATATAACGTTATATACGTATATACTGTTCCCTCCGAGAAGTAGGGTTCGACAGGCTAGGAATGTTGTCAAATATTGCATCCGGGATGTCAAGTTGCCTTAGATAAGGATATATAACGTTATAGACGCATATAATGTTACCACCGAGACGTAGGGACCGACATGCCTGGAATGTTGTCAAATGTTACGTCCGAGATGTTAGGTTGCCTTAGGTTAGGATATATGACGTCATAGACGTATATAATATTCCCACCGAAAAGTATGCACCGACACGCCAGGAATACTGTAAAATATTACGTCTGAGGAAATAGATTGCCTTAGATTAGGATACAAAACGTTATAGACTCATATAATGTTCCCACCGAAAAGTAGGGTCCGACACGCCTGGAATGATGTAGAATATTACATCCGAGATGTCAGGTTGCCTTAGGTTAGGATATATAACGTTATAGACGTATATACTGTTCCCTCCGAGAAGTAGGGTTCGACAAGCTAGGAATGCTGTCAAATATTGCATCCGAGATGTTAGGTTGCCTTAGATAAGGATATATAACGTTATAGACACATATAATGTTACCACCGAGACGTAGGGACCGACATGCCTGGAATGTTGTCAAATGTTACATCCGAGATGTTAGGTTGCCTTAGGTTAGGATATATGACGTTATAGACGTATATACTGTTCCCCCCGAGAAGTAGGGTTCGACAGGCCATGAATGTTGTCAAATATTGCATCCGAGATGTTAGGTTGCCTTAGATTAGGATATATAACGTTATAGACGTATATACTGTTCCCTCCGAAAAGTAGGGTTCGACAGGCTAGGAATGTTGTCAAATATTGCATCCGAGATGTTAGGTTGCCTTAGATAAGGATATATAACTTTATAGACGCATATAATGTTACCACCGAGACGTAGGGACCGACATGCCTGGAATGTTGTCAAATGTTACATCCAAGATGTTAGGTTGCCTTAGGTTAGGATATATAACGTTGTAGACGCATGTAACGTTACCACCGAGACGTAGGGACCGACACACCTGGAATGTTGTCAAATGTTACATCCGAGATGTTAGGTTGCCTTAGGCTAGGATATATGACGTTATAGATGTATATGCTGTTCCCTCCGAGAAGTAGGGTTCGACAGGCCATGAATGTTGTCAAATATTGCATCCGAGATGTTAGGTGACCTTAGGTTAGGATATATAACGTTATAGACGCATGTAATGTTACCACCGAGACGTAGGGACCGACAGGCCTGGAATGTTGTAAAATGATACATCCGAGATGTTAGGTTGCCTTAGGTTAGGATATATACCGCTATAGACGCATATAGTGTTCCCACCGAGAAGTAGGGTCCGACACGCCTGGAATGATGTAGAATATTACATCCGAGATGTCAGGTTGCCTTAGGTTAGGATATATAACGTTATAGACGTATATACTGTTCCCTCCGAGAAGTAGGGTTCGACAGGCTAGGAATGTTGTTAAATATTGCATCCGAGATGTTAGGTTGCCTTAGCTTAGCATATATGACGTTATAGACGCACGTAATGTTACCACCGAGACGTAGGGTTCCAACACTCCTGGAATGTTGTCAAATGTTATATCCGAGATGTTAGGTTGCCTTAGGTTAGGATATATGACGTTACAGACGTATATACTGTTCCCACCGAGAAGTAGGGTCCGACACGCCAGGAATGTTGTCAAATATTACATCCGAGATGTTAGGTTGCCTTAGGTTAGGATATATAACGTTATAGACGTATATACTGTTCCCACCGAGAAGTAGGGTTCGACACGCCAGGAATGTTGTCAAATATTACATACGAGATGTTAGGTGGCCTTAGGCTAGGATAAATAACGTTATAGACGCATGTAATGTTACCACCGAGACGTAGGGACCGACAGGCCTGGAATGTTGTAAAATGTTACATCCGAGATGTTAGGTTGCCTAAGATTAGAATATATACCGTTATAGACGCATGTAATGTTACCACCGAGACGTAGGGACCGACACGCCTGGAATGTTGTCAAATGTTACATCCGAGATGTTAGGTTGCCTTAGGCTAGGATATATGACGTTATAGATGTATATGCTGTTCCCTCCGAGAAGTAGGATCGACAGGCCAGGAATGTTGTCAAATATTGCATCCGAGATGTTAGATTGCCTTAGATTACGATATCGACCGTTATAGACGCATATAATATTCCCACAGAAAACTATGCACCGACACGCCAGGAATATTGTAAAATATTACGTCTGAGATAATAGGTTGCCTTAGATTAGGATATATAACGTTATAGACGTATATACAGTTCCCTCCGAGAAGTAGGGTTCGACAGGCCAGGAATGTTGTCAAATATTGCATCCGAGATGTTAGGTTGCCTTAGATAAGGATATACAACGTTATAGACGTATATACTGTTCCCCCCGAGAAGTAGGGTTCGACAGGCCATGAATGTTGTCAAATATTGCATCCGAGATGTTAGGTTGCCTTAGATTAGGATATATAACGTTATAGACGTATATACTGTTCCCTCCGAAAAGTAGGGTTCGACAGGCTAGGAATGTTGTCAAATATTACATCCGAGATGTTAGGTTGCCTTAGATAAGGATATATAACGTTATAGACGCATATAATGTTACCACCGTGACGTAGGGACCGACATGCCTGGAATGTTGTTAAATGTTACATCCAAGGTGTTAGGTTGCCTTAGGTTAGGATATATAACGTTATAGACGTATATACTGTTCCCACCGAGAAGTAGGGTTCGACACGCCAGGAATGTTGTCAAATATTACATACGAGATGTTAGGTGGCCTTAGGTTAGGATAAATAACGTTATAGACGCATGTAATGTTACCACCGAGACGTAGGGACCGACAGGCCTGGAATGTTGTAAAATGTTACATCCGACATGTTAGGTTGCCTAAGATTAGGATATATACCGCTATAGACGCATATAATGTTCCCACCGAGAAGTAGGGTCCGACACGCCTGGAATGATGTAGAATATTACATCCGAGATGTCAGGTTGCCTTAGGTTAGGATATATAACGTTATAGACGTATATACTGTTCCCTCCGAGAAATAGGGTTCGACAGGCCAGGAATGTTGTCAAATATTGCATCCGAGATGTTAGATTGCCTTAGATTACGATATCGACCGTTATAGACGCATATAATATTCCCACAGAAAACTATGCACCGACACGCCAGGAATATTGTAAAATATTACGTCTGAGATAATAGGTTGCCTTAGATTAGGATATACAACGTTATAGACGCATATAATGTTCCCACCGAGAAGTAGGGTCCGACACGCCTGGAATGGTGCAGAATAGTACATCCGAGATGTCAGGTTGCCTTACGTTAGGATATATAACGTTATAGACGTATATACTGTTCCCTCCGAGAAGTAGGGTTCGACAGGTTAGGAATGTTGTCAAATATTGCATCCGGGATGTCAAGTTGCCTTAGATAAGGATATATAACGTTATAGACGCATATAATGTTACCACCGAGACGTAGGGACCGACATGCCTGGAATGTTGTCAAATGTTACGTCCGAGATGTTAGGTTGCCTTAGGTTAGGATATATGACGTCATAGACGTATATACTGTTCCCACCGAGAAGTAGGGTTCGACAGGCCAGGAATGTTGTCAAATATTGCATCCGAGATGTTAGGTTGCCTTAGATTAGGAAATATACCGTTATAGACGCATGTAATGTTACCACCGAGACGTAGGGACCGACACGCCTGGAATGTTGTCAAATATTACATACGAGATGTTAGGTTGCCTTAGGTTAGGATATATGACGTTATAGACGTATATACTGTTCCCTCCGAGAAGTAGGGTTCGACAGGCCAGGAATGTTGTCAAATATTGCATCCGAGATGTTAGGTTGCCTTAGATTACGATATCGACCGTTATAGACGTATATAATATTCCCACCGAAAAGTATGCACCGACACGCCAGGAATACTGTAAAATATTACGTCTGAGAAAATAGATTGCCTTAGATTAGGATACACAACGTTATAGACTCATATAATGTTCCCACCGAAAAGTAGGGTCCGACACGCCTGGAATGATGTAGAATATTACATCCGAGATGTCAGGTTGCCTTAGGTTAGGATATATAACGTTATAGACGTATATACTGTTCCCTCCGAGAAGTAGGGTTCGACAAGCTAGGAATGCTGTCAAATATTGCATCCGAGATGTTAGGTTGCCTTAGATAAGGATATATAACGTTATAGACACATATAATGTTACCACCGAGACGTAGGGACCGACATGCCTGGAATGTTGTCAAATGTTACATCCGAGATGTTAGGTTGCCTTAGGTTAGGATATATGACGTTATAGACGTATATACTGTTCCCCCCGAGAAGTAGGGTTCGACAGGCTAGGAATGTTGTCAAATATTGCATCCGAGATGTTAGGTTGCCTTAGCTTAGCATATATAACGTTATAGACGCACGTAATGTTACCACCGAGACGTAGGGTTCCAACACTCCTGGAATGTTGTCAAATGTTATATCCGAGATGTTAGGTTGCCTTCGGTTAGGATATATGACGTTACAGACGTATATACTGTTCCCACCGAGAAGTAGGGTCCGACACGCCAGGAATATTGTCAAATATTACATCCGAGATGTTAGGTTGCCTTAGGTTAGGATATATAACGTTATAGACGTATATACTGTTCCCACCGAGAAGTAGGGTTCGACACGCCAGGAATGTTGTCAAATATTACATACGAGATGTTAGGTGGCCTTAGGCTAGGATAAATAACGTTATAGACGCATGTAATGTTACCACCGAGACGTAGGGACCGACAGGCCTGGAATGTTGTAAAATGTTACATCCGAGATGTTAGGTTGCCTAAGATTAGAATATATACCGTTATAGACGCATGTAATGTTACCACCGAGACGTAGGGACCGACACGCCTGCAATGTTGTCAAATGTTACATCCGAGATGTTAGGTTGCCTTAGGCTAGGATATATGACGTTATAGATGTATATGCTGTTCCCTCCGAGAAGTAGGGTCGACAGGCCAGGAATGTTGTCAAATATTGCATCCGAGATGTTAGGTTGCCTTAGGATAGGATATATAACGTTATAGACGCATGTAATGTTACCACCGAGACGTAGGGACCGACACGCGTGGAATGTTGTCAAATGTTACATCCGAGATGTTAGGTTGTCTTAGGTTAGGATATATGACGTTACAGACGTATATACTGTTCCCTCCGAGATGTAGGTTTCGACAGGCCAGGAATGTTGTCAAATATTTCATCCGAGATGTTAGGTTGCCTTAGATTAGGATATATACCGTTATAGACGTAAATACTGTTCCCTCCGAGCAGTAGGGTTCGACAGGCCGGGAATGTTGTCAAATATTGCATCCGAGATGTTAGGTTGCCTTAGATTAGGATATGCAACGTTATAGACGCATATAATGTTCCCACCGAGAAGTAGGGTCCGACACGCCTGGAAGGTTGTAGAATATTACATCCGAGATGTTAGGTTGCCTTAGGTTAGGATATATAACGTTACAGACGTACATACTGTTCCCTCCGAGAAGTAGGGTTCGACAGGCCAGGAATGTTATCAAATATTGCATCCGAGATGTTAGGTTGCCTTAGATTAGGATATATACCGCTATAGACGTATATACTGTTCCCTCCGAGATGTAGGGTTCGACAGGCCAGGAATGTTGTCAAATATTGCATCCGAGATGTTAGGTTGCCTTAGGTTAGGATATATTACGTTATAGACGTATATACTGTTCCCTCCGAGAAGTAGGGTTCGACAGGCCAGGAATGTTGTCAAATATTGCATCCGAGATGTTAGGTTGCCTTAGATTACGATATCGACCGTTATAGACGTATATAATATTCCCACCGAAAAGTATGCACCGACACGCCGGGAATACTGTAAAATATTACGTCTGAGAAAATAGATTGCCTTAGATTAGGATACACAACGTTATAGACTCATATAATGTTCCCACCGAAAAGTAGGGTTCGACACGCCTGGAACGATGTAGAATATTACATCCGAGATGTCAGGTTGCCTTAGGTTAGGATATATAACGTTATAGACGTATATACTGTTCCCTCCGAGAAGTAGGGTTCGACAAGCTAGGAATGTTGTCAAATATTGCATCCGAGATGTTAGGTTCCCTTAGATAAGGATATATAACGTTATAGACACATATAATGTTACCACCGAGACGTAGGGACCGACATGCCTGGAATGTTGTCAAATGTTACATCCGAGATGTTAGGTTGCCTTAGGTTAGGATATATAACGTTATAGACGCATGTAACGTTACCACCGAGACGTAGGGACCGACACACCTGGAATGTTGTCAAATGTTACATCCGAGATATTAGGTTGCCTTAGGTTAGGATATATGACGTTATAGACGTATATACTGTTCCCACCGAGACGTAGGGACCGACACGCCAGGAATGTTGTCAAATATTACATACGAGATGTTAGGTGGCCTTAGGTTAGGATATATAACGTTATAGACGCATGTAATGTTACCACCGAGACGTAGGGACCGGCACGCCTGGAATGTGGTAAAATGTTACATCCGAGATGTTAGGTTGCCTAAGATTAGAATATATACCGTTATAGACGCATGTAATGTTACCACCGAGACGTAGGGACCGACACGCCTGGAATGTTGTCAAATGTTACATCCGAGATGTTAGGTTGCCTTAGGCTAGGACATATGACGTTATAGATGTATATGATGTTCCCTCCGAGAAGTAGGGTCGACAGGCCAGGAATGTTGTCAAATATTGCATCCGAGATGTTAGGTTGCCTTAGGATAGGATATATAACGTTATAGACGCATGTAATGTTACCACCGAGACGTAGGGACCGACACGCGTGGAATGTTGTCAAATGTTACATCCGAGATGTTAGGTTGTCTTAGGTTAGGATATATGACGTTACAGACGTATATACTGTTCCCTCCGAGATGTAGGGTTCGACATGCCTGGAATGTTGTCAAATGTTACATCCAAGATGTTAGGTTGCCTTAGGTTAGGATATATAACGTTGTAGACGCATGTAACGTTACCACCGAGACGTAGGGACCGACACACCTGGAATGTTGTCAAATGTTACATCCGAGATGTTAGGTTGCCTTAGGCTAGGATATATGACGTTATAGATGTATATGCTGTTCCATCCGAGAAGTAGGGTTCGACAGGCCATGAATGTTGTCAAATATTGCATCCGAGATGTTAGGTTGCCTTAGGTTAGGATATATGACGTTACAGACGTATATACTGTTCCCACCGAGAAGTAGGGTCCGACACGCCAGGAATGTTGTCAAATATTACATCCGAGATGTTAGGTTGCCTTAGGTTAGGATATATAACGTTATAGACGTATATACTGTTCCCACCGAGAAGTAGGGTTCGACACGCCAGGAATGTTGTCAAATATTACATACGAGATGTTAGGTGGCCTTAGGTTAGGATAAATAACGTTATAGACGCATGTAATGTTACCACCGAGACGTAGGGACCGACAGGCCTGGAATGTTGTAAAATGTTACATCCGACATGTTAGGTCGCCTAAGATTAGGATATATACCGCTATAGACGCATATAGTGTTCCCACCGAGAAGTAGGGTCCGACACGCCTGGAATGATGTAGAATATTACATCCGAGATGTCAGGTTGCCTTAGGTTAGGATATATAACGTTATAGACGTATATACTGTTCCCTCCGAGAAGTAGGGTTCGACAGGCTAGGAATGTTGTTAAATATTGCATCCGAGATGTTAGGTTGCCTTAGCTTAGCATATATGACGTTATAGACGCACGTAATGTTACCACCGAGACGTAGGGTTCCAACACTCCTGGAATGTTGTCAAATGTTATATCCGAGATGTTAGGTTGCCTTAGGTTAGGATATATGACGTTACAGACGTATATACTGTTCCCACCGAGAAGTAGGGTCCGACACGCCAGGAATGTTGTCAAATATTACATCCGAGATGTTAGGTTGCCTTAGGTTAGGATATATAACGTTATAGACGTATATACTGTTCCCACCGAGAAGTAGGGTTCGACACGCCAGGAATGTTGTCAAATATTACATACGAGATGTTAGGTGGCCTTAGGCTAGGATAAATAACGTTATGGACGCATGTAATGTTACCACCGAGACGTAGGGACCGACAGGCCTGCAATGTTGTAAAATGTTACATCCGAGATGTTAGGTTGCCTAAGATTAGAATATATACCGTTATAGACGCATGTAATGTTACCACCGAGACGTAGGGACCGACACGCCTGGAATGTTGTCAAATGTTACATCCGAGATGTTAGGTTGCCTTAGGCTAGGATATATGACGTTATAGATGTATATGCTGTTCCCTCCGAGAAGTAGGGTCGACAGGCCAGGAATGTTGTCAAAAATTGCATCCGAGATGTTAGGTTGCCTTAGGATAGGATATATAACGTTATAGACGCATGTAATGTTACCACCGAGACGTAGGGACCGACACGCGTGGAATGTTGTCAAATGTTACATCCGAGATGTTAGGTTGTCTTAGGTTAGGATATATGACGTTACAGACGTATATACTGTTCCCTCCGAGATGTAGGGTTCGACAGGCCAGGAATGTTGTCAAATATTTCATCCGAGATGTTAGGTTGCCTTAGATTAGGATATATACCGTTATAGACGTAAATACTGTTCCCTCCGAGCAGTAGGGTTCGACAGGCCGGGAATGTTGTCAAATATTGCATCCGAGATGTTAGGTTGCCTTAGATTAGGATATGCAACGTTATAGACGCATATAATGTTCCCACCGAGAAGTAGGGTCCGACACGCCTGAAAGGTTGTAGAATATTACATCCGAGATGTTAGGTTGCCTTAGGTTAGGATATATAACGTTATAGACGTACATACTGTTCCCTCCGAGAAGTAGGGTTCGACAGGCCAGGAATGTTATCAAATATTGCATCCGAGATGTTAGGTTGCCTTAGGTTAGGATATATGACGTTATAGACGTATATACTGTTCCCACCGAGACGTAGGGACCGACACGCCAGGAATGTTGTCAAATATTACATACGAGATGTTAGGTGGCCTTAGGTTAGGATATATAACGTTATAGACGCATGTAATGTTACCACCGAGACGTAGGGACCGGCACGCCTGGAATGTGGTAAAATGTTACATCCGAGATGTTAGGTTGCCTAAGATTAGAATATATACCGTTATAGACGCATGTAATGTTACCACCGAGACGTAGGGACCGACACGCCTGGAATGTTGTCAAATGTTACATCCGAGATGTTAGGTTGCCTTAGGCTAGGACATATGACGTTATAGATGTATATGATGTTCCCTCCGAGAAGTAGGGTCGACAGGCCAGGAATGTTGTCAAATATTGCATCCGAGATGTTAGGTTGCCTTAGGATAGGATATATAACGTTATAGACGCATGTAATGTTACCACCGAGACGTAGGGACCGACACGCGTGGAATGTTGTCAAATGTTACATCCGAGATGTTAGGTTGTCTTAGGTTAGGATATATGACGTTACAGACGTATATACTGTTCCCTCCGAGATGTAGGGTTCGACATGCCTGGAATGTTGTCAAATGTTACATCCAAGATGTTAGGTTGCCTTAGGTTAGGATATATAACGTTGTAGACGCATGTAACGTTACCACCGAGACGTAGGGACCGACAAACCTGGAATGTTGTCAAATGTTACATCCGAGATGTTAGGTTGCCTTAGGCTAGGATATATGACGTTATAGATGTATATGCTGTTCCATCCGAGAAGTAGGGTTCGACAGGCCATGAATGTTGTCAAATATTGCATCCGAGATGTTAGGTTGCCTTAGGTTAGGATATATGACGTTACAGACGTATATACTGTTCCCACCGAGAAGTAGGGTCCGACACGCCAGGAATGTTGTCAAATATTACATCCGAGATGTTAGGTTGCCTTAGGTTAGGATATATAACGTTATAGACGTATATACTGTTCCCACCGAGAAGTAGGGTTCGACACGCCAGGAATGTTGTCAAATATTACATACGAGATGTTAGGTGGCCTTAGGTTAGGATAAATAACGTTATAGACGCATGTAATGTTACCACCGAGACGTAGGGACCGACAGGCCTGGAATGTTGTAAAATGTTACATCCGACATGTTAGGTTGCCTAAGATTAGGATATATACCGCTATAGACGCATATAGTGTTCCCACCGAGAAGTAGGGTCCGACACGCCTGGAATGATGTAGAATATTACATCCGAGATGTCAGGTTGCCTTAGGTTAGGATATATAACGTTATAGACGTATATACTGTTCCCTCCGAGAAGTAGGGTTCGACAGGCTAGGAATGTTGTTAAATATTGCATCCGAGATGTTAGGTTGCCTTAGCTTAGCATATATGACGTTATAGATGCACGTAATGTTACCACCGAGACGTAGGGTTCCAACACTCCTGGAATGTTGTCAAATGTTATATCCGAGATGTTAGGTTGCCTTAGGTTAGGATATATGACGTTACAGACGTATATACTGTTCCCACCGAGAAGTAGGGTCCGACACGCCAGGAATGTTGTCAAATATTACATCCGAGATGTTAGGTTGCCTTAGGTTAGGATATATAACGTTATAGACGTATATACTGTTCCCACCGAGAAGTAGGGTTCGACACGCCAGGAATGTTGTCAAATATTACATACGAGATGTTAGGCGGCCTTAGGCTAGGATAAATAACGTTATGGACGCATGTAATGTTACCACCGAGACGTAGGGACCGACAGGCCTGGAATGTTGTAAAATGTTACATCCGAGATGTTAGGTTGCCTAAGATTAGAATATATACCGTTATAGACGCATGTAATGTTACCACCGAGACGTAGGGACCGACACGCCTGGAATGTTGTCAAATGTTACATCCGAGATGTTAGGTTGCCTTAGGCTAGGATATATGACGTTATAGATGTATATGCTGTTCCCTCCGAGAAGTAGGGTCGACAGGCCAGGAATGTTGTCAAATATTGCATCCGAGATGTTAGGTTGCCTTAGGATAGGATATATAACGTTATAGACGCATGTAATGTTACCACCGAGACGTAGGGACCGACACGCGTGGAATGTTGTCAAATGTTACATCCGAGATGTTAGGTTGTCTTAGGTTAGGATATATGACGTTACAGACGTATATACTGTTCCCTCCGAGATGTAGGGTTCGACAGGCCAGGAATGTTGTCAAATATTTCATCCGAGATGTTAGGTTGCCTTAGATTAGGATATATACCGTTATAGACGTAAATACTGTTCCCTCCGAGCAGTAGGGTTCGACAGGCCGGGAATGTTGTCAAATATTGCATCCGAGATGTTAGGTTGCCTTAGATTAGGATATGCAACGTTATAGACGCATATAATGTTCCCACCGAGAAGTAGGGTCCGACACGCCTGGAAGGTTGTAGAATATTACATCCGAGATGTTAGGTTGCCTTAGGTTAGGATATATAACGTTATAGACGTACATACTGTTCCCTCCGAGAAGTAGGGTTCGACAGGCCAGGAATGTTATCAAATATTGCATCCGAGATGTTAGGTTGCCTTAGATTAGGATATATACCGCTATAGACGTATATACTGTTCCCTCCGAGATGTAGGGTTCGACAGGCCAGGAATGTTGTCAAATATTGCATCCGAGATGTTAGGTTGCCTTAGGTTAGGATATATGACGTTATAGACGTATATACTGTTCCCTCCGAGAAGTAGGGTTCGACAGGCCAGGAATGTTGTCAAATATTGCATCCGAGATGTTAGGTTGCCTTAGATTACGATATCGACCGTTATAGACGTATATAATATTCCCACCGAAAAGTATGCACCGACACGCCAGGAATACTGTAAAATATTACGTCTGAGAAAATAGATTGCCTTAGATTAGGATACACAACGTTATAGACTCATATAATGTTCCCACCGAAAAGTAGGGTTCGACACGCCTGGAATGATGTAGAATATTACATCCGAGATGTCAGGTTGCCTTAGGTTAGGATATATAACGTTATAGACGTATATACTGTTCCCTCCGAGAAGTAGGGTTCGACAAGCTAGGAATGTTGTCAAATATTGCATCCGAGATGTTAGGTTCCCCTAGATAAGGATATATAACGTTATAGACACATATAATGTTACCACCGAGACGTAGGGACCGACATGCCTGGAATGTTGTCAAATGTTACATCCGAGATGTTAGGTTGCCTTAGGTTAGGATATATAACGTTATAGACGCATGTAACGTTACCACCGAGACGTAGGGACCGACACACCTGGAATGTTGTCAAATGTTACATCCGAGATATTAGGTTGCCTTAGGTTAGGATATATGACGTTATAGACGTATATACTGTTCCCACCGAGACGTAGGGACCGACACGCCAGGAATGTTGTCAAATATTACATACGAGATGTTAGGTGGCCTTAGGTTAGGATATATAACGTTATAGACGCATGTAATGTTACCACCGAGACGTAGGGACCGGCACGCCTGGAATGTGGTAAAATGTTACATCCGAGATGTTAGGTTGCCTAAGATTAGAATATATACCGTTATAGACGCATGTAATGTTACCACCGAGACGTAGGGACCGACACGCGTGGAATGTTGTCAAATGTTACATCCGAGATGTTAGGTTGTCTTAGGTTAGGATATATGACGTTACAGACGTATATACTGTTCCCTCCGAGATGTAGGGTTCGACAGGCCAGGAATGTTGTCAAATATTGCATCCGATATGTTAGGTTGCCTTAGATTAGGATATGCAACGTTATAGACGCATATAATGTTCCCACCGAGAAGTAGGGTCCGACACGCCTGGAAGGTTGTAGAATATTACATCCGAGATGTTAGGTTGCCTTAGGTTAGGATATATAACGTTATAGACGTATATACTGTTCCCTCCGAGAAGTAGGGTTCGACAGGCCAGGAATGTTATCAAATATTGCATCCGAGATGTTAGGTTGCCTTAGATTAGGATATATACCGCTATAGACGTATATACAGTTCCCTCCGAGAAGTAGGGTTCGACAGGCCAGCAATGTTGTCAAATATTGCATCCGAGATGTTAGGTTGCCTTAGATAAGGATATACAACGTTATAGACGTATATACTGTTCCCCCCGAGAAGTAGGGTTCGACAGGCCATGAATGTTGTCAAATATTGCATCCGAGATGTTAGGTTGCCTTAGATTAGGATATATAACGTTATAGACGTATATACTGTTCCCTCCGAAAAGTAGGGTTCGACAGGCTAGGAATGTTGTCAAATATTACATCCGAGATGTTAGGTTGCCTTAGATAAGGATATATAACGTTATAGACGCATATAATGTTACCACCGTGACGTAGGGACCGACATGCCTGGAATGTTGTCAAATGTTACATCCAAGATGTTAGGTTGCCTTAGGTTAGGATATATAACGTTGTAGACGCATGTAACGTTACCACCGAGACGTAGGGACCGACACACCTGGAATGTTGTCAAATGTTACATCCGAGATGTTAGGTTGCCTTAGGCTAGGATATATGACGTTATAGATGTATATGCTGTTCCATCCGAGAAGTAGGGTTCGACAGGCCATGAATGTTGTCAAATATTGCATCCGAGATGTTAGGTTGCCTTAGGTTAGGATATATGACGTTACAGACGTATATACTGTTCCCACCGAGAAGTAGGGTCCGACACGCCAGGAATGTTGTCAAATATTACATCCGAGATGTTAGGTTGCCTTAGGTTAGGATATATAACGTTATAGACGTATATACTGTTCCCACCGAGAAGTAGGGTTCGACACGCCAGGAATGTTGTCAAATATTACATACGAGATGTTAGGTGGCCTTAGGTTAGGATAAATAACGTTATAGACGCATGTAATGTTACCACCGAGACGTAGGGACCGACAGGCCTGGAATGTTGTAAAATGTTACATCCGACATGTTAGGTTGCCTAAGATTAGGATATATACCGCTATAGACGCATATAATGTTCCCACCGAGAAGTAGGGTCCGACACGCCTGGAATGATGTAGAATATTACATCCGAGATGTCAGGTTGCCTTAGGTTAGGATATATAACGTTATAGACGTATATACTGTTCCCTCCGAGAAATAGGGTTCGACAGGCCAGGAATGTTGTCAAATATTGCATCCGAGATGTTAGATTGCCTTAGATTACGATATCGACCGTTATAGACGCATATAATATTCCCACCGAAAACTATGCACCGACACGCCAGGAATATTGTAAAATATTACGTCTGAGATAATAGGTTGCCTTAGATTAGGATATACTACGTTATAGACGCATATAATGTTCCCACCGAGAAGTAGGGTCCGACACGCCTGGAATGGTGCAGAATAGTACATCCGAGATGTCAGGTTGCCTTACGTTAGGATATATAACGTTATAGACGTATATACTGTTCCCTCCGAGAAGTAGGGTTCGACAGGCTAGGAATGTTGTCAAATATTGCATCCGGGATGTCAAGTTGCCTTAGATAAGGATATATAACGTTATAGACGCATATAATGTTACCACCGAGACGTAGGGACCGACATGCCTGGAATGTTGTCAAATGTTACGTCCGAGATGTTAGGTTGCCTTAGGTTAGGATATATGACGTCATAGACGTATATACTGTTCCCACCGAGAAGTAGGGTTCGACAGGCCAGGAATGTTGTCAAATATTGCATCCGAGATGTTAGGTTGCCTTAGATTAGGAAATATACCGTTATAGACGCATGTAATGTTACCACCGAGACGTAGGGACCGACACGCCTGGAATGTTGTCAAATATTACATACGAGATGTTAGGTTGCCTTAGGTTAGGATATATGACGTTATAGACGTATATACTGTTCCCTCCGAGAAGTAGGGTTCGACAGGCCAGGAATGTTGTCAAATATTGCATCCGAGATGTTAGGTTGCCTTAGATGATGATATCGACCGTTATAGACGTATATAATATTCCCACCGAAAAGTATGCACCGACACGCCAGGAATACTGTAAAATATTACGTCTGAGAAAATAGGTTGCCTTAGATTAGGATACACAACGTTATAGACTCATATAATGTTCCCACCGAAAAGTAGGGTCCGACACGCCTAGAATGATGTAGAATATTACATCCGAGATGTCAGGTTGCCTTAGGTTAGGATATATAACGTTATAGACGTATATACTGTTCCCTCCGAGAAGTAGGGTTCGACAAGCTAGGAATGCTGTCAAATATTGCATCCGAGATGTTAGGTTGCCTTAGATAAGGATATATAACGTTATAGACACATATAATGTTACCACCGAGACGTAGGGACCGACATGCCTGGAATGTTGTCAAATGTTACATCCGAGATGTTAGGTTGCCTTAGGTTAGGATATATGACGTTATAGACGTATATACTGTTCCCCCCGAGAAGTAGGGTTCGACAGGCCATGAATGTTGTCAAATATTGCATCCGAGATGTTAGGTTGCCTTAGATTAGGATATATAACGTTATAGACGTATATACTGTTCCCTCCGAAAAGTAGGGTTCGACAGGCTAGGAATGTTGTCAAATATTGCATCCGAGATGTTAGGTTGCCTTAGATAAGGATATATAACTTTATAGACGCATATAATGTTACCACCGAGACGTAGGGACCGACATGCCTGGAATGTTGTCAAACGTTACATCCAAGATGTTAGGTTGCCTTAGGTTAGGATATATAACGTTGTAGACGCATGTAACGTTACCACCGAGACGTAGGGACCGACACACGTGGAATGTTGTCAAATGTTACATCCGAGATGTTAGGTTGCCTTAGGCTAGGATATATGACGTTATAGATGTATATGCTGTTCCCTCCGAGAAGTAGGGTTCGACAGGCCATGAATGTTGTCAAATATTGCATCCGAGATGTTAGGTGGCCTTAGGTTAGGATATATACCGTTATAGACGTATATGCTGTTCCCTCCGAGCAGTAGGGTTCGACAGGCCAGGAATGTTGTCAAATATTGCATCCGAGATGTTAGGTTGCCTTAGATAAGGATATGTAACGTTATAGACACATATAATGTTACCACCGAGACGTAGGGACCGAAATGCCTGGAATGTTGTCAAATGTTACATCCGAGATGTTAGGTTGCCTTAGGTTAGGATATATGACGTTATAGACGTATATACTGTTCCCACCGAGAAGTAGGGTTCGACACGCCAGGACTGTTGTCAAATATTACATACGAGATGTTAGGTGGCCTTAGGTTAGGATATATAACGTTATAGACGCATGTAATGTTACCACCGAGACGTAGGGACCGACAGGCCTGGAATGTTGTAAAATGATACATCCGAGATGTTAGGTTGCCTAAGATTAGGATATATACCGCTATAGACGCATATAATGTTCCCACCGAGAAGTAGGGTCCGACACGCCTGGAATGATGTAGAATATTACATCCGAGATGTCAGGTTGCCCTAGGTTAGGATATATAACGTTATAGACGTATATACTGTTCCCTCCGAGAAATAGGGTTCGACAGGCCAGGAATGTTGTCAAATATTGCATCCGAGATGTTAGGTTGCCTTAGATAAGGATATATAACGTTGTAGACGCATATAATGTTACCACCGAGACGTAGGGACCGACATGCCTGAAATGTTGTCAAATGTTACATCCGAGATGTTAGGTTGCCTTAGGTTAGGATATATAACGTTATAGACGCATGTAACGTTACCACCGAGACGTAGGGACCGACACACCTGGAATGTTGTCAAATGTTACATCCGAGATGTTAGGTTGCCTTAGGTTAGGATATATGACGTTATAGACGTATATGCTGTTCCCTCCGAGAAGTAGGGTTTGACAGGCCAGGAATGTTGTCAAATATTGCATCCGAGATGTTAGGTTGCCTTAGGTTAGCATATATAACGTTATAGACGCACGTAATGTTACCACCGAGACGTAGGGTTCCAACACGCCGGGAATGTTGTCAAATGTTATATCCGAGATGTTAGGTTGCCTTAGGTTAGGATATATGACGTTACAGACGTATATACTGTTCCCACCGAGAAGTAGGGTCCGACATGCCAGGAATGTTGTAAAATGTTACATCCGAGATGTTAGGTTGCCTAAGATTAGGGTATATACCGCTATAGACGCATGTAATGTTATCACCGAGACGTAGGGACCGACACGCCTGGAATGTTGTCAAATGTTACATCCGAGATGTTGGGTTGCCTTAGGTTAGGATATATGACGTTATAGACGTATATGCTGTTCCCTCCGAGAAGTAGGATTCGACAGGCCAGGAATGTTGTCAAACATTGCATCCGAGATGTTAAGTTGCCTTAGGTTAGGATATATAACGTTATAGACGCATGTAATGTTACCACCGAGACGTAGGGACCGACACGCCTGGAATGTTGTCAAATGTTACATCCGGGATGTTAGGTTGCCTTAGATAAGTATATACAACGTTATAGACGCATATAATGTTCCCACCGAGAAGTAGGGACCGACACGCCTGGAATGATGTAGAATATTACATCCGAGATGTCAGGTTGCCTTAGGTTAGGATATATAACGTTATAGACGTATATACTGTTCCCTCCGAGAAGTAGGGTTCGACAGGCTAGGAATGTTGTCAAATATTGCATCCGAGATGTTAGGTTGCCTTAGATAAGGATATATAACGTTATAGACGCACATAATGTTACCACCGAGACGTAGGGACCGACATGCCTGAAATGTTGTCAAATGTTACATCCGAGATGTTAGGTTGCCTAAGATTAGGATATATACCGTTATAGACGCATATAATGTTACCACCGAGACGTAGGGACCGACATGCCTGGAATGTTGTCAAATGTTACATCCGAGATGTTAGGTTGCCTTAGGTTAGGATATATAACGTTATAGACGCATGTAACGTTACCACCGAGACGTAGGGACCGACACAGCTGGAATGTTGACAAATGTTACATCCGAGATGTTAGGTTGCCTTAGATTAGGATATACAACGTTATAGACGCATATAATGTTCCCACCGAGAAGTAGGGTCCGACACGCCTGGAATGTTGTAGAATAATACATCCGAGATGTCAGGTTGCCTTAGGTTAGGATATATAACGTTATAGACGTATATACTGTTCCCTCCGAGAAATAGGGTTCGACAGGGCAGGAGTGTTGTCAAATATTGCATCCGAGATGTTAGGTTGCCTTAGGATAGCATATATAACGTTATAGACGCACGTAATGTTACCACCGAGACGTAGGGTTCCAACACGCCTGGAATGTTGTCAAATGTTATATCCGAGATGTTAGGTTGCCTTAGGTTAGGATATATGACGTTACAGACGTATATACTGTTCCCACCGAGAAGTAGGGTCCGACATGCCAGCAATGTTGTAAAATGTTACATCCGAGATGTTAGGTTGCCTAAGATTAGGGTATATACCGCTATAGACGCATGTAATGTTATCACCGAGACGTAGGGACCGACACGCCTGGAATGTTGTCAAATGTTACATCCGAGATGTTGGGTTGCCTTAGGTTAGGATATATGACGTTATAGACGTATATGCTGTTCCCTCCGAGAAGTAGGATTCGACAGGCCAGGAATGTTGTCAAACATTGCATCCGAGATGTTAAGTTGCCTTAGGTTAGGATATATAACGTTATAGACGCATGTAATGTTACCACCGAGACGTAGGGACCGACACGCCTGGAATGTTGTCAAATGTTACATCCGGGATGTTAGGTTGCCTTAGATAAGTATATACAACGTTATAGACGCATATAATGTTCCCACCGAGAAGTAGGTACCGACACGCCTGGAATGATGTAGAATATTACATCCGAGATGTCAGGTTGCCTTAGGTTAGGATATATAACGTTATAGACGTATATACTGTTCCCTCCGAGAAGTAGGGTTCGACAGGCTAGGAATGTTGTCAAATATTGCATCCGAGATGTTAGGTTGCCTTAGATAAGGATATATAACGTTATAGACGCATATAATGTTACCACCGAGACGTAGGGACCGACATGCCTGGAATGTTGTCAAATGTTACATCCGAGATGTTAGGTTGCCTAAGATTAGGATATATACCGATATAGACGCATATAATGTTACCACCGAGACGTAGGGACCGACATGCCTGGAATGTTGTCAAATGTTACATCCGAGATGTTAGGTTGCCTTAGGTTAGGATATATAACGTTATAGACGCATGTAACGTTACCACCGAGACGTAGGGACCGACACACCTGGAATGTTGACAAATGTTACATCCGAGATGTTAGGTTGCCTTAGATTAGGATATACAACGTTATAGACGCATATAATGTTCCCACCGAGAAGTAGGGTCCGACACGCCTGGAATGTTGTAGAATAATACATCCGAGATGTCAGGTTGCCTTAGGTTAGGATATATAACGTTATAGACGTATATACTGTTCCCTCCGAGAAATAGGTTTCGACAGGCCAGGAATGTTGTCAAATATTGCATCCGAGATGTTAGGTTGCCTTAGGATAGCATATATAACGTTATAGACGCACGTAATGTTACCACCGAGACGTAGGGTTCCAACACGCCTGGAATGTTGTCAAATGTTATATCCGAGATGTTAGGTTGCCTTAGGTTAGGATATATGACGTTACAGACGTATATACTGTTCCCACCGAGAAGTAGGGTCCGACACGCCAGGAATGTTGTCAAATATTACATCCGAGATGTTAGGTTGCCTTAGGTTAGGATATATAACGTTATAGACGTATATACTGTTCCCACCGAGAAGTAGGGTTCGACACGCCAGGAATGTTGTCAAATATTACATACGAGATGTTAGGTGGCCTTAGGTTAGGATAAATAACGTTATAGACGCATGTAATGTTACCACCGAGACGTAGGGACCGACAGGCCTGGAATGTTGTAAAATGTTACATCCGACATGTTAGGTTGCCTAAGATTAGGATATATACCGCTATAGACGCATATAATGTTCCCACCGAGAAGTAGGGTCCGACACGCCTGGAATGATGTAGAATATTACATCCGAGATGTCAGGTTGCCTTAGGTTAGGATATATAACGTTATAGACGTATATACTGTTCCCTCCGAGAAATAGGGTTCGACAGGCCAGGAATGTTGTCAAATATTGCATCCGAGATGTTAGATTGCCTTAGATTACGATATCGACCGTTATAGACGCATATAATATTCCCACCGAAAACTATGCACCGACACGCCAGGAATATTGTAAAATATTACGTCTGAGATAATAGGTTGCCTTAGATTAGGATATACTACGTTATAGACGCATATAATGTTCCCACCGAGAAGTAGGGTCCGACACGCCTGGAATGGTGCAGAATAGTACATCCGAGATGTCAGGTTGCCTTACGTTAGGATATATAACGTTATAGACGTATATACTGTTCCCTCCGAGAAGTAGGGTTCGACAGGCTAGGAATGTTGTCAAATATTGCATCCGGGATGTCAAGTTGCCTTAGATAAGGATATATAACGTTATAGACGCATATAATGTTACCACCGAGACGTAGGGACCGACATGCCTGGAATGTTGTCAAATGTTACGTCCGAGATGTTAGGTTGCCTTAGGTTAGGATATATGACGTCATAGACGTATATACTGTTCCCACCGAGAAGTAGGGTTCGACAGGCCAGGAATGTTGTCAAATATTGCATCCGAGATGTTAGGTTGCCTTAGATTAGGAAATATACCGTTATAGACGCATGTAATGTTACCACCGAGACGTAGGGACCGACACGCCTGGAATGTTGTCAAATATTACATACGAGATGTTAGGTTGCCTTAGGTTAGGATATATGACGTTATAGACGTATATACTGTTCCCTCCGAGAAGTAGGGTTCGACAGGCCAGGAATGTTGTCAAATATTGCATCCGAGATGTTAGGTTGCCTTAGATGATGATATCGACCGTTATAGACGTATATAATATTCCCACCGAAAAGTATGCACCGACACGCCAGGAATACTGTAAAATATTACGTCTGAGAAAATAGGTTGCCTTAGATTAGGATACACAACGTTATAGACTCATATAATGTTCCCACCGAAAAGTAGGGTCCGACACGCCTAGAATGATGTAGAATATTACATCCGAGATGTCAGGTTGCCTTAGGTTAGGATATATAACGTTATAGACGTATATACTGTTCCCTCCGAGAAGTAGGGTTCGACAAGCTAGGAATGCTGTCAAATATTGCATCCGAGATGTTAGGTTGCCTTAGATAAGGATATATAACGTTATAGACACATATAATGTTACCACCGAGACGTAGGGACCGACATGCCTGGAATGTTGTCAAATGTTACATCCGAGATGTTAGGTTGCCTTAGGTTAGGATATATGACGTTATAGACGTATATACTGTTCCCCCCGAGAAGTAGGGTTCGACAGGCCATGAATGTTGTCAAATATTGCATCCGAGATGTTAGGTTGCCTTAGATTAGGATATATAACGTTATAGACGTATATACTGTTCCCTCCGAAAAGTAGGGTTCGACAGGCTAGGAATGTTGTCAAATATTGCATCCGAGATGTTAGGTTGCCTTAGATAAGGATATATAACTTTATAGACGCATATAATGTTACCACCGAGACGTAGGGACCGACATGCCTGGAATGTTGTCAAACGTTACATCCAAGATGTTAGGTTGCCTTAGGTTAGGATATATAACGTTGTAGACGCATGTAACGTTACCACCGAGACGTAGGGACCGACACACGTGGAATGTTGTCAAATGTTACATCCGAGATGTTAGGTTGCCTTAGGCTAGGATATATGACGTTATAGATGTATATGCTGTTCCCTCCGAGAAGTAGGGTTCGACAGGCCATGAATGTTGTCAAATATTGCATCCGAGATGTTAGGTGGCCTTAGGTTAGGATATATACCGTTATAGACGTATATGCTGTTCCCTCCGAGCAGTAGGGTTCGACAGGCCAGGAATGTTGTCAAATATTGCATCCGAGATGTTAGGTTGCCTTAGATAAGGATATGTAACGTTATAGACACATATAATGTTACCACCGAGACGTAGGGACCGAAATGCCTGGAATGTTGTCAAATGTTACATCCGAGATGTTAGGTTGCCTTAGGTTAGGATATATGACGTTATAGACGTATATACTGTTCCCACCGAGAAGTAGGGTTCGACACGCCAGGACTGTTGTCAAATATTACATACGAGATGTTAGGTGGCCTTAGGTTAGGATATATAACGTTATAGACGCATGTAATGTTACCACCGAGACGTAGGGACCGACAGGCCTGGAATGTTGTAAAATGATACATCCGAGATGTTAGGTTGCCTAAGATTAGGATATATACCGCTATAGACGCATATAATGTTCCCACCGAGAAGTAGGGTCCGACACGCCTGGAATGATGTAGAATATTACATCCGAGATGTCAGGTTGCCCTAGGTTAGGATATATAACGTTATAGACGTATATACTGTTCCCTCCGAGAAATAGGGTTCGACAGGCCAGGAATGTTGTCAAATATTGCATCCGAGATGTTAGGTTGCCTTAGATAAGGATATATAACGTTGTAGACGCATATAATGTTACCACCGAGACGTAGGGACCGACATGCCTGAAATGTTGTCAAATGTTACATCCGAGATGTTAGGTTGCCTTAGGTTAGGATATATAACGTTATAGACGCATGTAACGTTACCACCGAGACGTAGGGACCGACACACCTGGAATGTTGTCAAATGTTACATCCGAGATGTTAGGTTGCCTTAGGTTAGGATATATGACGTTATAGACGTATATGCTGTTCCCTCCGAGAAGTAGGGTTTGACAGGCCAGGAATGTTGTCAAATATTGCATCCGAGATGTTAGGTTGCCTTAGGTTAGCATATATAACGTTATAGACGCACGTAATGTTACCACCGAGACGTAGGGTTCCAACACGCCGGGAATGTTGTCAAATGTTATATCCGAGATGTTAGGTTGCCTTAGGTTAGGATATATGACGTTACAGACGTATATACTGTTCCCACCGAGAAGTAGGGTCCGACATGCCAGGAATGTTGTAAAATGTTACATCCGAGATGTTAGGTTGCCTAAGATTAGGGTATATACCGCTATAGACGCATGTAATGTTATCACCGAGACGTAGGGACCGACACGCCTGGAATGTTGTCAAATGTTACATCCGAGATGTTGGGTTGCCTTAGGTTAGGATATATGACGTTATAGACGTATATGCTGTTCCCTCCGAGAAGTAGGATTCGACAGGCCAGGAATGTTGTCAAACATTGCATCCGAGATGTTAAGTTGCCTTAGGTTAGGATATATAACGTTATAGACGCATGTAATGTTACCACCGAGACGTAGGGACCGACACGCCTGGAATGTTGTCAAATGTTACATCCGGGATGTTAGGTTGCCTTAGATAAGTATATACAACGTTATAGACGCATATAATGTTCCCACCGAGAAGTAGGGACCGACACGCCTGGAATGATGTAGAATATTACATCCGAGATGTCAGGTTGCCTTAGGTTAGGATATATAACGTTATAGACGTATATACTGTTCCCTCCGAGAAGTAGGGTTCGACAGGCTAGGAATGTTGTCAAATATTGCATCCGAGATGTTAGGTTGCCTTAGATAAGGATATATAACGTTATAGACGCACATAATGTTACCACCGAGACGTAGGGACCGACATGCCTGAAATGTTGTCAAATGTTACATCCGAGATGTTAGGTTGCCTAAGATTAGGATATATACCGTTATAGACGCATATAATGTTACCACCGAGACGTAGGGACCGACATGCCTGGAATGTTGTCAAATGTTACATCCGAGATGTTAGGTTGCCTTAGGTTAGGATATATAACGTTATAGACGCATGTAACGTTACCACCGAGACGTAGGGACCGACACAGCTGGAATGTTGACAAATGTTACATCCGAGATGTTAGGTTGCCTTAGATTAGGATATACAACGTTATAGACGCATATAATGTTCCCACCGAGAAGTAGGGTCCGACACGCCTGGAATGTTGTAGAATAATACATCCGAGATGTCAGGTTGCCTTAGGTTAGGATATATAACGTTATAGACGTATATACTGTTCCCTCCGAGAAATAGGGTTCGACAGGGCAGGAGTGTTGTCAAATATTGCATCCGAGATGTTAGGTTGCCTTAGGATAGCATATATAACGTTATAGACGCACGTAATGTTACCACCGAGACGTAGGGTTCCAACACGCCTGGAATGTTGTCAAATGTTATATCCGAGATGTTAGGTTGCCTTAGGTTAGGATATATGACGTTACAGACGTATATACTGTTCCCACCGAGAAGTAGGGTCCGACATGCCAGCAATGTTGTAAAATGTTACATCCGAGATGTTAGGTTGCCTAAGATTAGGGTATATACCGCTATAGACGCATGTAATGTTATCACCGAGACGTAGGGACCGACACGCCTGGAATGTTGTCAAATGTTACATCCGAGATGTTGGGTTGCCTTAGGTTAGGATATATGACGTTATAGACGTATATGCTGTTCCCTCCGAGAAGTAGGATTCGACAGGCCAGGAATGTTGTCAAACATTGCATCCGAGATGTTAAGTTGCCTTAGGTTAGGATATATAACGTTATAGACGCATGTAATGTTACCACCGAGACGTAGGGACCGACACGCCTGGAATGTTGTCAAATGTTACATCCGGGATGTTAGGTTGCCTTAGATAAGTATATACAACGTTATAGACGCATATAATGTTCCCACCGAGAAGTAGGTACCGACACGCCTGGAATGATGTAGAATATTACATCCGAGATGTCAGGTTGCCTTAGGTTAGGATATATAACGTTATAGACGTATATACTGTTCCCTCCGAGAAGTAGGGTTCGACAGGCTAGGAATGTTGTCAAATATTGCATCCGAGATGTTAGGTTGCCTTAGATAAGGATATATAACGTTATAGACGCATATAATGTTACCACCGAGACGTAGGGACCGACATGCCTGGAATGTTGTCAAATGTTACATCCGAGATGTTAGGTTGCCTAAGATTAGGATATATACCGATATAGACGCATATAATGTTACCACCGAGACGTAGGGACCGACATGCCTGGAATGTTGTCAAATGTTACATCCGAGATGTTAGGTTGCCTTAGGTTAGGATATATAACGTTATAGACGCATGTAACGTTACCACCGAGACGTAGGGACCGACACAACTGGAATGTTGACAAATGTTACATCCGAGATGTTAGGTTGCCTTAGATTAGGATATACAACGTTATAGACGCATATAATGTTCCCACCGAGAAGTAGGGTCCGACACGCCTGGAATGTTGTAGAATAATACATCCGAGATGTCAGGTTGCCTTAGGTTAGGATATATAACGTTATAGACGTATATACTGTTCCCTCCGAGAAATAGGTTTCGACAGGCCAGGAATGTTGTCAAATATTGCATCCGAGATGTTAGGTTGCCTTAGGATAGCATATATAACGTTATAGACGCACGTAATGTTACCACCGAGACGTAGGGTTCCAACACGCCTGGAATGTTGTCAAATGTTATATCCGAGATGTTAGGTTGCCTTAGGTTAGGATATATGACGTTACAGACGTATATACTGTTCCCACCGAGAAGTAGGGTCCGACACGCCAGGAATGTTGTAAAATGTTACATCCGAGATGTTAGGTTGCCAATGATTAGGATATATACCGCTATAGACGCATGTAATGTTATCACCGAGAAGTAGGGCTCGACACCCCAGGAATGTTGTCAAATATTACATCCGAGATGTTAGGTTGCCTTAGATTAGGATATACAACGTTATAGACGCATATAATGTTCCCACCGAGAAGTAGGGTCCGACACGCCTGGAATGTTGTAGAATAATACATCCGAGATGTCAGGTTGCCTTAGGTTAGGATATATAACGTTATAGACGCATATACTGTTCCCTCCGAGAAATGGGGTTCGACAGAGCAGGAATGTTGTCAAATATTGCATCCGAGATGTTAGGTTGCCTTAGGATAGCATATATAACGTTATAGACGCACGTAATGTTACCACCGAAACGTAGGGTTCCAACACGCCTGGAATGTTGTCAAATGTTATATCCGAGATGTTAGGTTGCCTTAGGTTAGGATATATGACGTTACAGACGTATATACTGTTCCCACCGAGAAGTAGGGTCCGACATGCCAGGAATGTTGTAAAATGTTACATCCGAGATGTTAGGTTGCCTAAGATTAGGGTATATACCGCTATAGACGCATGTAATGTTATCACCGAGACGTAGGGACCGACACGCCTGGAATGTTGTCAAATGTTACATCCGAGATGTTGGGTTGCCTTAGGTTAGGATATATGACGTTACAGACGTATATACTGTTCCCTCCGAGATGTAGGGTTCGACAAGCCAGGAATGTTGTCAAATATTTCATCCGAGATGTTAGGTTGCCTTAGATTAGGATATATACCGTTATAGACGCACGTAATGTTACCACCGAGACGTAGGGTTCCAACACGCCTGGAATGTTGTCAAATGTTATATCCGAGATGTTAGGTTGCCTTAGGTTAGGATATATAACGTTATAGACGTATATACTGTTCCCACCGAGAAGTAGGGTTCGACACGCCAGGAATGTTGTCAAATATTACATACGAGATGTTAGGTGGCCTTAGGTTAGGATAAATAACGTTATAGACGCATGTAATGTTACCACCGAGACGTAGGGACCGACAGGCCTGGAATGTTGTAAAATGTTACATCCGAGATGTTAGGTTGCCTAAGATTAGGATATATACCGCTATAGACGCATATAATGTTCCCACCGTGAAGTAGGGTCCGACACGCCTGGAATGATGTAGAATATTACATCCGAGATGTCAGGTTGCCTTAGGTTACGATATATAACGTTATAGACGTATATACTGTTCCCTTCGAGAAATAGGGTTCGACAGGCCTGGAATGTTGTCAAATATTGCATCCGAGATGTTAGGTTGCCTTAGGTTAGCATATATAACGTTATAGACGCACGTAATGTTATCACCGAGACGTAGGGACCGACACGCCTGGAATGTTGTCAAATGTTACATCCGAGATGTTAGGTTGCCTTAGGCTAGGATATATGACGCTATAGATGTATATGCTGTTCCCTCCGAGAAGTAGGGTTCGACAGGCCAGGAATGTTGTCAAATATTGCATCCGAGATGTTAGGTTGCCTTAGGTTAGGATATATGACGTTACAGACGTATATACTGTTCCCACCGAGAAGTAGGGTCCGACGCGCCAGGAATGTTGTCAAATATTACATCCGAGATGTTAGGATGCCTTAGGTTAGGATATATAACGTTATAGACGTATATACTGTTCCCACCGAGAAGTAGGGTTCGACCCGCCAGGAATGTTGTCAAATATTACATACGAGATGTTAGGTGGCCTTAGGTTAGGATATATAACGTTATAGACGCATGTAATGTTACCACCGAGAAGTAGGGACCGACACGCCTGGAATGATGTAGAATATTACATCCGAGATGTCAGGTTGCCTTAGGTTAGGATATATAACGTTATAGACGTATATACTGTTCCCTCCGAGAAGTAGGGTTCGACAGGCTAGGAATGTTGTCAAATATTGCATCCGAGATGTTAGGTTGCCTTAGATAAGGATATATAACGTTATAGACGCATATAATGTTACCACCGAGACGTAGGGACCGACATGCCTGGAATGTTGTCAAATGTTACATCCGAGATGTTAGGTTGCCTAAGATTAGGATATATACCGTTATAGACGCATATAATGTTACCACCGAGACGTAGGGACCGACATGCCTGGAATGTTGTCAAATGTTACATCCGAGATGTTAGGTTGCCTTAGGTTAGGATATATAACGTTATAGACGTATATACTGTTCCCACCGAGAAGTAGGGTTCGACACGCCAGGACTGTTGTCAAATATTACATACGAGATGTTAGGTGGCCTTAGGTTAGGATATATAACGTTATAGACGCATGTAATGTTACCACCGAGACGTAGGGACCGACAGGCTAGGAATGTTGTCAAATATTGCATCCGAGATGTTAGGTTGCCTTAGATAAGGATATATAACGTTATAGACGCACATAATGTTACCACCGAGACGTAGGGACCGACATGCCTGGAATGTTGTCAAATGTTACATCCGAGATGTTAGGTTGCCTTAGGTTAGGATATATGACGTTATAGACGTATATACTGTTCCCACCGAGACGTAGGGACCGACACGCCAGGAATGTTGTCAAATATTACATACGAGATGTTAGGTGGCCTTAGGTTAGGATATATAACGTTATAGACGCATGTAATGTTACCACCGAGACGTAGGGACCGACACGCCTGGAATGTGGTAAAATGTTACATCCGAGATGTTAGGTTGCCTAAGATTAGAATATATACCGTTATAGACGCATGTAATGTTACCACCGAGACGTAGGGACCGACACGCCTGGAATGTTGTCAAATGTTACATCCGAGATGTTAGGTTGCCTTAGGCTAGGATATATGACGTAATAGATGTATATGCTGTTCCCTCCGAGAAGTAGGGTCGACAGGCCAGGAATGTTGTCAAATATTGCATCCGTGATGTTAGGTTGCCTTAGGATAGGATATATAACGTTATAGACGCATGTAATGTTACCACCGAGACGTAGGGACCGACACGCGTGGAATGTTGTCAAATGTTACATCCGAGATGTTAGGTTGTCTTAGGTTAGGATATATGACGTTACAGACGTATATACTGTTCCCTCCGAGATGTAGGGTTCGACAGGCCAGGAATGTTGTCAAATATTTCATCCGAGATGTTAGGTTGCCTTAGATTAGGATATATACCGTTATAGACGCACGTAATGTTACCACCGAGACGTAGGGTTCCAACACGCCTGGAATGTTGTCAAATGTTATATCCGAGATGTTAAGTTGCCTTAGGTTAGGATATATGACGTTACTGACGTATATACTGTTCCCACCGAGAAGTAGGGTCCGACACGCCAGGAATGCTGTCAAATATTACATCCGAGATGTTAGGTTGCCTTAGGTTAGGATATATAACGTTATAGACGTATATACTGTTCCCACCGAGAAGTAGGGTTCGACACGCCAGGAATGTTGTCAAATATTACATACGAGATGTTAGGTGGCCTTAGGTTAGGATATATAACGTTATGGACGCATGTAACGTTACCACCGAGACGTAGGGACCGACACACCTGGAATGTTGTCAAATGTTACATCCGAGATGTTAGGTTGCCTTAGGTTAGGATATATGACGTTACAGACGTATATACTGTTCCCACCGAGAAGTAGGGTCCGACATGCCAGGAATGTTGTAAAATATTACATACGAGATGTTAGGTGGCCTTAGGTTAGGATATATAACGTTATAGACGCATGTAATGTTACCACCGAGACGTAGGGACCGACACGCCTGGAATGTGGTAAAATGTTACATCCGAGATGTTAGGTTGCCTAAGATTAGAATATATACCGTTATAGACGCATGTAATGTTACCACCGAGACGTAGGGACCGACACGCCTGGAATGTTGTCAAATGTTACATCCGAGATGTTAGGTTGCCTTAGGCTAGGATATATGACGTAATAGATGTATATGCTGTTCCCTCCGAGAAGTAGGGTCGACAGGCCAGGAATGTTGTCAAATATTGCATCCGAGATGTTAGGTTGCCTTAGATAAGGATATATAACGTTGTAGACGCATATAATGTTACCACCGAGACGTAGGGACCGACATGCCTGAAATGTTGTCAAATGTTACATCCGAGATGTTAGGTTGCCTTAGGTTAGGATATATAACGTTATAGACGCATGTAACGTTACCACCGAGACGTAGGGACCGACACACCTGGAATGTTGTCAAATGTTACATCCGAGATGTTAGGTTGCCTTAGGTTAGGATATATGACGTTATAGACGTATATGCTGTTCCCTCCGAGAAGTAGGGTTTGACAGGCCAGGAATGTTGTCAAATATTGCATCCGAGATGTTAGGTTGCCTTAGGTTAGCATATATAACGTTATAGACGCACGTAATGTTACCACCGAGACGTAGGGTTCCAACACGCCGGGAATGTTGTCAAATGTTATATCCGAGATGTTAGGTTGCCTTAGGTTAGGATATATGACGTTACAGACGTATATACTGTTCCCACCGAGAAGTAGGGTCCGACATGCCAGGAATGTTGTAAAATGTTACATCCGAGATGTTAGGTTGCCTAAGATTAGGGTATATACCGCTATAGACGCATGTAATGTTATCACCGAGACGTAGGGACCGACACGCCTGGAATGTTGTCAAATGTTACATCCGAGATGTTGGGTTGCCTTAGGTTAGGATATATGACGTTATAGACGTATATGCTGTTCCCTCCGAGAAGTAGGATTCGACAGGCCAGGAATGTTGTCAAACATTGCATCCGAGATGTTAAGTTGCCTTAGGTTAGGATATATAACGTTATAGACGCATGTAATGTTACCACCGAGACGTAGGGACCGACACGCCTGGAATGTTGTCAAATGTTACATCCGGGATGTTAGGTTGCCTTAGATAAGTATATACAACGTTATAGACGCATATAATGTTCCCACCGAGAAGTAGGGACCGACACGCCTGGAATGATGTAGAATATTACATCCGAGATGTCAGGTTGCCTTAGGTTAGGATATATAACGTTATAGACGTATATACTGTTCCCTCCGAGAAGTAGGGTTCGACAGGCTAGGAATGTTGTCAAATATTGCATCCGAGATGTTAGGTTGCCTTAGATAAGGATATATAACGTTATAGACGCACATAATGTTACCACCGAGACGTAGGGACCGACATGCCTGAAATGTTGTCAAATGTTACATCCGAGATGTTAGGTTGCCTAAGATTAGGATATATACCGTTATAGACGCATATAATGTTACCACCGAGACGTAGGGACCGACATGCCTGGAATGTTGTCAAATGTTACATCCGAGATGTTAGGTTGCCTTAGGTTAGGATATATAACGTTATAGACGCATGTAACGTTACCACCGAGACGTAGGGACCGACACAGCTGGAATGTTGACAAATGTTACATCCGAGATGTTAGGTTGCCTTAGATTAGGATATACAACGTTATAGACGCATATAATGTTCCCACCGAGAAGTAGGGTCCGACACGCCTGGAATGTTGTAGAATAATACATCCGAGATGTCAGGTTGCCTTAGGTTAGGATATATAACGTTATAGACGTATATACTGTTCCCTCCGAGAAATAGGGTTCGACAGGGCAGGAGTGTTGTCAAATATTGCATCCGAGATGTTAGGTTGCCTTAGGATAGCATATATAACGTTATAGACGCACGTAATGTTACCACCGAGACGTAGGGTTCCAACACGCCTGGAATGTTGTCAAATGTTATATCCGAGATGTTAGGTTGCCTTAGGTTAGGATATATGACGTTACAGACGTATATACTGTTCCCACCGAGAAGTAGGGTCCGACATGCCAGCAATGTTGTAAAATGTTACATCCGAGATGTTAGGTTGCCTAAGATTAGGGTATATACCGCTATAGACGCATGTAATGTTATCACCGAGACGTAGGGACCGACACGCCTGGAATGTTGTCAAATGTTACATCCGAGATGTTGGGTTGCCTTAGGTTAGGATATATGACGTTATAGACGTATATGCTGTTCCCTCCGAGAAGTAGGATTCGACAGGCCAGGAATGTTGTCAAACATTGCATCCGAGATGTTAAGTTGCCTTAGGTTAGGATATATAACGTTATAGACGCATGTAATGTTACCACCGAGACGTAGGGACCGACACGCCTGGAATGTTGTCAAATGTTACATCCGGGATGTTAGGTTGCCTTAGATAAGTATATACAACGTTATAGACGCATATAATGTTCCCACCGAGAAGTAGGTACCGACACGCCTGGAATGATGTAGAATATTACATCCGAGATGTCAGGTTGCCTTAGGTTAGGATATATAACGTTATAGACGTATATACTGTTCCCTCCGAGAAGTAGGGTTCGACAGGCTAGGAATGTTGTCAAATATTGCATCCGAGATGTTAGGTTGCCTTAGATAAGGATATATAACGTTATAGACGCATATAATGTTACCACCGAGACGTAGGGACCGACATGCCTGGAATGTTGTCAAATGTTACATCCGAGATGTTAGGTTGCCTAAGATTAGGATATATACCGATATAGACGCATATAATGTTACCACCGAGACGTAGGGACCGACATGCCTGGAATGTTGTCAAATGTTACATCCGAGATGTTAGGTTGCCTTAGGTTAGGATATATAACGTTATAGACGCATGTAACGTTACCACCGAGACGTAGGGACCGACACACCTGGAATGTTGACAAATGTTACATCCGAGATGTTAGGTTGCCTTAGATTAGGATATACAACGTTATAGACGCATATAATGTTCCCACCGAGAAGTAGGGTCCGACACGCCTGGAATGTTGTAGAATAATACATCCGAGATGTCAGGTTGCCTTAGGTTAGGATATATAACGTTATAGACGTATATACTGTTCCCTCCGAGAAATAGGTTTCGACAGGCCAGGAATGTTGTCAAATATTGCATCCGAGATGTTAGGTTGCCTTAGGATAGCATATATAACGTTATAGACGCACGTAATGTTACCACCGAGACGTAGGGTTCCAACACGCCTGGAATGTTGTCAAATGTTATATCCGAGATGTTAGGTTGCCTTAGGTTAGGATATATGACGTTACAGACGTATATACTGTTCCCACCGAGAAGTAGGGTCCGACACGCCAGGAATGTTGTAAAATGTTACATCCGAGATGTTAGGTTGCCAATGATTAGGATATATACCGCTATAGACGCATGTAATGTTATCACCGAGAAGTAGGGCTCGACACCCCAGGAATGTTGTCAAATATTACATCCGAGATGTTAGGTTGCCTTAGATTAGGATATACAACGTTATAGACGCATATAATGTTACCACCGAGACGTAGGGACCGACATGCCTGGAATGTTGTCAAATGTTACATCCGAGATGTTAGGTTGCCTAAGATTAGGATATATACCGATATAGACGCATATAATGTTACCACCGAGACGTAGGGACCGACATGCCTGGAATGTTGTCAAATGTTACATCCGAGATGTTAGGTTGCCTTAGGTTAGGATATATAACGTTATAGACGCATGTAACGTTACCACCGAGACGTAGGGACCGACACACCTGGAATGTTGACAAATGTTACATCCGAGATGTTAGGTTGCCTTAGATTAGGATATACAACGTTATAGACGCATATAATGTTCCCACCGAGAAGTAGGGTCCGACACGCCTGGAATGTTGTAGAATAATACATCCGAGATGTCAGGTTGCCTTAGGTTAGGATATATAACGTTATAGACGTATATACTGTTCCCTCCGAGAAATAGGTTTCGACAGGCCAGGAATGTTGTCAAATATTGCATCCGAGATGTTAGGTTGCCTTAGGATAGCATATATAACGTTATAGACGCACGTAATGTTACCACCGAGACGTAGGGTTCCAACACGCCTGGAATGTTGTCAAATGTTATATCCGAGATGTTAGGTTGCCTTAGGTTAGGATATATGACGTTACAGACGTATATACTGTTCCCACCGAGAAGTAGGGTCCGACACGCCAGGAATGTTGTAAAATGTTACATCCGAGATGTTAGGTTGCCAATGATTAGGATATATACCGCTATAGACGCATGTAATGTTATCACCGAGAAGTAGGGCTCGACACCCCAGGAATGTTGTCAAATATTACATCCGAGATGTTAGGTTGCCTTAGATTAGGATATACAACGTTATAGACGCATATAATGTTCCCACCGAGAAGTAGGGTCCGACACGCCTGGAATGTTGTAGAATAATACATCCGAGATGTCAGGTTGCCTTAGGTTAGGATATATAACGTTATAGACGCATATACTGTTCCCTCCGAGAAATGGGGTTCGACAGAGCAGGAATGTTGTCAAATATTGCATCCGAGATGTTAGGTTGCCTTAGGATAGCATATATAACGTTATAGACGCACGTAATGTTACCACCGAAACGTAGGGTTCCAACACGCCTGGAATGTTGTCAAATGTTATATCCGAGATGTTAGGTTGCCTTAGGTTAGGATATATGACGTTACAGACGTATATACTGTTCCCACCGAGAAGTAGGGTCCGACATGCCAGGAATGTTGTAAAATGTTACATCCGAGATGTTAGGTTGCCTAAGATTAGGGTATATACCGCTATAGACGCATGTAATGTTATCACCGAGACGTAGGGACCGACACGCCTGGAATGTTGTCAAATGTTACATCCGAGATGTTGGGTTGCCTTAGGTTAGGATATATGACGTTACAGACGTATATACTGTTCCCTCCGAGATGTAGGGTTCGACAGGCCAGGAATGTTGTCAAATATTTCATCCGAGATGTTAGGTTGCCTTAGATTAGGATATATACCGTTATAGACGCACGTAATGTTACCACCGAGACGTAGGGTTCCAACACGCCTGGAATGTTGTCAAATGTTATATCCGAGATGTTAGGTTGCCTTAGGTTAGGATATATAACGTTATAGACGTATATACTGTTCCCACCGAGAAGTAGGGTTCGACACGCCAGGAATGTTGTCAAATATTACATACGAGATGTTAGGTGGCCTTAGGTTAGGATAAATAACGTTATAGACGCATGTAATGTTACCACCGAGACGTAGGGACCGACAGGCCTGGAATGTTGTAAAATGTTACATCCGAGATGTTAGGTTGCCTAAGATTAGGATATATACCGCTATAGACGCATATAATGTTCCCACCGTGAAGTAGGGTCCGACACGCCTGGAATGATGTAGAATATTACATCCGAGATGTCAGGTTGCCTTAGGTTACGATATATAACGTTATAGACGTATATACTGTTCCCTTCGAGAAATAGGGTTCGACAGGCCTGGAATGTTGTCAAATATTGCATCCGAGATGTTAGGTTGCCTTAGGTTAGCATATATAACGTTATAGACGCACGTAATGTTATCACCGAGACGTAGGGACCGACACGCCTGGAATGTTGTCAAATGTTACATCCGAGATGTTAGGTTGCCTTAGGCTAGGATATATGACGCTATAGATGTATATGCTGTTCCCTCCGAGAAGTAGGGTTCGACAGGCCAGGAATGTTGTCAAATATTGCATCCGAGATGTTAGGTTGCCTTAGGTTAGGATATATGACGTTACAGACGTATATACTGTTCCCACCGAGAAGTAGGGTCCGACGCGCCAGGAATGTTGTCAAATATTACATCCGAGATGTTAGGATGCCTTAGGTTAGGATATATAACGTTATAGACGTATATACTGTTCCCACCGAGAAGTAGGGTTCGACCCGCCAGGAATGTTGTCAAATATTACATACGAGATGTTAGGTGGCCTTAGGTTAGGATATATAACGTTATAGACGCATGTAATGTTACCACCGAGAAGTAGGGACCGACACGCCTGGAATGATGTAGAATATTACATCCGAGATGTCAGGTTGCCTTAGGTTAGGATATATAACGTTATAGACGTATATACTGTTCCCTCCGAGAAGTAGGGTTCGACACGCCAGGAATGTTGTCAAATATTACATACGAGATGTTAGGTGGCCTTAGGTTAGGATATATAACGTTATGGACGCATGTAACGTTACCACCGAGACGTAGGGACCGACACACCTGGAATGTTGTCAAATGTTACATCCGAGATGTTAGGTTGCCTTAGGTTAGGATATATGACGTTACAGACGTATATACTCTTCCCACCGAGAAGTAGGGTCCGACATGCCAGGAATGTTGTAAAATGTTACATCCGAGATGTTAGGTTGCCTAAGATTAGGGTATATACCGCTATAGACGCATGTAATGTTATCACCGAGACGTAGGGACCGACACGCCTGGAATGTTGTCAAATGTTACATCCGAGATGTTGGGTTGCCTTAGGTTAGGATATATGACGTTATAGACGTATATGCTGTTCCCTCCGAGAAGTAGGATTCGACAGGCCAGGAATGTTGTCAAACATTGCATCCGAGATGTTAAGTTGCCTTAGGTTAGGATATATAACGTTATAGACGCATGTAATGTTACCACCGAGACGTAGGGACCGACACGCCTGGAATGTTGTCAAATGTTACATCCGGGATGTTAGGTTGCCTTAGATAAGTATATACAACGTTATAGACGCATATAATGTTCCCACCGAGAAGTAGGGACCGACACGCCTGGAATGATGTAGAATATTATATCCGAGATGTCAGGTTGCCTTAGGTTAGGATATATAACGTTATAGACGTATATACTGTTCCCTCCGAGAAGTAGGGTTCGACAGGCTAGGAATGTTGTCAAATATTGCATCCGAGATGTTAGGTTGCCTTAGATAAGGATATATAACGTTATAGACGCATATAATGTTACCACCGAGACGTAGGGACCGACATGCCTGGAATGTTGTCAAATGTTACATCCGAGATGTTAGGTTGCCTAAGATTAGGATATATACCGTTATAGACGCATATAATGTTACCACCGAGACGTAGGGACCGACATGCCTGGAATGTTGTCAAATGTTACATCCGAGATGTTAGGTTGCCTTAGGTTAGGATATATAACGTTATAGACGTATATACTGTTCCCACCGAGAAGTAGGGTTCGACACGCCAGGACTGTTGTCAAATATTACATACGAGATGTTAGGTGGCCTTAGGTTAGGATATATAACGTTATAGACGCATGTAATGTTACCACCGAGACGTAGGGACCGACAGGCCTGGAATGTTGTAAAATGATACATCCGAGATGTTAGGTTGCCTTAGGTTAGGATATATAACGTTATAGACGCATGTAACGTTACCACCGAGACGTAGGGACCGACACACCTGGAATGTTGTCAAATGTTACATCCGAGATGTTAGGTTGCCTTAGGTTAGGATATATGACGTTACAGACGTATATACTGTTCCCACCGAGAAGTAGGGTCCGACATGCCAGGAATGTTGTAAAATGTTACATCCGAGATGTTAGGTTGCCTAAGATTAGGGTATATACCGCTATAGACGCATGTAATGTTATCACCGAGACGTAGGGACCGACACGCCTGGAATGTTGTCAAATGTTACATCCGAGATGTTGGGTTGCCTTAGGTTAGGATATATGACGTTATAGACGTATATGCTGTTCCCTCCGAGAAGTAGGATTCGACAGGCCAGGAATGTTGTCAAACATTGCATCCGAGATGTTAAGTTGCCTTAGGTTAGGATATATAACGTTATAGACGCATGTAATGTTACCACCGAGACGTAGGGACCGACACGCCTGGAATGTTGTCAAATGTTACATCCGGGATGTTAGGTTGCCTTAGATAAGTATATACAACGTTATAGACGCATATAATGTTCCCACCGAGAAGTAGGGACCGACACGCCTGGAATGATGTAGAATATTACATCCGAGATGTCAGGTTGCCTTAGGTTAGGATATATAACGTTATAGACGTATATACTGTTCCCTCCGAGAAGTAGGGTTCGACAGGCTAGGAATGTTGTCAAATATTGCATCCGAGATGTTAGGTTGCCTTAGATAAGGATATATAACGTTATAGACGCATATAATGTTACCACCGAGACGTAGGGACCGACATGCCTGGAATGTTGTCAAATGTTACATCCGAGATGTTAGGTTGCCTAAGATTAGGATATATACCGTTATAGACGCATATAATGTTACCACCGAGACGTAGGGACCGACATGCCTGGAATGTTGTCAAATGTTACATCCGAGATGTTAGGTTGCCTTAGGTTAGGATATATAACGTTATAGACGTATATACTGTTCCCACCGAGAAGTAGGGTTCGACACGCCAGGACTGTTGTCAAATATTACATACGAGATGTTAGGTGGCCTTAGGTTAGGATATATAACGTTATAGACGCATGTAATGTTACCACCGAGACGTAGGGACCGACAGGCCTGGAATGTTGTAAAATGATACATCCGAGATGTTAGGTTGCCTTAGGTTAGGATATATAACGTTATAGACGCATGTAACGTTACCACCGAGACGTAGGGACCGACACACCTGGAATGTTGTCAAATGTTACATCCGAGATGTTAGGTTGCCTTAGGTTAGGATATATGACGTTATAGACGTATATACTGTTCCCACCGAGACGTAGGGACCGACACGCCAGGAATGTTGTCAAATATTACATACGAGATGTTAGGTGGCCTTAGGTTAGGATATATAACGTTATAGACGCATGTAATGTTACCACCGAGACGTAGGGACCGACACGCCTGGAATGTGGTAAAATGTTACATCCGAGATGTTAGGTTGCCTAAGATTAGAATATATACCGTTATAGACGCATGTAATGTTACCACCGAGACGTAGGGACCGACACGCCTGGAATGTTGTCAAATGTTACATCCGAGATGTTAGGTTGCCTTAGGCTAGGATATATGACGTAATAGATGTATATGCTGTTCCCTCCGAGAAGTAGGGTCGACAGGCCAGGAATGTTGTCAAATATTGCATCCGTGATGTTAGGTTGCCTTAGGATAGGATATATAACGTTATAGACGCATGTAATGTTACCACCGAGACGTAGGGACCGACACGCGTGGAATGTTGTCAAATGTTACATCCGAGATGTTAGGTTGTCTTAGGTTAGGATATATGACGTTACAGACGTATATACTGTTCCCTCCGAGATGTAGGGTTCGACAGGCCAGGAATGTTGTCAAATATTTCATCCGAGATGTTAGGTTGCCTTAGATTAGGATATATACCGTTATAGACGCACGTAATGTTACCACCGAGACGTAGGGTTCCAACACGCCTGGAATGTTGTCAAATGTTATATCCGAGATGTTAAGTTGCCTTAGGTTAGGATATATGACGTTACTGACGTATATACTGTTCCCACCGAGAAGTAGGGTCCGACACGCCAGGAATGCTGTCAAATATTACATCCGAGATGTTAGGTTGCCTTAGGTTAGGATATATAACGTTATAGACGTATATACTGTTCCCACCGAGAAGTAGGGTTCGACACGCCAGGAATGTTGTCAAATATTACATACGAGATGTTAGGTGGCCTTAGGTTAGGATATATAACGTTATAGACGCATGTAATGTTACCACCGAGACGTAGGGACCGGCAGGCCTGGAATGTTGTAAAATGTTACATCCGAGATGTTAGGTTGCCTAAGATTAGGATATATACCGCTATAGACGCATATAATGTTCCCACCGAGAAGTAGGGTCCGACACGCCTGGAATGATGTAGAATATTACATCCGAGATGTCAGGTTGCCCTAGGTTAGGATATATAACGTTATAGACGTATATACTGTTCCCTCCGAGAAATAGGGTTCGACAGGCCAGGAATGTTGTCAAATATTGCATCCGAGATGTTAGGTTGCCTTAGATAAGGATATATAACGTTATAGACGCATATAATGTTACCACCGAGACGTAGGGACCGACATGCCTGGAATGTTGTCAAATGTTACATCCGAGATGTTAGGTTGCCTTAGGTTAGGATATATAACGTTATGGACGCATGTAACGTTACCACCGAGACGTAGGGACCGACACACCTGGAATGTTGTCAAATGTTACATCCGAGATGTTAGGTTGCCTTAGGTTAGGATATATGACGTTATAGACGTATATGCTGTTCCCTCCGAGAAGTAGGGTTTGACAGGCCAGGAATGTTGTCAAATATTGCATCCGAGATGTTAGGTTGCCTTAGGTTAGCATATATAACGTTGTAGACGCACGTAATGTTACCACCGAGACGTAGGGTTCCAACACGCCGGGAATGTTGTCAAATGTTATATCCGAGATGTTAGGTTGCCTTAGGTTAGGATATATGACGTTACAGACATATATACTGTTCCCACCGATAAGTAGGGTCCGACACGACAGGAATGTTGTCAAATATTACATCCGAGATGTTAGGTTGCCTTACGTTAGGATATATAACGTTATGGACGTATATACTGTTCCCACCGAGAAGTAGGGTTCGACACGCCAGGAATGTTGTCAAATATTACATACGAGATGTTAGGTGGCCTTAGATTAGGATATATACCGCTATAGACGTATATACTGTTCCCGCCGAGATGTAGGGTTCGACAGGCCAGGAATGTTGTCAAATATTGCATCCGAGATGTTAGGTTGCCTTAGATAAGGATATATAACGTTATAGACGCACATAATGTTACCACCGAGACGTAGGGACCGACATGCCTGGAATGTTGTCAAATGTTACATCCGAGATGTTAGGTTGCCTTAGGTTAGGATATATGACGTTATAGACGTATATACTGTTCCCACCGAGACGTAGGGACCGACACGCCAGGAATGTTGTCAAATATTACATACGAGATGTTAGGTGGCCTTAGGTTAGGATATATAACGTTATAGACGCATGTAATGTTACCACCGAGACGTAGGGACCGACACGCCTGGAATGTGGTAAAATGTTACATCCGAGATGTTAGGTTGCCTAAGATTAGAATATATACCGTTATAGACGCATGTAATGTTACCACCGAGACGTAGGGACCGACACGCCTGGAATGTTGTCAAATGTTACATCCGAGATGTTAGGTTGCCTTAGGCTAGGATATATGACGTAATAGATGTATATGCTGTTCCCTCCGAGAAGTAGGGTCGACAGGCCAGGAATGTTGTCAAATATTGCATCCGTGATGTTAGGTTGCCTTAGGATAGGATATATAACGTTATAGACGCATGTAATGTTACCACCGAGACGTAGGGACCGACACGCGTGGAATGTTGTCAAATGTTACATCCGAGATGTTAGGTTGTCTTAGGTTAGGATATATGACGTTACAGACGTATATACTGTTCCCTCCGAGATGTAGGGTTCGACAGGCCAGGAATGTTGTCAAATATTTCATCCGAGATGTTAGGTTGCCTTAGATTAGGATATATACCGTTATAGACGCACGTAATGTTACCACCGAGACGTAGGGTTCCAACACGCCTGGAATGTTGTCAAATGTTATATCCGAGATGTTAAGTTGCCTTAGGTTAGGATATATGACGTTACTGACGTATATACTGTTCCCACCGAGAAGTAGGGTCCGACACGCCAGGAATGCTGTCAAATATTACATCCGAGATGTTAGGTTGCCTTAGGTTAGGATATATAACGCTATAGACGTATATACTGTTCCCACCGAGAAGTAGGGTTCGACACGCCAGGAATGTTGTCAAATATTACATACGAGATGTTAGGTGGCCTTAGGTTAGGATATATAACGTTATGGACGCATGTAACGTTACCACCGAGACGTAGGGACCGACACACCTGGAATGTTGTCAAATGTTACATCCGAGATGTTAGGTTGCCTTAGGTTAGGATATATGACGTTACAGACGTATATACTGTTCCCACCGAGAAGTAGGGTCCGACATGCCAGGAATGTTGTAAAATGTTACATCCGAGATGTTAGGTTGCCTAAGATTAGGGTATATACCGCTATAGACGCATGTAATGTTATCACCGAGACGTAGGGACCGACACGCCTGGAATGTTGTCAAATGTTACATCCGAGATGTTGGGTTGCCTTAGGTTAGGATATATGACGTTATAGACGTATATGCTGTTCCCTCCGAGAAGTAGGATTCGACAGGGCAGGAATGTTGTCAAACATTGCATCCGAGATGTTAAGTTGCCTTAGGTTAGGATATATAACGTTATAGACGCATGTAATGTTACCACCGAGACGTAGGGACCGACACGCCTGGAATGTTGTCAAATGTTACATCCGGGATGTTAGGTTGCCTTAGATAAGTATATACAACGTTATAGACGCATATAATGTTCCCACCGAGAAGTAGGGACCGACACGCCTGGAATGATGTAGAATATTACATCCGAGATGTCAGGTTGCCCTAGGTTAGGATATATAACGTTATAGACGTATATACTGTTCCCTCCGAGAAATAGGGTTCGACAGGCCAGGAATGTTGTCAAATATTGCATCCGAGATGTTAGGTTGCCTTAGATAAGGATATATAACGTTATAGACGCATATAATGTTACCACCGAGACGTAGGGACCGACATGCCTGGAATGTTGTCAAATGTTACATCCGAGATGTTAGGTTGCCTTAGGTTAGGATATATAACGTTATGGACGCATGTAACGTTACCACCGAGACGTAGGGACCGACACACCTGGAATGTTGTCAAATGTTACATCCGAGATGTTAGGTTGCCTTAGGTTAGGATATATGACGTTATAGACGTATATGCTGTTCCCTCCGAGAAGTAGAGTTTGACAGGCCAGGAATGTTGTCAAATATTGCATCCGAGATGTTAGGTTGCCTTAGGTTAGCATATATAACGTTGTAGACGCACGTAATGTTACCACCGAGACGTAGGGTTCCAACACGCCGGGAATGTTGTCAAATGTTATATCCGAGATGTTAGGTTGCCTTAGGTTAGGATATATGACGTTACAGACATATATACTGTTCCCACCGAGAAGTAGGGTCCGACACGACAGGAATGTTGTCAAATATTACATCCGAGATGTTAGGTTGCCTTACGTTAGGATATATAACGTTATGGACGTATATACTGTTCCCACCGAGAAGTAGGGTTCGACACGCCAGGAATGTTGTCAAATATTACATACGAGATGTTAGGTGGCCTTAGGTTAGGATATATAACGTTATGGACGCATGTAACGTTACCACCGAGACGTAGGGACCGACACACCTGGAATGTTGTCAAATGTTACATCCGAGATGTTAGGTTGCCTTAGGTTAGGATATATGACGTTACAGACGTATATACTGTTCCCACCGAGAAGTAGGGTCCGACATGCCAGGAATGTTGTAAAATGTTACATCCGAGATGTTAGGTTGCCTAAGATTAGGGTATATACCGCTATAGACGCATGTAATGTTATCACCGAGACGTAGGGACCGACACGCCTGGAATGTTGTCAAATGTTACATCCGAGATGTTGGGTTGCCTTAGGTTAGGATATATGACGTTATAGACGTATATGCTGTTCCCTCCGAGAAGTAGGATTCGACAGGGCAGGAATGTTGTCAAACATTGCATCCGAGATGTTAAGTTGCCTTAGGTTAGGATATATAACGTTATAGACGCATGTAATGTTACCACCGAGACGTAGGGACCGACACGCCTGGAATGTTGTCAAATGTTACATCCGGGATGTTAGGTTGCCTTAGATAAGTATATACAACGTTATAGACGCATATAATGTTCCCACCGAGAAGTAGGGACCGACACGCCTGGAATGATGTAGAATATTACATCCGAGATGTCAGGTTGCCTTAGGTTAGGATATATAACGTTATAGACGTATATACTGTTCCCTCCGAGAAGTAGGGTTCGACAGGCTAGGAATGTTGTCAAATATTGCATCCGAGATGTTAGGTTGCCTTAGATAAGGATATATAACGTTATAGACGCATATAATGTTACCACCGAGACGTAGGGACCGACATGCCTGGAATGTTGTCAAATGTTACATCCGAGATGTTAGGTTGCCTAAGATTAGGATATATACCGTTATAGACGCATATAATGTTACCACCGAGACGTAGGGACCGACATGCCTGGAATGTTGTCAAATGTTACATCCGAGATGTTAGGTTGCCTTAGGTTAGGATATATAACGTTATAGACGTATATACTGTTCCCACCGAGAAGTAGGGTTCGACACGCCAGGACTGTTGTCAAATATTACATACGAGATGTTAGGTGGCCTTAGGTTAGGATATATAACGTTATAGACGCATGTAATGTTACCACCGAGACGTAGGGACCGACAGGCCTGGAATGTTGTAAAATGATACATCCGAGATGTTAGGTTGCCTTAGGTTAGGATATATAACGTTATAGACGCATGTAACGTTACCACCGAGACGTAGGGACCGACACACCTGGAATGTTGTCAAATGTTACATCCGAGATGTTAGGTTGCCTTAGGTTAGGATATATGACGTTATAGACGTATATACTGTTCCCACCGAGACGTAGGGACCGACACGCCAGGAATGTTGTCAAATATTACATACGAGATGTTAGGTGGCCTTAGGTTAGGATATATAACGTTATAGACGCATGTAATGTTACCACCGAGACGTAGGGACCGACACGCCTGGAATGTGGTAAAATGTTACATCCGAGATGTTAGGTTGCCTAAGATTAGAATATATACCGTTATAGACGCATGTAATGTTACCACCGAGACGTAGGGACCGACACGCCTGGAATGTTGTCAAATGTTACATCCGAGATGTTAGGTTGCCTTAGGCTAGGATATATGACGTAATAGATGTATATGCTGTTCCCTCCGAGAAGTAGGGTCGACAGGCCAGGAATGTTGTCAAATATTGCATCCGTGATGTTAGGTTGCCTTAGGATAGGATATATAACGTTATAGACGCATGTAATGTTACCACCGAGACGTAGGGACCGACACGCGTGGAATGTTGTCAAATGTTACATCCGAGATGTTAGGTTGCCTTAGGTTAGGATATATGACGTTACAGACGTATATACTGTTCCCACCGAGAAGTAGGGTCCGACATGCCAGGAATGTTGTAAAATGTTACATCCGAGATGTTAGGTTGCCTAAGATTAGGATATATAACGTTATAGACGTATATACTGTTCCCTCCGAGAAATAGGGTTCGACAGGCCAGGAATGTTGTCAAATATTGCATCCGAGATGTTAGGTTGCCTTAGATAAGGATATATAACGTTATAGACGCATATAATGTTACCACCGAGACGTAGGGACCGACATGCCTGGAATGTTGTCAAATGTTACATCCGAGATGTTAGGTTGCCTTAGGTTAGGATATATAACGTTATGGACGCATGTAACGTTACCACCGAGACGTAGGGACCGACACACCTGGAATGTTGTCAAATGTTACATCCGAGATGTTAGGTTGCCTTAGGTTAGGATATATGACGTTATAGACGTATATGCTGTTCCCTCCGAGAAGTAGGGTTTGACAGGCCAGGAATGTTGTCAAATATTGCATCCGAGATGTTAGGTTGCCTTAGGTTAGCATATATAACGTTGTAGACGCACGTAATGTTACCACCGAGACGTAGGGTTCCAACACGCCGGGAATGTTGTCAAATGTTATATCCGAGATGTTAGGTTGCCTTAGGTTAGGATATATGACGTTACAGACATATATACTGTTCCCACCGAGAAGTAGGGTCCGACACGACAGGAATGTTGTCAAATATTACATCCGAGATGTTAGGTTGCCTTACGTTAGGATATATAACGTTATGGACGTATATACTGTTCCCACCGAGAAGTAGGGTTCGACACGCCAGGAATGTTGTCAAATATTACATACGAGATGTTAGGTGGCCTTAGATTAGGATATATACCGCTATAGACGTATATACTGTTCCCTCCGAGATGTAGGGTTCGGCAGGCCAGGAATGTTGTCAAATATTGCATCCGAGATGTTAGGTTGCCTTAGATTAGGATATACAACGTTATAGACGCATATAATGTTCCCACCGAGAAGTAGGGTCCGACACGCCTGGAATGTTGTAGAATAATACATCCGAGATGTCAGGTTGCCTTAGGTTAGGATATATAACGTTATAGACGTATATACTGTTCCCTCCGAGAAATAGGGTTCGACACGCCAGGAATGTTGTCAAATATTACATACGAGATGTTAGGTGGCCTTAGGTTAGGATATATAACGTTATAGACGCATGTAATGTTACCACCGAGACGTAGGGACCGGCAGGCCTGGAATGTTGTAAAATGTTACATCCGAGATGTTAGGTTGCCTAAGATTAGGATATATACCGCTATAGACGCATATAATGTTCCCACCGAGAAGTAGGGTCCGACACGCCTGGAATGATGTAGAATATTACATCCGAGATGTCAGGTTGCCCTAGGTTAGGATATATAACGTTATAGACGTATATACTGTTCCCTCCGAGAAATAGGGTTCGACAGGCCAGGAATGTTGTCAAATATTGCATCCGAGATGTTAGGTTGCCTTAGATAAGGATATATAACGTTATAGACGCATATAATGTTACCACCGAGACGTAGGGACCGACATGCCTGGAATGTTGTCAAATGTTACATCCGAGATGTTAGGTTGCCTTAGGTTAGGATATATAACGTTATGGACGCATGTAACGTTACCACCGAGACGTAGGGACCGACACACCTGGAATGTTGTCAAATGTTACATCCGAGATGTTAGGTTGCCTTAGGTTAGGATATATGACGTTATAGACGTATATGCTGTTCCCTCCGAGAAGTAGGGTTTGACAGGCCAGGAATGTTGTCAAATATTGCATCCGAGATGTTAGGTTGCCTTAGGTTAGCATATATAACGTTGTAGACGCACGTAATGTTACCACCGAGACGTAGGGTTCCAACACGCCGGGAATGTTGTCAAATGTTATATCCGAGATGTTAGGTTGCCTTAGGTTAGGATATATGACGTTACAGACATATATACTGTTCCCACCGATAAGTAGGGTCCGACACGACAGGAATGTTGTCAAATATTACATCCGAGATGTTAGGTTGCCTTACGTTAGGATATATAACGTTATGGACGTATATACTGTTCCCACCGAGAAGTAGGGTTCGACACGCCAGGAATGTTGTCAAATATTACATACGAGATGTTAGGTGGCCTTAGATTAGGATATATACCGCTATAGACGTATATACTGTTCCCGCCGAGATGTAGGGTTCGACAGGCCAGGAATGTTGTCAAATATTGCATCCGAGATGTTAGGTTGCCTTAGATAAGGATATATAACGTTATAGACGCACATAATGTTACCACCGAGACGTAGGGACCGACATGCCTGGAATGTTGTCAAATGTTACATCCGAGATGTTAGGTTGCCTTAGGTTAGGATATATGACGTTATAGACGTATATACTGTTCCCACCGAGACGTAGGGACCGACACGCCAGGAATGTTGTCAAATATTACATACGAGATGTTAGGTGGCCTTAGGTTAGGATATATAACGTTATAGACGCATGTAATGTTACCACCGAGACGTAGGGACCGACACGCCTGGAATGTGGTAAAATGTTACATCCGAGATGTTAGGTTGCCTAAGATTAGAATATATACCGTTATAGACGCATGTAATGTTACCACCGAGACGTAGGGACCGACACGCCTGGAATGTTGTCAAATGTTACATCCGAGATGTTAGGTTGCCTTAGGCTAGGATATATGACGTAATAGATGTATATGCTGTTCCCTCCGAGAAGTAGGGTCGACAGGCCAGGAATGTTGTCAAATATTGCATCCGTGATGTTAGGTTGCCTTAGGATAGGATATATAACGTTATAGACGCATGTAATGTTACCACCGAGACGTAGGGACCGACACGCGTGGAATGTTGTCAAATGTTACATCCGAGATGTTAGGTTGTCTTAGGTTAGGATATATGACGTTACAGACGTATATACTGTTCCCTCCGAGATGTAGGGTTCGACAGGCCAGGAATGTTGTCAAATATTTCATCCGAGATGTTAGGTTGCCTTAGATTAGGATATATACCGTTATAGACGCACGTAATGTTACCACCGAGACGTAGGGTTCCAACACGCCTGGAATGTTGTCAAATGTTATATCCGAGATGTTAAGTTGCCTTAGGTTAGGATATATGACGTTACTGACGTATATACTGTTCCCACCGAGAAGTAGGGTCCGACACGCCAGGAATGCTGTCAAATATTACATCCGAGATGTTAGGTTGCCTTAGGTTAGGATATATAACGCTATAGACGTATATACTGTTCCCACCGAGAAGTAGGGTTCGACACGCCAGGAATGTTGTCAAATATTACATACGAGATGTTAGGTGGCCTTAGGTTAGGATATATAACGTTATGGACGCATGTAACGTTACCACCGAGACGTAGGGACCGACACACCTGGAATGTTGTCAAATGTTACATCCGAGATGTTAGGTTGCCTTAGGTTAGGATATATGACGTTACAGACGTATATACTGTTCCCACCGAGAAGTAGGGTCCGACATGCCAGGAATGTTGTAAAATGTTACATCCGAGATGTTAGGTTGCCTAAGATTAGGGTATATACCGCTATAGACGCATGTAATGTTATCACCGAGACGTAGGGACCGACACGCCTGGAATGTTGTCAAATGTTACATCCGAGATGTTGGGTTGCCTTAGGTTAGGATATATGACGTTATAGACGTATATGCTGTTCCCTCCGAGAAGTAGGATTCGACAGGGCAGGAATGTTGTCAAACATTGCATCCGAGATGTTAAGTTGCCTTAGGTTAGGATATATAACGTTATAGACGCATGTAATGTTACCACCGAGACGTAGGGACCGACACGCCTGGAATGTTGTCAAATGTTACATCCGGGATGTTAGGTTGCCTTAGATAAGTATATACAACGTTATAGACGCATATAATGTTCCCACCGAGAAGTAGGGACCGACACGCCTGGAATGATGTAGAATATTACATCCGAGATGTCAGGTTGCCTTAGGTTAGGATATATGACGTTACTGACGTATATACTGTTCCCACCGAGAAGTAGGGTCCGACACGCCAGGAATGCTGTCAAATATTACATCCGAGATGTTAGGTTGCCTTAGGTTAGGATATATAACGTTATAGACGTATATACTGTTCCCACCGAGAAGTAGGGTTCGACACGCCAGGAATGTTGTCAAATATTACATACGAGATGTTAGGTGGCCTTAGGTTAGGATATATAACGTTATGGACGCATGTAACGTTACCACCGAGACGTAGGGACCGACACACCTGGAATGTTGTCAAATGTTACATCCGAGATGTTAGGTTGCCTTAGGTTAGGATATATGACGTTACAGACGTATATACTGTTCCCACCGAGAAGTAGGGTCCGACATGCCAGGAATGTTGTAAAATATTACATACGAGATGTTAGGTGGCCTTAGGTTAGGATATATAACGTTATAGACGCATGTAATGTTACCACCGAGACGTAGGGACCGACACGCCTGGAATGTGGTAAAATGTTACATCCGAGATGTTAGGTTGCCTAAGATTAGAATATATACCGTTATAGACGCATGTAATGTTACCACCGAGACGTAGGGACCGACACGCCTGGAATGTTGTCAAATGTTACATCCGAGATGTTAGGTTGCCTTAGGCTAGGATATATGACGTAATAGATGTATATGCTGTTCCCTCCGAGAAGTAGGGTCGACAGGCCAGGAATGTTGTCAAATATTGCATCCGTGATGTTAGGTTGCCTTAGGATAGGATATATAACGTTATAGACGCATGTAATGTTACCACCGAGACGTAGGGACCGACACGCGTGGAATGTTGTCAAATGTTACATCCGAGATGTTAGGTTGTCTTAGGTTAGGATATATGACGTTACAGACGTATATACTGTTCCCTCCGAGATGTAGGGTTCGACAGGCCAGGAATGTTGTCAAATATTTCATCCGAGATGTTAGGTTGCCTTAGATTAGGATATATACCGTTATAGACGCACGTAATGTTACCACCGAGACGTAGGGTTCCAACACGCCTGGAATGTTGTCAAATGTTATATCCGAGATGTTAAGTTGCCTTAGGTTAGGATATATGACGTTACTGACGTATATACTGTTCCCACCGAGAAGTAGGGTCCGACACGCCAGGAATGCTGTCAAATATTACATCCGAGATGTTAGGTTGCCTTAGGTTAGGATATATAACGTTATAGACGTATATACTGTTCCCACCGAGAAGTAGGGTTCGACACGCCAGGAATGTTGTCAAATATTACATACGAGATGTTAGGTGGCCTTAGGTTAGGATATATAACGTTATAGACGCATGTAATGTTACCACCGAGACGTAGGGACCGGCAGGCCTGGAATGTTGTAAAATGTTACATCCGAGATGTTAGGTTGCCTAAGATTAGGATATATACCGCTATAGACGCATATAATGTTCCCACCGAGAAGTAGGGTCCGACACGCCTGGAATGATGTAGAATATTACATCCGAGATGTCAGGTTGCCCTAGGTTAGGATATATAACGTTATAGACGTATATACTGTTCCCTCCGAGAAATAGGGTTCGACAGGCCAGGAATGTTGTCAAATATTGCATCCGAGATGTTAGGTTGCCTTAGATAAGGATATATAACGTTATAGACGCATATAATGTTACCACCGAGACGTAGGGACCGACATGCCTGGAATGTTGTCAAATGTTACATCCGAGATGTTAGGTTGCCTTAGGTTAGGATATATAACGTTATGGACGCATGTAACGTTACCACCGAGACGTAGGGACCGACACACCTGGAATGTTGTCAAATGTTACATCCGAGATGTTAGGTTGCCTTAGGTTAGGATATATGACGTTATAGACGTATATGCTGTTCCCTCCGAGAAGTAGAGTTTGACAGGCCAGGAATGTTGTCAAATATTGCATCCGAGATGTTAGGTTGCCTTAGGTTAGCATATATAACGTTGTAGACGCACGTAATGTTACCACCGAGACGTAGGGTTCCAACACGCCGGGAATGTTGTCAAATGTTATATCCGAGATGTTAGGTTGCCTTAGGTTAGGATATATGACGTTACAGACATATATACTGTTCCCACCGAGAAGTAGGGTCCGACACGACAGGAATGTTGTCAAATATTACATCCGAGATGTTAGGTTGCCTTACGTTAGGATATATAACGTTATGGACGTATATACTGTTCCCACCGAGAAGTAGGGTTCGACACGCCAGGAATGTTGTCAAATATTACATACGAGATGTTAGGTGGCCTTAGATTAGGATATATACCGCTATAGACGTATATACTGTTCCCTCCGAGATGTAGGGTTCGACAGGCCAGGAATGTTGTCAAATATTGCATCCGGGATGTTAGGTTGCCTTAGATAAGGATATATAACGTTATAGACGCACATAATGTTACCACCGAGACGTAGGGACCGACATGCCTGGAATGTTGTCAAATGTTACATCCGAGATGTTAGGTTGCCTTAGGTTAGGATATATGACGTTATAGACGTATATACTGTTCCCACCGAGACGTAGGGACCGACACGCCAGGAATGTTGTCAAATATTACATACGAGATGTTAGGTGGCCTTAGGTTAGGATATATAACGTTATAGACGCATGTAATGTTACCACCGAGACGTAGGGACCGACACGCCTGGAATGTGGTAAAATGTTACATCCGAGATGTTAGGTTGCCTAAGATTAGAATATATACCGTTATAGACGCATGTAATGTTACCACCGAGACGTAGGGACCGACACGCCTGGAATGTTGTCAAATGTTACATCCGAGATGTTAGGTTGCCTTAGGCTAGGATATATGACGTAATAGATGTATATGCTGTTCCCTCCGAGAAGTAGGGTCGACAGGCCAGGAATGTTGTCAAATATTGCATCCGTGATGTTAGGTTGCCTTAGGATAGGATATATAACGTTATAGACGCATGTAATGTTACCACCGAGACGTAGGGACCGACACGCGTGGAATGTTGTCAAATGTTACATCCGAGATGTTAGGTTGTCTTAGGTTAGGATATATGACGTTACAGACGTATATACTGTTCCCTCCGAGATGTAGGGTTCGACAGGCCAGGAATGTTGTCAAATATTTCATCCGAGATGTTAGGTTGCCTTAGATTAGGATATATACCGTTATAGACGCACGTAATGTTACCACCGAGACGTAGGGTTCCAACACGCCTGGAATGTTGTCAAATGTTATATCCGAGATGTTAAGTTGCCTTAGGTTAGGATATATGACGTTACTGACGTATATACTGTTCCCACCGAGAAGTAGGGTCCGACACGCCAGGAATGCTGTCAAATATTACATCCGAGATGTTAGGTTGCCTTAGGTTAGGATATATAACGCTATAGACGTATATACTGTTCCCACCGAGAAGTAGGGTTCGACACGCCAGGAATGTTGTCAAATATTACATACGAGATGTTAGGTGGCCTTAGGTTAGGATATATAACGTTATGGACGCATGTAACGTTACCACCGAGACGTAGGGACCGACACACCTGGAATGTTGTCAAATGTTACATCCGAGATGTTAGGTTGCCTTAGGTTAGGATATATGACGTTACAGACGTATATACTGTTCCCACCGAGAAGTAGGGTCCGACATGCCAGGAATGTTGTAAAATGTTACATCCGAGATGTTAGGTTGCCTAAGATTAGGGTATATACCGCTATAGACGCATGTAATGTTATCACCGAGACGTAGGGACCGACACGCCTGGAATGTTGTCAAATGTTACATCCGAGATGTTGGGTTGCCTTAGGTTAGGATATATGACGTTATAGACGTATATGCTGTTCCCTCCGAGAAGTAGGATTCGACAGGGCAGGAATGTTGTCAAACATTGCATCCGAGATGTTAAGTTGCCTTAGGTTAGGATATATAACGTTATAGACGCATGTAATGTTACCACCGAGACGTAGGGACCGACACGCCTGGAATGTTGTCAAATGTTACATCCGGGATGTTAGGTTGCCTTAGATAAGTATATACAACGTTATAGACGCATATAATGTTCCCACCGAGAAGTAGGGACCGACACGCCTGGAATGATGTAGAATATTACATCCGAGATGTCAGGTTGCCTTAGGTTAGGATATATAACGTTATAGACGTATATACTGTTCCCTCCGAGAAGTAGGGTTCGACAGGCTAGGAATGTTGTCAAATATTGCATCCGAGATGTTAGGTTGCCTTAGATAAGGATATATAACGTTATAGACGCATATAATGTTACCACCGAGACGTAGGGACCGACATGCCTGGAATGTTGTCAAATGTTACATCCGAGATGTTAGGTTGCCTAAGATTAGGATATATACCGTTATAGACGCATATAATGTTACCACCGAGACGTAGGGACCGACATGCCTGGAATGTTGTCAAATGTTACATCCGAGATGTTAGGTTGCCTTAGGTTAGGATATATAACGTTATAGACGTATATACTGTTCCCACCGAGAAGTAGGGTTCGACACGCCAGGACTGTTGTCAAATATTACATACGAGATGTTAGGTGGCCTTAGGTTAGGATATATAACGTTATAGACGCATGTAATGTTACCACCGAGACGTAGGGACCGACAGGCCTGGAATGTTGTAAAATGATACATCCGAGATGTTAGGTTGCCTTAGGTTAGGATATATAACGTTATAGACGCATGTAACGTTACCACCGAGACGTAGGGACCGACACACCTGGAATGTTGTCAAATGTTACATCCGAGATGTTAGGTTGCCTTAGGTTAGGATATATGACGTTATAGACGTATATACTGTTCCCACCGAGACGTAGGGACCGACACGCCAGGAATGTTGTCAAATATTACATACGAGATGTTAGGTGGCCTTAGGTTAGGATATATAACGTTATAGACGCATGTAATGTTACCACCGAGACGTAGGGACCGACACGCCTGGAATGTGGTAAAATGTTACATCCGAGATGTTAGGTTGCCTAAGATTAGAATATATACCGTTATAGACGCATGTAATGTTACCACCGAGACGTAGGGACCGACACGCCTGGAATGTTGTCAAATGTTACATCCGAGATGTTAGGTTGCCTTAGGCTAGGATATATGACGTAATAGATGTATATGCTGTTCCCTCCGAGAAGTAGGGTCGACAGGCCAGGAATGTTGTCAAATATTGCATCCGTGATGTTAGGTTGCCTTAGGATAGGATATATAACGTTATAGACGCATGTAATGTTACCACCGAGACGTAGGGACCGACACGCGTGGAATGTTGTCAAATGTTACATCCGAGATGTTAGGTTGCCTTAGGTTAGGATATATGACGTTACAGACGTATATACTGTTCCCACCGAGAAGTAGGGTCCGACATGCCAGGAATGTTGTAAAATGTTACATCCGAGATGTTAGGTTGCCTAAGATTAGGATATATAACGTTATAGACGTATATACTGTTCCCTCCGAGAAATAGGGTTCGACAGGCCAGGAATGTTGTCAAATATTGCATCCGAGATGTTAGGTTGCCTTAGATAAGGATATATAACGTTATAGACGCATATAATGTTACCACCGAGACGTAGGGACCGACATGCCTGGAATGTTGTCAAATGTTACATCCGAGATGTTAGGTTGCCTTAGGTTAGGATATATAACGTTATGGACGCATGTAACGTTACCACCGAGACGTAGGGACCGACACACCTGGAATGTTGTCAAATGTTACATCCGAGATGTTAGGTTGCCTTAGGTTAGGATATATGACGTTATAGACGTATATGCTGTTCCCTCCGAGAAGTAGGGTTTGACAGGCCAGGAATGTTGTCAAATATTGCATCCGAGATGTTAGGTTGCCTTAGGTTAGCATATATAACGTTGTAGACGCACGTAATGTTACCACCGAGACGTAGGGTTCCAACACGCCGGGAATGTTGTCAAATGTTATATCCGAGATGTTAGGTTGCCTTAGGTTAGGATATATGACGTTACAGACATATATACTGTTCCCACCGAGAAGTAGGGTCCGACACGACAGGAATGTTGTCAAATATTACATCCGAGATGTTAGGTTGCCTTACGTTAGGATATATAACGTTATGGACGTATATACTGTTCCCACCGAGAAGTAGGGTTCGACACGCCAGGAATGTTGTCAAATATTACATACGAGATGTTAGGTGGCCTTAGATTAGGATATATACCGCTATAGACGTATATACTGTTCCCTCCGAGATGTAGGGTTCGACAGGCCAGGAATGTTGTCAAATATTGCATCCGAGATGTTAGGTTGCCTTAGATTAGGATATACAACGTTATAGACGCATATAATGTTCCCACCGAGAAGTAGGGTCCGACACGCCTGGAATGTTGTAGAATAATACATCCGAGATGTCAGGTTGCCTTAGGTTAGGATATATAACGTTATAGACGTATATACTGTTCCCTCCGAGAAATAGGGTTCGACAGGCCAGGAATGTTGTGAAATATTGCATCCGAGATGTTAGGTTGCCTTAGGTTAGCATATATAACGTTATAGACGCACGTAATGTTACCACCGAGACGTAAGTTTCCAACACGCCTGGAATGTTGTCAAATGTTATATCCGAGATGTTAGGTTGCCTTAGGTTAGGATATATACCGTTATAGACGCATATAATGTTACCACCGAGACGTAGGGACCGACATGCCTGGAATGTTGTCAAATGTTACATCCGAGATGTTAGGTTGCCTTAGGTTAGGATATATAACGTTATAGACGCATGTAACGTTACCACCGAGACGTAGGGACCGACACACCTGGAATGTTGACAAATGTTACATCCGAGATGTTAGGTTGCCTTAGATTAGGATATACAACGTTATAGACGCATATAATGTTCCCACCGAGAAGTAGGGTCCGACACGCCTGGAATGTTGTAGAGTAATACATCCGAGATGTCAGGTTGCCTTAGGTTAGGATATATAACGTTATAGACGTATATACTGTTCCCTCCGAGAAATAGGGTTCGACAGGCCAGGAATGTTGTCAAATATTGCATCCGAGATGTTAGGTTGCCTTAGGATAGCATATATAACGTTATAGACGCACGTAATGTTACCACCGAGACGTAGGGTTCCAACACGCCTGGACTGTTGTCAAATGATATATCCGAGATGTTAGGTTGCCTTAGGTTAGGATATATGACGTTACAGACGTATATACTGTTCCCACCGAGAAGTAGGGTCCGACACGCCAGGAATGTTGTAAAATGTTACATCCGAGATGTTAGGTTGCCAATGATTAGGATATATACCGCTATAGACGCATGTAATGTTATCACCGAGAAGTAGGGTTCGACACCCCAGGAATGTTGTCAAATGTTATATCCGACATGTTAGGTTGCCTTAGGTTAGGATATATGACGTTACAGACGTATATACTGTTCCCACCGAGAAGTAGGGTCCGACACGCCAGGAATGTTGTAAAATGTTACACCCGAGATGTTAGGTTGCCTAAGATTAGGGTATATACCGCTATAGACGCATGTAATGTTATCACCGAGACGTAGGGACCGACACGCCGGGAATGTTGTCAAATGTTACATCCGAGATGTTGGGTTGCCTTAGGTTAGGATATATGACGTTATAGACGTATATGCTGTTCCCTCCGAGAAGTAGGATTCGACAGGCCAGGAATGTTGTCAAACATTGCATCCGAGATGTTAAGTTGCCTTAGGTTAGGATATATAACGTTATAGACGCATGTAATGTTACCACCGAGACGTAGGGACCGACACGCCTGGAATGTTGTCAAATGTTACATCCGGGATGTTAGGTTGCCTTAGATAAGTATATACAACGTTATAGACGCATATAATGTTCCCACCGAGAAGTAGGTACCGACACGCCTGGAATGATGTAGAATATTACATCCGAGATGTCAGGTTGCCTTAGGTTAGGATATATAACGTTATAGACGTATATACTGTTCCCTCCGAGAAGTAGGGTTCGACACGCCAGGAATGTTGTCAAATATTACATACGAGATGTTAGGTGGCCTTAGGTTAGGATATATAACGTTATAGACGCATGTAATGTTACCACCGAGACGTAGGGACCGACAGGCCTGGAATGTTGTAAAATGTTACATCCGAGATGTTAGGTTGCCTAAGATTAGGATATATACCGCTACAGACGCATGTAATGTTACCACCGAGACGTAGGGACCGACACGCCTGGAATGTTGTCAGATGTTACATCCGAGATTTTAGGTTGCCTTAGGCTAGGATATATGACGTTATAGATGTATATGCTGTTCCCTCCGAGAAGTAGGGTTCGACAGACCAGGAATGTTGTCAAATATTGCATCCGAGATGTTATGTTGCCTTAGGTTAGGATATATGACGTTATAGACGTATATACTGTTCCCTCCGAGATGTAGGGTCCGACACGCCAGGAATGTTGTAAAATGTTACATCCGAGATGTTAGGTTGCCTACGATTAGGATATATACCGCTATAGACGCATGTAATGTTATCACCGAGACGTAGGGTCCGACACGCCTGGAATGTTGTCAAATGTTACATCCGAGATGTTAGGTTGCCTTAGGTTAGGATATATGACGTTATAGACGTATATGCTGTTCCCCCCGAGAAGTAGGATTCGACAGGCCAGGAATGTTGTCAAACATTGCATCCGAGATGTTAGGTTGCCTTAGGTTAGGATATATAACGTTATAGACGCATGTAATGTTACCACCGAGACGTAGGGACCGACACGCCTGGAATGTTGTCAAATGTCACATCCGGGATGTTAGGTTGCCTTAGATAAGTATATACAACGTTATAGACGCATATAATGTTCCCACCGAGAAGTAGGGTCCGACACGCCTGGAATGATGTAGAATATTACATCCGAGATGTCAGGTTGCCTTAGGTTAGGATATATAACGTTATAGACGTATATACTGTTCCCTCCGAGAAGTAGGGTTCGACAGGCTAGGAATGTTGTCAAATATTGCATCCGACATGTTAGGTTGCCTTAGATAAGGATATATAACGTTATAGACGCATATAATGTTACCACCGAGACGTAGGGACCGACATGCCTGGAATGTTGTCAAATGTTACATCCGAGATGTTAGGTTGCCTTAGGTTAGGATATATAACGTTATAGACGCATGTAACGTTACCACCGAGACGTAGGGACCGACACACCTGGAATGTTGTCAAATGTTACATCCGAGATGTTAGGTTGCCTTAGGTTAGGATATATGACGTTATAGACGTATATGCTGTTCCCTCCGAGAAGTAGGGTTTGACAGGCCAGGAATGTTGTCAAATATTGCATCCGAGATGTCAGGTTGCCTTAGGTTAGCATATATAACGTTATAGACGCACGTAATGTTACCACCGAGACGTAGGGTTCCAACACGCCGGGAATGTTGTCAAATGTTATATCCGAGATGTTAGGTTGCCTTAGGTTAGGATATATGACGTTACAGACATATATACTGTTCCCACCGAGAAGTAGGGTCCGACACGCCAGGAATGTTGTCAAATATTACATCCGAGATGTTAGGTTGCCTTACGTTAGGATATATAACGTTATAGACGTATATACTGTTCCCACCGAGAAGTAGGGTTCGACACGCCAGGAATGTTGTCAAATATTACATACGAGATGTTAGGTGGCCTTAGATTAGGATATATACCGCTATAGACGTATATACTTTTCCCTCCGAGATGTAGGGTTCGACAGGCCAGGAATGTTGTCAAATATTGCATCCGAGATGTTAGGTTGCCTTAGATTAGGATATACAACGTTATAGACGCATATAATGTTCCCACCGAGAAGTAGGGTCCGACACGCCTGGAATGTTGTAGAATAATACATCCGAGATGTCAGGTTGCCTTAGGTTAGGATATATAACGTTATAGACGTATATAATGTTCCCTCCGAGAAATAGGGTTCGACAGGCCAGGAATGTTGTCAAATATTGCATCCGAGATGTTAGGTTGCCTTAGGTTAGGATATGTAACGTTATAGACGTATATACTGTTCCCACCGAGAAGTAGGGTTCGACACGCCAGGAATGTTGTCAAGTATTACATGCGAGATGTTAGGTGGCCTTAGATAAGGATATATAACGTTATAGACGCATATAATGTTACCACCGAGACGTAGGGACCGACATGCCTGGAATGTTGTCAAATGTTACATCCGAGATGTTAGGTTGCCTAAGATTAGGATATATACCGTTATAGACGCATATAATGTTACCACCGAGACGTAGGGACCGACATGCCTGGAATGTTGTCAAATGTTACATCCGAGATGTTAGGTTGCCTTAGGTTAGGATATATAATGTTATAGACGCATATACTGTTCCCACCGAGAAGTAGGGTTCGACACGCCAGGACTGTTGTCAAATATTACATACGAGATGTTAGGTGGCCTTAGGTTAGGATATATAACGTTATAGACGCATGTAATGTTACCACCGAGACGTAGGGACCGACAGGCCTGGAATGTTGTAAAATGATACATCCGAGATGTTAGGTTGCCTTAGGTTAGGATATATAACGTTATAGACGCATGTAACGTTACCACCGAGACGTAGGGACCGACACACCTGGAATGTTGTCAAATGTTACATCCGAGATGTTAGGTTGCCTTAGGTTAGGATATATGACGTTATAGACGTATATGCTGTTCCCTCCGAGAAGTAGGGTTTGACAGGCCAGGAATGTTGTCAAATATTGCATCCGAGATGTCAGGTTGCCTTAGGTTAGCATATATAACGTTATAGACGCACGTAATGTTACCACCGAGACGTAGGGTTCCAACACGCCGGGAATGTTGTCAAATGTTATATCCGAGATGTTAGGTTGCCTTAGGTTAGGATATATGACGTTACAGACATATATACTGTTCCCACCGAGAAGTAGGGTCCGACACGCCAGGAATGTTGTCAAATATTACATCCGAGATGTTAGGTTGCCTTACGTTAGGATATATAACGTTATAGACGTATATACTGTTCCCACCGAGAAGTAGGGTTCGACACGCCAGGAATGTTGTCAAATATTACATACGAGATGTTAGGTGGCCTTAGATTAGGATATATACCGCTATAGACGTATATACTTTTCCCTCCGAGATGTAGGGTTCGACAGGCCAGGAATGTTGTCAAATATTGCATCCGAGATGTTAGGTTGCCTTAGATTAGGATATACAACGTTATAGACGCATATAATGTTCCCACCGAGAAGTAGGGTCCGACACGCCTGGAATGTTGTAGAATAATACATCCGAGATGTCAGGTTGCCTTAGGTTAGGATATATAACGTTATAGACGTATATAATGTTCCCTCCGAGAAATAGGGTTCGACAGGCCAGGAATGTTGTCAAATATTGCATCCGAGATGTTAGGTTGCCTTAGGTTAGGATATGTAACGTTATAGACGTATATACTGTTCCCACCGAGAAGTAGGGTTCGACACGCCAGGAATGTTGTCAAGTATTACATGCGAGATGTTAGGTGGCCTTAGATAAGGATATATAACGTTATAGACGCATATAATGTTACCACCGACACGTAGGGACCGACATGCCTGGAATGTTGTCAAATGTTACATCCGAGATGTTAGGTTGCCTAAGATTAGGATATATACCGTTATAGACGCATATAATGTTACCACCGAGACGTAGGGACCGACATGCCTGGAATGTTGTCAAATGTTACATCCGAGATGTTAGGTTGCCTTAGGTTAGGATATATAACGTTATAGACGCATATACTGTTCCCACCGAGAAGTAGGGTTCGACACGCCAGGACTGTTGTCAAATATTACATACGAGATGTTAGGTGGCCTTAGGTTAGGATATATAACGTTATAGACGCATGTAATGTTACCACCGAGACGTAGGGACCGACAGGCCTGGAATGTTGTAAAATGATACATCCGAGATGTTAGGTTGCCTTAGGTTAGGATATATAACGTTATAGACGCATGTAACGTTACCACCGAGACGTAGGGACCGACACACCTGGAATGTTGTCAAATGTTACATCCGAGATGTTAGGTTGCCTTAGGTTAGGATATATGACGTTATAGACGTATATACTGTTCCCACCGAGACGTAGGGACCGACACGCCAGGAATGTTGTCAAATATTACATACGAGATGTTAGGTGGCCTTAGGTTAGGATATATAACGTTATAGACGCATGTAATGTTACCACCGAGACGTAGGGACCGACACGCCTGGAATGTGGTAAAATGTTACATCCGAGATGTTAGGTTGCCTAAGATTAGAATATATACCGTTATAGACGCATGTAATGTTACCACCGAGACGTAGGGACCGACACGCCTGGAATGTTGTCAAATGTTACATCCGAGATGTTAGGTTGCCTTAGGCTAGGATATATGACGTAATAGATGTATATGCTGTTCCCTCCGAGAAGTAGGGTCGACAGGCCAGGAATGTTGTCAAATATTGCATCCGTGATGTTAGGTTGCCTTAGGATAGGATATATAACGTTATAGACGCATGTAATGTTACCACCGAGACGTAGGGACCGACACGCGTGGAATGTTGTCAAATGTTACATCCGAGATGTTAGGTTGTCTTAGGTTAGGATATATGACGTTACAGACGTATATACTGTTCCCTCCGAGATGTAGGGTTCGACAGGCCAGGAATGTTGTCAAATATTTCATCCGAGATGTTAGGTTGCCTTAGATTAGGATATATACCGTTATAGACGCACGTAATGTTACCACCGAGACGTAGGGTTCCAACACGCCTGGAATGTTGTCAAATGTTATATCCGAGATGTTAAGTTGCCTTAGGTTAGGATATATGACGTTACTGACGTATATACTGTTCCCACCGAGAAGTAGGGTCCGACACGCCAGGAATGTTGTCAAATATTACATCCGAGATGTTAGGTTGCCTTAGGTTAGGATATATAACGTTATAGACGTATATACTGTTCCCACCGAGAAGTAGGGTTCGACACGCCAGGAATGTTGTCAAATATTACATACGAGATGTTAGGTGGCCTTAGGTTAGGATATATAACGTTATAGACGCATGTAATGTTACCACCGAGACGTAGGGACCGGCAGGCCTGGAATGTTGTAAAATGTTACATCCGAGATGTTAGGTTGCCTAAGATTAGGATATATACCGCTATAGACGCATATAATGTTCCCACCGAGAAGTAGGGTCCGACACGCCTGGAATGATGTAGAATATTACATCCGAGATGTCAGGTTGCCCTAGGTTAGGATATATAACGTTATAGACGTATATACTGTTCCCTCCGAGAAATAGGGTTCGACAGGCCAGGAATGTTGTCAAATATTGCATCCGAGATGTTAGGTTGCCTTAGGATAGCATATATAACGTTATAGACGCACGTAATGTTACCACCGAGACGTAGGGTTCCAACACGCCTGGACTGTTGTCAAATGATATATCCGAGATGTTAGGTTGCCTTAGGTTAGGATATATGACGTTACAGACGTATATACTGTTCCCACCGAGAAGTAGGTTCCGACACGCCAGGAATGTTGTAAAATGTTACATCCGAGATGTTAGGTTGCCAATGATTAGGATATATACCGCTATAGACGCATGTAATGTTATCACCGAGAAGTAGGGTTCGACACCCCAGGAATGTTGTCAAATGTTATATCCGAGATGTTAGGTTGCCTTAGGTTAGGATATGTGACGTTACAGACGTATATACTGTTCCCACCGAGAAGTAGGGTCCGACACGCCAGGAATGTTGTAAAATGTTACATCCGAGATGTTAGGTTGCCTAAGATTAGGGTATATACCGATATAGACGCATGTAATGTTATCACCGAGACGTAGGGACCGACACGCCGGGAATGTTGTCAAATGTTACATCCGAGATGTTGGGTTGCCTTAGGTTAGGATATATGACGTTATAGACGTATATGCTGTTCCCTCCGAGAAGTAGGATTCGACAGGCCAGGAATGTTGTCAAACATTGCATCCGAGATGTTAAGTTGCCTTAGGTTAGGATATATAACGTTATAGACGCATGTAATGTTACCACCGAGACGTAGGGACCGACACGCCTGGAATGTTGTCAAATGTTACATCCGGGATGTTAGGTTGCCTTAGATAAGTATATACAACGTTATAGACGCATATAATGTTCCCACCGAGAAGTAGGTACCGACACGCCTGGAATGATGTAGAATATTACATCCGAGATGTCAGGTTGCCTTAGGTTAGGATATATAACGTTATAGACGTATATACTGTTCCCTCCGAGAAGTAGGGTTCGACACGCCAGGAATGTTGTCAAATATTACATACGAGATGTTAGGTGGCCTTAGGTTAGGATATATAACGTTATAGACGCTTGTAATGTTACCACCGAGACGTAGGGACCGACAGGCCTGGAATGTTGTAAAATGTTACATCCGAGATGTTAGGTTGCCTAAGATTAGGATATATACCGCTACAGACGCATGTAATGTTACCACCGAGACGTAGGGACCGACACGCCTGGAATGTTGTCAGATGTTACATCCGAGATGTTAGGTTGCCTTAGGCTAGGATATATGACGTTATAGATGTATATGCTGTTCCCTCCGAGAAGTAGGGTTCGACAGACCAGGAATGTTGTCAAATATTGCATCCGAGATGTTATGTTGCCTTAGGTTAGGATATATGACGTTATAGACGTATATACTGTTCCCTCCGAGATGTAGGGTCCGACACGCCAGGAATGTTGTAAAATGTTACATCCGAGATGTTAGGTTGCCTACGATTAGGATATATACCGCTATAGACGCATGTAATGTTATCACCGAGACGTAGGGTCCGACACGCCTGGAATGTTGTCAAATGTTACATCCGAGATGTTAGGTTGCCTTAGGTTAGGATATATGACGTTATAGACGTATATGCTGTTCCCCCCGAGAAGTAGGATTCGACAGGCCAGGAATGTTGTCAAACATTGCATCCGAGATGTTAGGTTGCCTTAGGTTAGGATATATAACGTTATAGACGCATGTAATGTTACCACCGAGACGTAGGGACCGACACGCCTGGAATGTTGTCAAATGTCACATCCGGGATGTTAGGTTGCCTTAGATAAGTATATACAACGTTATAGACGCATATAATGTTCCCACCGAGAAGTAGGGTCCGACACGCCTGGAATGATGTAGAATATTACATCCGAGATGTCAGGTTGCCTTAGGTTAGGATATATAACGTTATAGACGTATATACTGTTCCCTCCGAGAAGTAGGGTTCGACAGGCTAGGAATGTTGTCAAATATTGCATCCGACATGTTAGGTTGCCTTAGATAAGGATATATAACGTTATAGACGCATATAATGTTACCACCGAGACGTAGGGACCGACATGCCTGGAATGTTGTCAAATGTTACATCCGAGATGTTAGGTTGCCTTAGGTTAGGATATATAACGTTATAGACGCATGTAACGTTACCACCGAGACGTAGGGACCGACACACCTGGAATGTTGTCAAATGTTACATCCGAGATGTTAGGTTGCCTTAGGTTAGGATATATGACGTTATAGACGTATATGCTGTTCCCTCCGAGAAGTAGGGTTTGACAGGCCAGGAATGTTGTCAAATATTGCATCCGAGATGTCAGGTTGCCTTAGGTTAGCATATATAACGTTATAGACGCACGTAATGTTACCACCGAGACGTAGGGTTCCAACACGCCGGGAATGTTGTCAAATGTTATATCCGAGATGTTAGGTTGCCTTAGGTTAGGATATATGACGTTACAGACATATATACTGTTCCCACCGAGAAGTAGGGTCCGACACGCCAGGAATGTTGTCAAATATTACATCCGAGATGTTAGGTTGCCTTACGTTAGGATATATAACGTTATAGACGTATATACTGTTCCCACCGAGAAGTAGGGTTCGACACGCCAGCAATGTTGTCAAATATTACATACGAGATGTTAGGTGGCCTTAGATTAGGATATATACCGCTATAGACGTATATACTTTTCCCTCCGAGATGTAGGGTTCGACAGGCCAGGAATGTTGTCAAATATTGCATCCGAGATGTTAGGTTGCCTTAGATTAGGATATACAACGTTATAGACGCATATAATGTTCCCACCGAGAAGTAGGGTCCGACACGCCTGGAATGTTGTAGAATAATACATCCGAGATGTCAGGTTGCCTTAGGTTAGGATATATAACGTTATAGACGTATATAATGTTCCCTCCGAGAAATAGGGTTCGACAGGCCAGGAATGTTGTCAAATATTGCATCCGAGATGTTAGGTTGCCTTAGGTTAGGATATGTAACGTTATAGACGTATATACTGTTCCCACCGAGAAGTAGGGTTCGACACGCCAGGAATGTTGTCAAGTATTACATGCGAGATGTTAGGTGGCCTTAGATAAGGATATATAACGTTATAGACGCATATAATGTTACCACCGAGACGTAGGGACCGACATGCCTGGAATGTTGTCAAATGTTACATCCGAGATGTTAGGTTGCCTAAGATTAGGATATATACCGTTATAGACGCATATAATGTTACCACCGAGACGTAGGGACCGACATGCCTGGAATGTTGTCAAATGTTACATCCGAGATGTTAGGTTGCCTTAGGTTAGGATATATAACGTTATAGACGCATATACTGTTCCCACCGAGAAGTAGGGTTCGACACGCCAGGACTGTTGTCAAATATTACATACGAGATGTTAGGTGGCCTTAGGTTAGGATATATAACGTTATAGACGCATGTAATGTTACCACCGAGACGTAGGGACCGACAGGCCTGGAATGTTGTAAAATGATACATCCGAGATGTTAGGTTGCCTTAGGTTAGGATATATAACGTTATAGACGCATGTAACGTTACCACCGAGACGTAGGGACCGACACACCTGGAATGTTGTCAAATGTTACATCCGAGATGTTAGGTTGCCTTAGGTTAGGATATATGACGTTATAGACGTATATACTGTTCCCACCGAGACGTAGGGACCGACACGCCAGGAATGTTGTCAAATATTACATACGAGATGTTAGGTGGCCTTAGGTTAGGATATATAACGTTATAGACGCATGTAATGTTACCACCGAGACGTAGGGACCGACACGCCTGGAATGTGGTAAAATGTTACATCCGAGATGTTAGGTTGCCTAAGATTAGAATATATACCGTTATAGACGCATGTAATGTTACCACCGAGACGTAGGGACCGACACGCCTGGAATGTTGTCAAATGTTACATCCGAGATGTTAGGTTGCCTTAGGCTAGGATATATGACGTAATAGATGTATATGCTGTTCCCTCCGAGAAGTAGGGTCGACAGGCCAGGAATGTTGTCAAATATTGCATCCGTGATGTTAGGTTGCCTTAGGATAGGATATATAACGTTATAGACGCATGTAATGTTACCACCGAGACGTAGGGACCGACACGCGTGGAATGTTGTCAAATGTTACATCCCAGATGTTAGGTTGTCTTAGGTTAGGATATATGACGTTACAGACGTATATACTGTTCCCTCCGAGATGTAGGGTTCGACAGGCCAGGAATGTTGTCAAATATTTCATCCGAGATGTTAGGTTGCCTTAGATTAGGATATATACCGTTATAGACGCACGTAATGTTACCACCGAGACGTAGGGTTCCAACACGCCTGGAATGTTGTCAAATGTTATATCCGAGATGTTAAGTTGCCTTAGGTTAGGATATATGACGTTACTGACGTATATACTGTTCCCACCGAGAAGTAGGGTCCGACACGCCAGGAATGTTGTCAAATATTACATCCGAGATGTTAGGTTGCCTTAGGTTAGGATATATAACGTTATAGACGTATATACTGTTCCCACCGAGAAGTAGGGTTCGACACGCCAGGAATGTTGTCAAATATTACATACGAGATGTTAGGTGGCCTTAGGTTAGGATATATAACGTTATAGACGCATGTAATGTTACCACCGAGACGTAGGGACCGGCAGGCCTGGAATGTTGTAAAATGTTACATCCGAGATGTTAGGTTGCCTAAGATTAGGATATATACCGCTATAGACGCATATAATGTTCCCACCGAGAAGTAGGGTCCGACACGCCTGGAATGATGTAGAATATTACATCCGAGATGTCAGGTTGCCCTAGGTTAGGATATATAACGTTATAGACGTATATACTGTTCCCTCCGAGAAATAGGGTTCGACAGGCCAGGAATGTTGTCAAATATTGCATCCGAGATGTTAGGTTGCCTTAGATAAGGATATATAACGTTATAGACGCATATAATGTTACCACCGAGACGTAGGGACCGACATGCCTGAAATGTTGTCAAATGTTACATCCGAGATGTTAGGTTGCCTTAGGTTAGGATATATAACGTTATGGACGCATGTAAGGTTACCACCGAGACGTAGGGACCGACACACCTGGAATGTTGTCAAATGTTACATCCGAGATGTTAGGTTGCCTTAGGTTAGGATATATGACGTTATAGACGTATATGCTGTTCCCTCCGAGAAGTAGGGTTTGACAGGCCAGGAATGTTGTCAAATATTGCATCCGAGATGTTAGGTTGCCTTAGGTTAGCATATATAACGTTATAGACGCACGTAATGTTACCACCGAGACGTAGGGTTCCAACACGCCGGGAATGTTGTCAAATGTTATATCCGAGATGTTAGGTTGCCTTAGGTTAGGATATATGACGTTACAGACATATATACTGTTCCCACCGAGAAGTAGGGTCCGACACGACAGGAATGTTGTCAAATATTACATCCGAGATGTTAGGTTGCCTTACGTTAGGATATATAACGTTATGGACGTATATACTGTTCCCACCGAGAAGTAGGGTTCGACACGCCAGGAATGTTGTCAAATATTACATACGAGATGTTAGGTGGCCTTAGATTAGGATATATACCGCTATAGACGTATATACTGTTCCCTCCGAGATGTAGGGTTCGACAGGCCAGGAATATTGTCAAATATTGCATCCGAGATGTTAGGTTGCCTTAGATTAGGATATACAACGTTATAGACGCATATAATGTTCCCACCGAGAAGTAGGGTCCGACACGCCTGGAATGTTGTAGAATAATACATCCGAGATGTCAGGTTGCCTTAGGTTAGGATATATAACGTTATAGACGTATATACTGTTCCCTCCGAGAAATAGGGTTCGACAGGCCAGGAATGTTGTGAAATATTGCATCCGAGATGTTAGGTTGCCTTAGGTTAGCATATATAACGTTATAGACGCACGTAATGTTACCACCGAGACGTAAGGTTCCAACACGCCTGGAATGTTGTCAAATGTTATATCCGAGATGTTAGGTTGCCTTAGGTTAGGATATATACCGTTATAGACGCATATAATGTTACCACCGAGACGTAGGGACCGACATGCCTGGAATGTTGTCAAATGTTACATCCGAGATGTTAGGTTGCCTTAGGTTAGGATATATAACGTTATAGACGCATGTAACGTTACCACCGAGACGTAGGGACCGACACACCTGGAATGTTGACAAATGTTACATCCGAGATGTTAGGTTGCCTTAGATTAGGATATACAACGTTATAGACGCATATAATGTTCCCACCGAGAAGTAGGGTCCGACACGCCTGGAATGTTGTAGAATAATACATCCGAGATGTCAGGTTGCCTTAGGTTAGGATATATAACGTTATAGACGTATATACTGTTCCCTCCGAGAAATAGGGTTCGACAGGCCAGGAATGTTGTCAAATATTGCATCCGAGATGTTAGGTTGCCTTAGGATAGCATATATAACGTTATAGACGCACGTAATGTTACCACCGAGACGTAGGGTTCCAACACGCCTGGAATGTTGTCAAATGTTATATCCGAGATGTTAGGTTGCCTTAGGTTAGGATATATGACGTTACAGACGTATATACTGTTCCCACCGAGAAGTAGGGTCCGACACGCCAGGAATGTTGTAAAATGTTACATCCGAGATGTTAGGTTGCCAATGATTAGGATATATACCGCTATAGACGCATGTAATGTTATCACCGAGAAGTAGGGTTCGACACCCCAGGAATGTTGTCAAATGTTATATCCGAGATGTTAGGTTGCCTTAGGTTAGGATATATGACGTTACAGACGTATATACTATTCCCACCGAGAAGTAGGGTCCGACACGCCAGGAATGTTGTAAAATGTTACATCCGAGATGTTAGGTTGCCTAAGATTAGGGTATATACCGCTATAGACGCATGTAATGTTATCACCGAGACGTAGGGACCGACACGCCGGGAATGTTGTCAAATGTTACATCCGAGATGTTGGGTTGCCTTAGGTTAGGATATATGACGTTATAGACGTATATGCTGTTCCCTCCGAGAAGTAGGATTCGACAGGCCAGGAATGTTGTCAAACATTGCATCCGAGATGTTAAGTTGCCTTAGGTTAGGATATATAACGTTATAGACGCATGTAATGTTACCACCGAGACGTAGGGACCGACACGCCTGGAATGTTGTCAAATGTTACATCCGGGATGTTAGGTTGCCTTAGATAAGTATATACAACGTTATAGACGCATATAATTTTCCCACCGAGAAGTAGGTACCGACACGCCTGGAATGATGTAGAATATTACATCCGAGATGTCAGGTTGCCTTAGGTTAGGATATATAACGTTATAGACGTATATACTGTTCCCTCCGAGACGTAGGGACCGACAGGCCTGGAATGTTGTAAAATGTTACATCCGAGATGTTAGGTTGCCTAAGATTAGGATATATACCGCTACAGACGCATGTAATGTTACCACCGAGACGTAGGGACCGACACGCCTGGAATGTTGTCAGATGTTACATCCGAGATGTTAGGTTGCCTTAGGCTAGGATATATGACGTTATAGATGTATATGCTGTTCCCTCCGAGAAGTAGGGTTCGACAGACCAGGAATGTTGTCAAATATTGCATCCGAGATGTTATGTTGCCTTAGGTTAGGATATATGACGTTATAGACGTATATACTGTTCCCTCCGAGATGTAGGGTCCGACACGCCAGGAATGTTGTAAAATGTTACATCCGAGATGTTAGGTTGCCTACGATTAGGATATATACCGCTGTAGACGCATGTAATGTTATCACCGAGACGTAGGGTCCGACACGCCTGGAATGTTGTCAAATGTTACATCCGAGATGTTAGGTTGCCTTAGGTTAGGATATATGACGTTATAGACGTATATGCTGTTCCCCCCGAGAAGTAGGATTCGACAGGCCAGGAATGTTGTCAAACATTGCATCCGAGATGTTAGGTTGCCTTAGGTTAGGATATATAACGTTATAGACGCATGTAATGTTACCACCGAGACGTAGGGACCGACACGCCTGGAATGTTGTCAAATGTCACATCCGGGATGTTAGGTTGCCTTAGATAAGTATATACAACGTTATAGACGCATATAATGTTCCCACCGAGAAGTAGGGTCCGACACGCCTGGAATGATGTAGAATATTACATCCGAGATGTCAGGTTGCCTTAGGTTAGGATATATAACGTTATAGACGTATATACTGTTCCCTCCGAGAAGTAGGGTTCGACAGGCTAGGAATGTTGTCAAATATTGCATCCGACATGTTAGGTTGCCTTAGATAAGGATATATAACGTTATAGACGCATATAATGTTACCACCGAGACGTAGGGACCGACATGCCTGGAATGTTGTCAAATGTTACATCCGAGATGTTAGGTTGCCTTAGGTTAGGATATATAACGTTATAGACGCATGTAACGTTACCACCGAGACGTAGGGACCGACACACCTGGAATGTTGTCAAATGTTACATCCGAGATGTTAGGTTGCCTTAGGTTAGGATATATGACGTTATAGACGTATATGCTGTTCCCTCCGAGAAGTAGGGTTTGACAGGCCAGGAATGTTGTCAAATATTGCATCCGAGATGTCAGGTTGCCTTAGGTTAGCATATATAACGTTATAGACGCACGTAATGTTACCACCGAGACGTAGGGTTCCAACACGCCGGGAATGTTGTCAAATGTTATATCCGAGATGTTAGGTTGCCTTAGGTTAGGATATATGACGTTACAGACATATATACTGTTCCCACCGAGAAGTAGGGTCCGACACGCCAGGAATGTTGTCAAATATTACATCCGAGATGTTAGGTTGCCTTACGTTAGGATATATAACGTTATAGACGTATATACTGTTCCCACCGAGAAGTAGGGTTCGACACGCCAGGAATGTTGTCATATATTACATACGAGATGTTAGGTGGCTTTAGATTAGGATATATACCGCTATAGACGTATATACTTTTCCCTCCGAGATGTAGGGTTCGACAGGCCAGGAATGTTGTCAAATATTGCATCCGAGATGTTAGGTTGCCTTAGATTAGGATATACAACGTTATAGACGCATATAATGTTCCCACCGAGAAGTAGGGTCCGACACGCCTGGAATGTTGTAGAATAATACATCCGAGATGTCAGGTTGCCTTAGGTTAGGATATATAACGTTATAGACGTATATAATGTGCCCTCCGAGAAATAGGGTTCGACAGGCCAGGAATGTTGTCAAATATTGCATCCGAGATGTTAGGTTGCCTTAGGTTAGGATATGTAACGTTATAGACGTATATACTGTTCCCACCGAGAAGTAGGGTTCGACACGCCAGGAATGTTGTCAAATATTACATGCGAGATGTTAGGTGGCCTTAGATAAGGATATATAACGTTATAGACGCATATAATGTTACCACCGAGACGTAGGGACCGACATGCCTGGAATGTTGTCAAATGTTACATCCGAGATGTTAGGTTGCCTAAAATTAGGATATATACCGTTATAGACGCATATGATGTTACCACCGAGACGTAGGGACCGACATGCCTGGAATGTTGTCAAATGTTACATCCGAGATGTTAGGTTGCCTTAGGTTAGGATATATAACGTTATAGACGCATATACTGTTCCCACCGAGAAGTAGGGTTCGACACGCCAGGACTGTTGTCAAATATTACATACGAGATGTTAGGTGGCCTTAGGTTAGGATATATAACGTTATAGACGCATGTAATATTACCACCGAGACGTAGGGACCGACAGGCCTGGAATGTTGTAAAATGATACATCCGAGATGTTAGGTTGCCTTAGGTTAGGATATATAACGTTATAGACGCATGTAACATTACCACCGAGACGTAGGGACCGACACACCTGGAATGTTGTCAAATGTTACATCCGAGATGTTAGGTTGCCTTAGGTTAGGATATATGACGTTATAGACGTATATACTGTTCCCACCGAGACGTAGGGACCGACACGCCAGGAATGTTGTCAAATATTACATACGAGATGTTAGGTGGCCTTAGGTTAGGATATATAACGTTATAGACGCATGTAATGTTACCACCGAGACGTAGGGACCGACACGCCTGGAATGTGGTAAAATGTTACATCCGAGATGTTAGGTTGCCTAAGATTAGAATATATACCGTTATAGACGCATGTAATGTTACCACCGAGACGTAGGGACCGACACGCCTGGAATGTTGTCAAATGTTACATCCGAGATGTTAGGTTGCCTTAGGCTAGGATATATGACGTAATAGATGTATATGCTGTTCCCTCCGAGAAGTAGGGTCGACAGGCCAGGAATGTTGTCAAATATTGCATCCGTGATGTTAGGTTGCCTTAGGATAGGATATATAACGTTATAGACGCATGTAATGTTACCACCGAGACGTAGGGACCGACACGCGTGGAATGTTGTCAAATGTTACATCCCAGATGTTAGGTTGTCTTAGGTTAGGATATATGACGTTACAGACGTATATACTGTTCCCTCCGAGATGTAGGGTTCGACAGGCCAGGAATGTTGTCAAATATTTCATCCGAGATGTTAGGTTGCCTTAGATTAGGATATATACCGTTATAGACGCACGTAATGTTACCACCGAGACGTAGGGTTCCAACACGCCTGGAATGTTGTCAAATGTTATATCCGAGATGTTAAGTTGCCTTAGGTTAGGATATATGACGTTACTGACGTATATACTGTTCCCACCGAGAAGTAGGGTCCGACACGCCAGGAATGTTGTCAAATATTACATCCGAGATGTTAGGTTGCCTTAGGTTAGGATATATAACGTTATAGACGTATATACTGTTCCCACCGAGAAGTAGGGTTCGACACGCCAGGAATGTTGTCAAATATTACATACGAGATGTTAGGTGGCCTTAGGTTAGGATATATAACGTTATAGACGCATGTAATGTTACCACCGAGACGTAGGGACCGGCAGGCCTGGAATGTTGTAAAATGTTACATCCGAGATGTTAGGTTGCCTAAGATTAGGATATATACCGCTATAGACGCATATAATGTTCCCACCGAGAAGTAGGGTCCGACACGCCTGGAATGATGTAGAATATTACATCCGAGATGTCAGGTTGCCCTAGGTTAGGATATATAACGTTATAGACGTATATACTGTTCCCTCCGAGAAATAGGGTTCGACAGGCCAGGAATGTTGTCAAATATTGCATCCGAGATGTTAGGTTGCCTTAGATAAGGATATATAACGTTATAGACGCATATAATGTTACCACCGAGACGTAGGGACCGACATGCCTGAAATGTTGTCAAATGTTACATCCGAGATGTTAGGTTGCCTTAGGTTAGGATATATAACGTTATGGACGCATGTAAGGTTACCACCGAGACGTAGGGACCGACACACCTGGAATGTTGTCAAATGTTACATCCGAGATGTTAGGTTGCCTTAGGTTAGGATATATGACGTTATAGACGTATATGCTGTTCCCTCCGAGAAGTAGGGTTTGACAGGCCAGGAATGTTGTCAAATATTGCATCCGAGATGTTAGGTTGCCTTAGGTTAGCATATATAACGTTATAGACGCACGTAATGTTACCACCGAGACGTAGGGTTCCAACACGCCGGGAATGTTGTCAAATGTTATATCCGAGATGTTAGGTTGCCTTAGGTTAGGATATATGACGTTACAGACATATATACTGTTCCCACCGAGAAGTAGGGTCCGACACGACAGGAATGTTGTCAAATATTACATCCGAGATGTTAGGTTGCCTTACGTTAGGATATATAACGTTATGGACGTATATACTGTTCCCACCGAGAAGTAGGGTTCGACACGCCAGGAATGTTGTCAAATATTACATACGAGATGTTAGGTGGCCTTAGATTAGGATATATACCGCTATAGACGTATATACTGTTCCCTCCGAGATGTAGGGTTCGACAGGCCAGGAATATTGTCAAATATTGCATCCGAGATGTTAGGTTGCCTTAGATTAGGATATACAACGTTATAGACGCATATAATGTTCCCACCGAGAAGTAGGGTCCGACACGCCTGGAATGTTGTAGAATAATACATCCGAGATGTCAGGTTGCCTTAGGTTAGGATATATAACGTTATAGACGTATATACTGTTCCCTCCGAGAAATAGGGTTCGACAGGCCAGGAATGTTGTGAAATATTGCATCCGAGATGTTAGGTTGCCTTAGGTTAGCATATATAACGTTATAGACGCACGTAATGTTACCACCGAGACGTAAGGTTCCAACACGCCTGGAATGTTGTCAAATGTTATATCCGAGATGTTAGGTTGCCTTAGGTTAGGATATATACCGTTATAGACGCATATAATGTTACCACCGAGACGTAGGGACCGACATGCCTGGAATGTTGTCAAATGTTACATCCGAGATGTTAGGTTGCCTTAGGTTAGGATATATACCGTTACAGACGTATATACTGTTCCCACCGAGAAGTAGGGTCCGACACGCCAGGAATGTTGTAAAATGTTACATCCGAGATGTTAGGTTGCCAATGATTAGGATATATACCGCTATAGACGCATGTAATGTTATCACCGAGAAGTAGGGTTCGACACCCCAGGAATGTTGTCAAATGTTATATCCGAGATGTTAGGTTGCCTTAGGTTAGGATATATGACGTTACAGACGTATATACTATTCCCACCGAGAAGTAGGGTCCGACACGCCAGGAATGTTGTAAAATGTTACATCCGAGATGTTAGGTTGCCTAAGATTAGGGTATATACCGCTATAGACGCATGTAATGTTATCACCGAGACGTAGGGACCGACACGCCGGGAATGTTGTCAAATGTTACATCCGAGATGTTGGGTTGCCTTAGGTTAGGATATATGACGTTATAGACGTATATGCTGTTCCCTCCGAGAAGTAGGATTCGACAGGCCAGGAATGTTGTCAAACATTGCATCCGAGATGTTAAGTTGCCTTAGGTTAGGATATATAACGTTATAGACGCATGTAATGTTACCACCGAGACGTAGGGACCGACACGCCTGGAATGTTGTCAAATGTTACATCCGGGATGTTAGGTTGCCTTAGATAAGTATATACAACGTTATAGACGCATATAATTTTCCCACCGAGAAGTAGGTACCGACACGCCTGGAATGATGTAGAATATTACATCCGAGATGTCAGGTTGCCTTAGGTTAGGATATATAACGTTATAGACGTATATACTGTTCCCTCCGAGAAGTAGGGTTCGACAGGCTAGGAATGTTGTCAAATATTGCATCCGAGATGTTAGGTTGCCTTAGATAAGGATATATAACGTTATAGACGCATATAATGTTACCACCGAGACGTAGGGACCGACATGCCTGGAATGTTGTCAAATGTTACATCCGAGATGTTAGGTTGCCTAAGATTAGGATATATACCGTTATAGACGCATATAATGTTACCACCGAGACGTAGGGACCGATATGCCTGGAATGTCGTCAAATGTTACATCCGAGATGTTAGGTTGCCTTAGGTTAGGATATATAACGTTATAGACGCATGTAACGATACCACCGAGACGTAGGGACCGACACACCTGGAATGTTGACAAATGTTACATCCGAGATGTTAGGTTGCCTTAGATTAGGATATACAACGTTATAGACGCATATAATGTTCCCACCGAGAAGTAGGGTCCGACACGCCTGGAATGTTATAGAATAATACATCCGAGATGTCAGGTTGCCTTAGGTTAGGATATATAACGTTATAGACGTATATACTGTTCCCTCCGAGAAATAGGGTTCGACAGGGCAGGAGTGTTGTCAAATATTGCATCCGAGATGTTAGGTTGCATTAGGATAGCATATATAACGTTATAGACGCACGTAATGTTACCACCGAGACGTAGGGTTCCAACACGCCTGGAATGTTGTCAAATGTTATATCCGAGATGTTAGGTTGCCTTAGGTTAGGATCTATGACGTTACAGACGTATATACTGTTCCCACCGAGAAGTAGGGTTCGACAGGCTAGGAATGTTGTCAAATATTGCATCCGAGATGTTAGGTTGCCTTAGATAAGGATATATAACGTTATAGACGCATATAATGTTACCACCGAGACGTAGGGACCGACATGCCTGGAATGTTGTCAAATGTTACATCCGAGATGTTAGGTTGCCTTAGGTTAGGATATATAACGTTATAGACGCATGTAACGTTACCACCGAGACGTAGGGACCGACAGGCCTGGAATGTTGTAAAATGTTACATCCGAGATGTTAGGTTGCCTTAGGTTAGGATATATGACGTTATAGACGTATATGCTGTTCCCTCCGAGAAGTAGGGTTTGACAGGCCAGGAATGTTGTCAAATATTGCATCCGAGATCTCAGGTTGCCTTATGTTAGCATATATAACGTTATAGACGCACGTAATGTTACCACCGAGACGTAGGGTTCCAACACGCCGGGAATGTTGTCAAATGTTATATCCGAGATGTTAGGTTGCCTTAGGTTAGGATATATGACGTTACAGACATATATACTGTTCCCACCGAGAAGTAGGGTCCGACACGCCAGGAATGTTGTCAAATATTACATCCGAGATGTTAGGTTGCCTTACGTTAGGATATATAACGTTATAGACGTATATACTGTTCCCACCGAGAAGTAGGGTTCGACACGCCAGGAATGTTGTCAAATATTACATACGAGATGTTAGGTGGCCTTAGATTAGGATATATACCGCTATAGACGTATATACTGTTCCCTCCGAGATGTAGGGTTCGACAGGCCAGGAATGTTGTAAAATGTTACATCCGAGATGTTAGGTTGCCTAAGATTAGGATATATACCGCTATAGACGCATATAATGTTCCCACCGAGAAGTAGGGTCCGACACGCCTGGAATGATGTAGAATATTACATCCGAGATGTCAGGTTGCCCTAGGTTAGGATATATAACGTTATAGACGTATATACTGTTCCCTCCGAGAAATAGGGTTCGACAGGCCAGGAATGTTGTCAAATATTGCATCCGAGATGTTAGGTTGCCTTAGATAAGGATATATAACGTTATAGACGCATATAATGTTACCACCGAGACGTAGGGACCGACATGCCTGGAATGTTGTCAAATGTTACATCCGAGATGTTAGGTTGCCTTAGGTTAGGATATATAACGTTATGGACGCATGTAAGGTTACCACCGAGACGTAGGGACCGACACACCTGGAATGTTGTCAAATGTTACATCCGAGATGTTAGGTTGCCTTAGGTTAGGATATATGACGTTATAGACGTATATGCTGTTCCCTCCGAGAAGTAGGGTTTGACAGGCCAGGAATGTTGTCAAATATTGCATCCGAGATGTTAGGTTGCCTTAGGTTAGCATATATAACGTTATAGACGCACGTAATGTTACCACCGAGACGTAGGGTTCCAACACGCCGGGAATGTTGTCAAATGTTATATCCGAGATGTTAGGTTGCCTTAGGTTAGGATATATGACGTTACAGACATATATACTGTTCCCACCGAGAAGTAGGGTCCGACACGACAGGAATGTTGTCAAATATTACATCCGAGATGTTAGGTTGCCTTACGTTAGGATATATAACGTTATGGACGTATATACTGTTCCCACCGAGAAGTAGGGTTCGACACGCCAGGAATGTTGTCAAATATTACATACGAGATGTTAGGTGGCCTTAGATTAGGATATATACCGCTATAGACGTATATACTGTTCCCTCCGAGATGTAGGGTTCGACAGGCCAGGAATATTGTCAAATATTGCATCCGAGATGTTAGGTTGCCTTAGATTAGGATATACAACGTTATAGACGCATATAATGTTCCCACCGAGAAGTAGGGTCCGACACGCCTGGAATGTTGTAGAATAATACATCCGAGATGTCAGGTTGCCTTAGGTTAGGATATATAACGTTATAGACGTATATACTGTTCCCTCCGAGAAATAGGGTTCGACAGGCCAGGAATGTTGTGAAATATTGCATCCGAGATGTTAGGTTGCCTTAGGTTAGCATATATAACGTTATAGACGCACGTAATGTTACCACCGAGACGTAAGGTTCCAACACGCCTGGAATGTTGTCAAATGTTATATCCGAGATGTTAGGTTGCCTTAGGTTAGGATATATACCGTTATAGACGCATATAATGTTACCACCGAGACGTAGGGACCGACATGCCTGGAATGTTGTCAAATGTTACATCCGAGATGTTAGGTTGCCGTAGGTTAGGATATATAACGTTATAGACGCATGTAACGTTACCACTGAGACGTAGGGACCGACACACCTGGAATGTTGACAAATGTTACATCCGAGATGTTAGGTTGCCTTAGATTAGGATATACAACGTTATAGACGCATATAATGTTCCCACCGAGAAGTAGGGTCCGACACGCCTGGAATGTTGTAGAATAATACATCCGAGATGTCAGGTTGCCTTAGGTTAGGATATATAACGTTATAGACGTATATACTGTTCCCTCCGAGAAATAGGGTTCGACAGGCCAGGAATGTTGTCAAATATTGCATCCGAGATGTTAGGTTGCCTTAGGATAGCATATATAACGTTATAGACGCACGTAATGTTACCACCGAGACGTAGGGTTCCAACACGCCTGGAATGTTGTCAAATGTTATATCCGAGATGTTAGGTTGCCTTAGGTTAGGATATATGACGTTACAGACGTATATACTGTTCCCACCGAGAAGTAGGGTCCGACACGCCAGGAATGTTGTAAAATGTTACATCCGAGATGTTAGGTTGCCAATGATTAGGATATATACCGCTATAGACGCATGTAATGTTATCACCGAGAAGTAGGGTTCGACACCCCAGGAATGTTGTCAAATGTTATATCCGAGATGTTAGGTTGCCTTAGGTTAGGATATATGACGTTACAGACGTATATACTATTCCCACCGAGAAGTAGGGTCCGACACGCCAGGAATGTTGTAAAATGTTACATCCGAGATGTTAGGTTGCCTAAGATTAGGGTATATACCGCTATAGACGCATGTAATGTTATCACCGAGACGTAGGGACCGACACGCCGGGAATGTTGTCAAATGTTACATCCGAGATGTTGGGTTGCCTTAGGTTAGGATATATGACGTTATAGACGTATATGCTGTTCCCTCCGAGAAGTAGGATTCGACAGGCCAGGAATGTTGTCAAACATTGCATCCGAGATGTTAAGTTGCCTTAGGTTAGGATATATAACGTTATAGACGCATGTAATGTTACCACCGAGACGTAGGGACCGACACGCCTGGAATGTTGTCAAATGTTACATCCGGGATGTTAGGTTGCCTTAGATAAGTATATACAACGTTATAGACGCATATAATTTTCCCACCGAGAAGTAGGTACCGACACGCCTGGAATGATGTAGAATATTACATCCGAGATGTCAGGTTGCCTTAGGTTAGGATATATAACGTTATAGACGTATATACTGTTCCCTCCGAGAAGTAGGGTTCGACAGGCTAGGAATGTTGTCAAATATTGCATCCGAGATGTTAGGTTGCCTTAGATAAGGATATATAACGTTATAGACGCATATAATGTTACCACCGAGACGTAGGGACCGACATGCCTGGAATGTTGTCAAATGTTACATCCGAGATGTTAGGTTGCCTAAGATTAGGATATATACCGTTATAGACGCATATAATGTTACCACCGAGACGTAGGGACCGATATGCCTGGAATGTCGTCAAATGTTACATCCGAGATGTTAGGTTGCCTTAGGTTAGGATATATAACGTTATAGACGCATGTAACGATACCACCGAGACGTAGGGACCGACACACCTGGAATGTTGACAAATGTTACATCCGAGATGTTAGGTTGCCTTAGATTAGGATATACAACGTTATAGACGCATATAATGTTCCCACCGAGAAGTAGGGTCCGACACGCCTGGAATGTTATAGAATAATACATCCGAGATGTCAGGTTGCCTTAGGTTAGGATATATAACGTTATAGACGTATATACTGTTCCCTCCGAGAAATAGGGTTCGACAGGGCAGGAGTGTTGTCAAATATTGCATCCGAGATGTTAGGTTGCATTAGGATAGCATATATAACGTTATAGACGCACGTAATGTTACCACCGAGACGTAGGGTTCCAACACGCCTGGAATGTTGTCAAATGTTATATCCGAGATGTTAGGTTGCCTTAGGTTAGGATCTATGACGTTACAGACGTATATACTGTTCCCACCGAGAAGTAGGGTTCGACAGGCTAGGAATGTTGTCAAATATTGCATCCGAGATGTTAGGTTGCCTTAGATAAGGATATATAACGTTATAGACGCATATAATGTTACCACCGAGACGTAGGGACCGACATGCCTGGAATGTTGTCAAATGTTACATCCGAGATGTTAGGTTGCCTTAGGTTAGGATATATAACGTTATAGACGCATGTAACGTTACCACCGAGACGTAGGGACCGACAGGCCTGGAATGTTGTAAAATGTTACATCCGAGATGTTAGGTTGCCTTAGGTTAGGATATATGACGTTATAGACGTATATGCTGTTCCCTCCGAGAAGTAGGGTTTGACAGGCCAGGAATGTTGTCAAATATTGCATCCGAGATCTCAGGTTGCCTTATGTTAGCATATATAACGTTATAGACGCACGTAATGTTACCACCGAGACGTAGGGTTCCAACACGCCGGGAATGTTGTCAAATGTTATATCCGAGATGTTAGGTTGCCTTAGGTTAGGATATATGACGTTACAGACATATATACTGTTCCCACCGAGAAGTAGGGTCCGACACGCCAGGAATGTTGTCAAATATTACATCCGAGATGTTAGGTTGCCTTACGTTAGGATATATAACGTTATAGACGTATATACTGTTCCCACCGAGAAGTAGGGTTCGACACGCCAGGAATGTTGTCAAATATTACATACGAGATGTTAGGTGGCCTTAGATTAGGATATATACCGCTATAGACGTATATACTGTTCCCTCCGAGATGTAGGGTTCGACAGGCCAGGAATGTTGTCAAATATTGCATCCGAGATGTTAGGTTGCCTTAGATTAGGATATACAACGTTATAGACGCATATAATGTTCCCACCGAGAAGTAGGGTCCGACACGCCTGGAATGTTGTAGAATAATACATCCGAGATGTCAGGTTGCCTTAGGTTAGGATATATAACGTTATAGACGTATATAATGTTCCCTCCGAGAAATAGGGTTCGACAGGCCAGGAATGTTGTCAAATATTGCATCCGAGATGTTAGGTTGCCTTAGGTTAGCATATATAGCGTTATAGATGCACGTAATGTTCCCACCGAGAAGTAGGGTTCGACACGCCAGGAATGTTGTCAAGTATTACATACGAGATGTTAGGTGGCCTTAGATTAGGATATATACCGCTATAGACGTATATACTGTTCCCTCCGAGATGTAGGGTTCGACAGGCCAGGAATGTTGTCAAATATTGCATCCGAGATGTTAGGTTGCCTTAGATTAGGATATACAACGTTATAGACGCATATAATGTTCCCACCGAGAAGTAGGGTCCGACACGCCTGGAATGTTGTAGAATAATACATCCGAGATGTCAGGTTGCCTTAGGTTAGGATATATAACGTTATAGACGTATATAATGTTCCCTCCGAGAAATAGGGTTCGACAGGCCAGGAATGTTGTCAAATATTGCATCCGAGATGTTAGGTTGCCTTAGGTTAGCATATATAGCGTTATAGATGCACGTAATGTTACCACAGAGACGTAGGGTTCCAACACGCCTGGAATGTTGTCAAATGTTATATCCGAGATGTTAGGTTGCCTTAGGTTAGGATATATGACGTTACAGACGTATATACTGTTCCCACCGAGAAGTAGGGTCCGACAGGCCAGGAATGTTGTCAAATATTACATCCGAGATGTTAGGTTGCCTTAGGTTAGGATATATAACGTTATAGACGTATATACTGTTCCCACCGAGAAGTAGGGTTCGACACGCCAGGAATGTTGTCAAATATTACATACGAGATGTTAGGTGGCCTTAGGTTAGGATATATAACGTTATAGACGCATGTAATGTTACCACCGAGACGTAGGGACCGACAGGCCTGGAATGTTGTAAAATGTTACATCCGAGATGTTAGGTTGCCTAAGATTAGGATATATACCGCTACAGACGCATGTAATGTTACCACCGAGACGTAGGGACCGACACGCCTGGAATGTTGTCAGATGTTACATCCGAGATGTTAGGTTGCCTTAGGCTAGGATATATGACGTTATAGATGTATATGCTGTTCCCTCCGAGAAGTAGGGTTCGACAGACCAGGAATGTTGTCAAATGTTATATCCGAGATGTTAGGTTGCCTTAGGTTAGGATATATGACGTTACAGACGTATATACTATTCCCACCGAGAAGTAGGGTCCGACACGCCAGGAATGTTGTAAAATGTTACATCCGAGATGTTAGGTTGCCTAAGATTAGGGTATATACCGCTATAGACGCATGTAATGTTATCACCGGGACGTAGGGACCGACACGCCGGGAATGTTGTCAAATGTTACATCCGAGATGTTGGGTTGCCTTAGGTTAGGATATATGACGTTATAGACGTATATGCTGTTCCCTCCGAGAAGTAGGATTCGACAGGCCAGGAATGTTGTCAAACATTGCATCCGAGATGTTAAGTTGCCTTAGGTTAGGATATATAACGTTATAGACGCATGTAATGTTACCACCGAGACGTAGGGACCGACACGCCTGGAATGTTGTCAAATGTTACATCCGGGATGTTAGGTTGCCTTAGATAAGTATATACAACGTTATAGACGCATATAATGTTCCCACCGAGAAGTAGGTACCGACACGCCTGGAATGATGTAGAATATTACATCCGAGATGTCAGGTTGCCTTAGGTTAGGATATATAACGTTATAGACGTATATACTGTTCCCTCCGAGAAGTAGGGTTCGACAGGCTAGGAATGTTGTCAAATATTGCATCCGAGATGTTAGGTTGCCTTAGATAAGGATATATAACGTTATAGACGCATATAATGTTACCACCGAGACGTAGGGACCGACATGCCTGGAATGTTGTCAAATGTTACATCCGAGATGTTAGGTTGCCTAAGATTAGGATATATAACGTTATAGACGCATATAATGTTACCACCGAGACGTAGGGACCGACATGCCTGGAATGTTGTCAAATGTTACATCCGAGATGTTAGGTTGCCTTAGGTTAGGATATATAACGTTATAGACGCATGTAACGTTACCACCGAGACGTAGGGACCGACAGGCCTGGAATGTTGTAAAATGTTACATCCGAGATGTTAGGTTGCCTTAGGTTAGGATATATGACGTTATAGACGTATATGCTGTTCCCTCCGAGAAGTAGGGTTTGACAGGCCAGGAATGTTGTCAAATATTGCATCCGAGATCTCAGGTTGCCTTATGTTAGCATATATAACGTTATAGACGCACGTAATGTTACCACCGAGACGTAGGGTTCCAACACGCCGGGAATGTTGTCAAATGTTATATCCGAGATGTTAGGTTGCCTTAGGTTAGGATATATGACGTTACAGACATATATACTGTTCCCACCGAGAAGTAGGGTCCGACACGCCAGGAATGTTGTCAAATATTACATCCGAGATGTTAGGTTGCCTTACGTTAGGATATATAACGTTATAGACGTATATACTGTTCCCACCGAGAAGTAGGGTTCGACACGCCAGGAATGTTGTCAAATATTACATACGAGATGTTAGGTGGCCTTAGATTAGGATATATACCGCTATAGACGTATATACTGTTCCCTCCGAGATGTAGGGTTCGACAGGCCAGGAATGTTGTCAAATATTGCATCCGAGATGTTAGGTTGCCTTAGATTAGGATATACAACGTTATAGACGCATATAATGTTCCCACCGAGAAGTAGGGTCCGACACGCCTGGAATGTTGTAGAATAATACATCCGAGATGTCAGGTTGCCTTAGGTTAGGATATATAACGTTATAGACGTATATAATGTTCCCTCCGAGAAATAGGGTTCGACAGGCCAGGAATGTTGTCAAATATTGCATCCGAGATGTTAGGTTGCCTTAGGTTAGCATATATAGCGTTATAGATGCACGTAATGTTCCCACCGAGAAGTAGGGTTCGACACGCCAGGAATGTTGTCAAATATTACATACGAGATGTTAGGTGGCCTTAGATTAGGATATATACCGCTATAGACGTATATACTGTTCCCTCCGAGATGTAGGGTTCGACAGGCCAGGAATGTTGTCAAATATTGCATCCGAGATGTTAGGTTGCCTTAGATTAGGATATACAACGTTATAGACGCATATAATGTTCCCACCGAGAAGTAGGGTCCGACACGCCTGGAATGTTGTAGAATAATACATCCGAGATGTCAGGTTGCCTTAGGTTAGGATATATAACGTTATAGACGTATATAATGTTCCCTCCGAGAAATAGGGTTCGACAGGCCAGGAATGTTGTCAAATATTGCATCCGAGATGTTAGGTTGCCTATGATTAGGATATATACCGCTATAGACGCATGTAATGTTATCACCGAGACGTAGGGTCCGACACGCCTGGAATGTTGTCAAATGTTACACCCGAGATGTTAGGTTGCCTTAGGTTAGGATATATGACGTTATAGACGTATATGCTGTTCCCCCCGAGAAGTAGGATTCGACAGGCCAGGAATGTTGTCAAACATTGCACCCGAGATGTTAGGTTGCCTTAGGTTAGGATATATAACGTTATAGACGCATGTAATGTTACCACCGAGACGTAGGGACCGACACGCCTGGAATGTTGTCAAATGTCACATCCGGGATGTTAGGTTGCCTTAGATAAGTATATACAACGTTATAGACGCATATAATGTTCCCACCGAGAAGTAGGGTCCGACACGCCTGGAATGATGTAGAATATTACATCCGAGATGTCAGGTTGCCCTAGGTTAGGATATATAACGTTATAGACGTATATACTGTTCCCTCCGAGAAATAGGGTTCGACAGGCCAGGAATGTTGTCAAATATTGCATCCGAGATGTTAGGTTGCCTTAGATAAGGATATATAACGTTATAGACGCATATAATGTTACCACCGAGACGTAGGGACCGACATGCCTGGAATGTTGTCAAATGTTACATCCGAGATGTTAGGTTGCCTTAGGTTAGGATATATAACGTTATGGACGCATGTAAGGTTACCACCGAGACGTAGGGATCGACACACCTGGAATGTTGTCAAATGTTACATCCGAGATGTTAGGTTGCCTTAGGTTAGGATATATGACATTATAGACGTATATGCTGTTCCCTCCGAGAAGTAGGGTTTGACAGGCCAGGAATGTTGTCAAATATTGCATCCGAGATGTTAGGTTGCCTTAGGTTAGCATATATAACGTTATAGACGCACGTAATGTTACCACCGAGACGTAGGGTTCCAACACGCCGGGAATGTTGTCAAATGTTATATCCGAGATGTTAGGTTGCCTTAGGTTAGGATATATGACGTTACAGACATATATACTGTTCCCACCGAGAAGTAGGGTCCGACACGACAGGAATGTTGTCAAATATTACATCCGAGATGTTAGGTTGCCTTACGTTAGGATATATAACGTTATGGACGTATATACTGTTCCCACCGAGAAGTAGGGTTCGACACGCCAGGAATGTTGTCAAATATTACATACGAGATGTTAGGTGGCCTTAGATTAGGATATATACCGCTATAGACGTATATACTGTTCCCTCCGAGATGTAGGGTTCGACAGGCCAGGAATGTTGTCAAATATTGCATCCGAGATGTTAGGTTGCCTTAGATTAGGATATACAACGTTATAGACGCATATAATGTTCCCACCGAGAAGTAGGGTCCGACACGCCTGGAATGTTGTAGAATAATACATCCGAGATGTCAGGTTGCCTTAGGTTAGGATATATAACGTTATAGACGTATATACTGTTCCCTCCGAGAAATAGGGTTCGACAGGCCAGGAATGTTGTGAAATATTGCATCCGAGATGTTAGGTTGCCTTAGGTTAGCATATATAACGTTATAGACGCACGTAATGTTACCACCGAGACGTAGGGTTCCAACACGCCTGGAATGTTGTCAAATGTTATATCCGAGATGTTAGGTTGCCTTAGGTTAGGATATATGACGTTACAGACGTATATACTGTTCCCACCGAGAAGTAGGGTCCGACACGCCAGGAATGTTGTAAAATGTTACATCCGAGATGTTAGGTTGCCTAAGATTAGGGTATATACCGCTATAGACGCATGTAATGTTATCACCGAGACGTAGGGACCGACACGCCGGGAATGTTGTCAAATGTTACATCCGAGATGTTGGGTTGCCTTAGGTTAGGATATATGACGTTATAGACGTATATGCTGTTCCCTCCGAGAAGTAGGATTCGACAGGCCAGGAATGTTGTCAAACATTGCATCCGAGATGTTAAGTTGCCTTAGGTTAGGATATATAACGTTATAGACGCATGTAATGTTACCACCGAGACGTAGGGACCGACACGCCTGGAATGTTGTCAAATGTTACATCCGGGATGTTAGGTTGCCTTAGATAAGTATATACAACGTTATAGACGCATATAATGTTCCCACCGAGAAGTAGGTACCGACACGCCTGGAATGATGTAGAATATTACATCCGAGATGTCAGGTTGCCTTAGGTTAGGATATATAACGTTATAGACGTATATACTGTTCCCTCCGAGAAGTAGGGTTCGACAGGCTAGGAATGTTGTCAAATATTGCATCCGAGATGTTAGGTTGCCTTAGATAAGGATATATAACGTTATAGACGCATATAATGTTACCACCGAGACGTAGGGACCGACATGCCTGGAATGTTGTCAAATGTTACATCCGAGATGTTAGGTTGCCTAAGATTAGGATATATACCGTTATAGACGCATATAATGTTACCACCGAGACGTAGGGACCGATATGCCTGGAATGTTGTCAAATGTTACATCCGAGATGTTAGGTTGCCTTAGGTTAGGATATATAACGTTATAGACGCATGTAACGATACCACCGAGACGTAGGGACCGACACACCTGGAATGTTGACAAATGTTACATCCGAGATGTTAGGTTGCCTTAGATTAGGATATACAACGTTATAGACGCATATAATGTTCCCACCGAGAAGTAGGGTCCGACACGCCTGGAATGTTATAGAATAATACATCCGAGATGTCAGGTTGCCTTAGGTTAGGATATATAACGTTATAGACGTATATACTGTTCCCTCCGAGAAATAGGGTTCGACAGGGCAGGAGTGTTGTCAAATATTGCATCCGAGATGTTAGGTTGCATTAGGATAGCATATATAACGTTATAGACGCACGTAATGTTACCACCGAGACGTAGGGTTCCAACACGCCTGGAATGTTGTCAAATATTGCATCCGAGATGTTATGTTGCCTTAGGTTAGGATATATGACGTTGTAGACGTATATACTGTTCCCTCCGAGATGTAGGGTCCGACACGCCAGGAATGTTGTAAAATGTTACATCCGAGATGTTAGGTTGCCTATGATTAGGATATATACCGCTATAGACGCATGTAATGTTATCACCGAGACGTAGGGCCCGACACGCCTGGAATGTTGTCAAATGTTACACCCGAGATGTTAGGTTGCCTTAGGTTAGGATATATGACGTTATAGACGTATATGCTGTTCCCCCCGAGAAGTAGGATTCGACAGGCCAGGAATGTTGTCAAACATTGCACCCGAGATGTTAGGTTGCCTTAGGTTAGGATATATAACGTTATAGACGCATGTAATGTTACCACCGAGACGTAGGGACCGACACGCCTGGAATGTTGTCAAATGTCACATCCGGGATGTTAGGTTGCCTTAGATAAGTATATACAACGTTATAGACGCATATAATGTTCCCACCGAGAAGTAGGGTCCGACACGCCTGGAATGATGTAGAATATTACATCCGAGATGTCAGGTTGCCTTAGGTTAGGATATATAACGTTATAAACGTATATACTGTTCCCTCCGAGAAGTAGGGTTCGACAGGCTAGGAATGTTGTCAAATATTGCATCCGACATGTTAGGTTGCCTTAGATAAGGATATATAACGTTATAGACGCATATAATGTTACCACCGAGACGTAGGGACCGGCAGGCCTGGAATGTTGTAAAATGTTACATCCGAGATGTTAGGTTGCCTAAGATTAGGATATATACCGCTATAGACGCATATAATGTTCCCACCAAGAAGTAGGGTCCGACACGCCTGGAATGATGTAGAATATTACATCCGAGATGTCAGGTTGCCCTAGGTTAGGATATATAACGTTATAGACGTATATACTGTTCCCTCCGAGAAATAGGGTTCGACAGGCCAGGAATGTTGTCAAATATTGCATCCGAGATGTTAGGTTGCCTTAGATAAGGATATATAACGTTATAGACGCATATAATGTTACCACCGAGACGTAGGGACCGACATGCCTGGAATGTTGTCAAATGTTACATCCGAGATGTTAGGTTGCCTTAGGTTAGGATATATAACGTTATGGACGCATGTAAGGTTACCACCGAGACGTAGGGATCGACACACCTGGAATGTTGTCAAATGTTACATCCGAGATGTTAGGTTGCCTTAGGTTAGGATATATGACATTATAGACGTATATGCTGTTCCCTCCGAGAAGTAGGGTTTGACAGGCCAGGAATGTTGTCAAATATTGCATCCGAGATGTTAGGTTGCCTTAGGTTAGCATATATAACGTTATAGACGCACGTAATGTTACCACCGAGACGTAGGGTTCCAACACGCCGGGAATGTTGTCAAATGTTATATCCGAGATGTTAGGTTGCCTTAGGTTAGGATATATGACGTTACAGACATATATACTGTTCCCACCGAGAAGTAGGGTCCGACACGACAGGAATGTTGTCAAATATTACATCCGAGATGTTAGGTTGCCTTACGTTAGGATATATAACGTTATGGACGTATATACTGTTCCCACCGAGAAGTAGGGTTCGACACGCCAGGAATGTTGTCAAATATTACATACGAGATGTTAGGTGGCCTTAGATTAGGATATATACCGCTATAGACGTATATACTGTTCCCTCCGAGATGTAGGGTTCGACAGGCCAGGAATGTTGTCAAATATTGCATCCGAGATGTTAGGTTGCCTTAGATTAGGATATACAACGTTATAGACGCATATAATGTTCCCACCGAGAAGTAGGGTCCGACACGCCTGGAATGTTGTAGAATAATACATCCGAGATGTCAGGTTGCCTTAGGTTAGGATATATAACGTTATAGACGTATATACTGTTCCCTCCGAGAAATAGGGTTCGACAGGCCAGGAATGTTGTGAAATATTGCATCCGAGATGTTAGGTTGCCTTAGGTTAGCATATATAACGTTATAGACGCACGTAATGTTACCACCGAGACGTAGGGTTCCAACACGCCTGGAATGTTGTCAAATGTTATATCCGAGATGTTAGGTTGCCTTAGGTTAGGATATATGACGTTACAGACGTATATACTGTTCCCACCGAGAAGTAGGGTCCGACACGCCAGGAATGTTGTAAAATGTTACATCCGAGATGTTAGGTTGCCTAAGATTAGGGTATATACCGCTATAGACGCATGTAATGTTATCACCGAGACGTAGGGACCGACACGCCGGGAATGTTGTCAAATGTTACATCCGAGATGTTGGGTTGCCTTAGGTTAGGATATATGACGTTATAGACGTATATGCTGTTCCCTCCGAGAAGTAGGATTCGACAGGCCAGGAATGTTGTCAAACATTGCATCCGAGATGTTAAGTTGCCTTAGGTTAGGATATATAACGTTATAGACGCATGTAATGTTACCACCGAGACGTAGGGACCGACACGCCTGGAATGTTGTCAAATGTTACATCCGGGATGTTAGGTTGCCTTAGATAAGTATATACAACGTTATAGACGCATATAATGTTCCCACCGAGAAGTAGGTACCGACACGCCTGGAATGATGTAGAATATTACATCCGAGATGTCAGGTTGCCTTAGGTTAGGATATATAACGTTATAGACGTATATACTGTTCCCTCCGAGAAGTAGGGTTCGACAGGCTAGGAATGTTGTCAAATATTGCATCCGAGATGTTAGGTTGCCTTAGATAAGGATATATAACGTTATAGACGCATATAATGTTACCACCGAGACGTAGGGACCGACATGCCTGGAATGTTGTCAAATGTTACATCCGAGATGTTAGGTTGCCTAAGATTAGGATATATACCGTTATAGACGCATATAATGTTACCACCGAGACGTAGGGACCGATATGCCTGGAATGTTGTCAAATGTTACATCCGAGATGTTAGGTTGCCTTAGGTTAGGATATATAACGTTATAGACGCATGTAACGATACCACCGAGACGTAGGGACCGACACACCTGGAATGTTGACAAATGTTACATCCGAGATGTTAGGTTGCCTTAGATTAGGATATACAACATTATAGACGCATATAATGTTCCCACCGAGAAGTAGGGTCCGACACGCCTGGAATGTTATAGAATAATACATCCGAGATGTCAGGTTGCCTTAGGTTAGGATATATAACGTTATAGACGTATATAATGTTCCCTCCGAGAAATAGGGTTCGACAGGCCAGGAATGTTGTCAAATATTGCATCCGAGATGTTAGGTTGCCTTAGGTTAGCATATATAGCGTCATAGATGCACGTAATGTTACCACAGAGACGCAGGGTTCCAACACGCCTGGAATGTTGTCAAATGTTATATCCGAGATGTTAGGTTGCCTTAGGTTAGGATATATGACGTTACAGACGTATTTACTGTTCCCACCGAGAAGTAGGGTCCGACAGGCCAGGAATGTTGGCAAATATTACATCCGAGATGTTAGGTTGCCTTAGGTTAGGTTATATAACGTTATAGACGTATATACTGTTCCCACCGAGAAGTAGGGTTCGACACGCCAGGAATGTTGTCAAATATTACATACGAGATGTTAGGTGGCCTTAGGTTAGGATATATAACGTTATAGACGCATGTAATGTTACCACCGAGACGTAGGGACCCACAGGCCTGGAATGTTGTAAAATGTTACATCCGAGATGTTAGGTTGCCTAAGATTAGGATATATACCGCTATAGACGCATGTAATGTTACCACCGAGACGTAGGGACCGACACGCCTGGAATGTTGTCAAATGTTACATCCGAGATGTTAGGTTGCCTTAGGTTAGGATATATGACGTTATAGACGTATATGCTGTTCCCCCCGAGAAGTAGGATTCGACAGGCCAGGAATGTTGTCAAACATTGCATCCGAGATGTTAGGTTGCCTTAGGTTAGGATATATAACGTTATAGACGCATATAATGTTACCACCGAGACGTAGGGACCGACATGCCTGGAATGTTGTCAAATGTTACATCCGAGATGTTAGGTTGCCTTAGGTTAGGATATATAACGTTATAGACGCATGTAACGTTACCACCGAGACGTAGGGACCGACAGGCCTGGAATGTTGTAAAATGTTACATCCGAGATGTTAGGTTGCCTTAGGTTAGGATATATGACGTTATAGACGTATATGCTGTTCCCTCCGAGAAGTAGGGTTTGACAGGCCAGGAATGTTGTCAAATATTGCATCCGAGATCTCAGGTTGCCTTATGTTAGCATATATAACGTTATAGACGCACGTAATGTTACCACCGAGACGTAGGGTTCCAACACGCCTGGAATGTTGTCAAATGTTATATCCGAGATGTTAGGTTGCCTTAGGTTAGGATATATGACGTTACAGACATATATACTGTTCCCACCGAGAAGTAGGGTCCGACACGCCAGGAATGTTGTCAAATATTACATCCGAGATGTTAGGTTGCCTTACGTTAGGATATATAACGTTATAGACGTATATACTGTTCCCACCGAGAAGTAGGGTTCGACACGCCAGGAATGTTGTCAAATATTACATACGAGATGTTAGGTGGCCTTAGATTAGGATATATACCGCTATAGACGTATATACTGTTCCCTCCGAGATGTAGGGTTCGACAGGCCAGGAATGTTGTCAAATATTGCATCCGAGATGTTAAGTTGCCTTAGATTAGGATATACAACGTTATAGACGCATATAATGTTCCCACCGAGAAGTAGGGTCCGACACGCCTGGAATGTTGTAGAATAATACATCCGAGATGTCAGGTTGCCTTAGGTTAGGATATATAACGTTATAGACGTATATAATGTTCCCTCCGAGAAATAGGGTTCGACAGGCCAGGAATGTTGTCAAATATTGCATCCGAGATGTTAGGTTGCCTTAGGTTAGCATATATAGCGTCATAGATGCACGTAATGTTACCACAGAGACGCAGGGTTCCAACACGCCTGGAATGTTGTCAAATGTTATATCCGAGATGTTAGGTTGCCTTAGGTTAGGATATATGACGTTACAGACGTATTTACTGTTCCCACCGAGAAGTAGGGTCCGACAGGCCAGGAATGTTGGCAAATATTACATCCGAGATGTTAGGTTGCCTTAGGTTAGGTTATATAACGTTATAGACGTATATACTGTTCCCACCGAGAAGTAGGGTTCGACACGCCAGGAATGTTGTCAAATATTACATACGAGATGTTAGGTGGCCTTAGGTTAGGATATATAACGTTATAGACGCATGTAATGTTACCACCGAGACGTAGGGACCCACAGGCCTGGAATGTTGTAAAATGTTACATCCGAGATGTTAGGTTGCCTAAGATTAGGATATATACCGCTATAGACGCATGTAATGTTACCACCGAGACGTAGGGACCGACACGCCTGGAATGTTGTCAAATGTTACATCCGAGATGTTAGGTTGCCTTAGGTTAGGATATATGACGTTATAGACGTATATGCTGTTCCCCCCGAGAAGTAGGATTCGACAGGCCAGGAATGTTGTCAAACATTGCATCCGAGATGTTAGGTTGCCTTAGGTTAGGATATATAACGTTATAGACGCATGTAATGTTACCACCGAGACGTAGGGACCGACACGCCTGGAATGTTGTCAAATGTCACATCCGGGATGTTAGGTTGCCTTAGATAAGTATATACAACGTTATAGACGCATATAATGTTCCCACCGAGAAGTAGGGTCCGACACGCCTGGAATGATGTAGAATATTACATCCGAGATGTCAGGTTGCCTTAGGTTAGGATATATAACGTTATAGACGTATATACTGTTCCCTCCGAGAAGTAGGGTTCGACAGGCTAGGAATGTTGTCAAATATTGCATCCGACATGTTAGGTTGCCTTAGATAAGGATATATAACGTTATAGACGCATATAATGTTACCACCGAGACGTAGGGACCGACAGGCCTGGAATGTTGTAAAATGTTACATCCGAGATGTTAGGTTGCCTAAGATTAGAATATATACCGTTATAGACGCATGTAATGTTACCACCGAGACGTAGGGACCGACACGCCTGGAATGTTGTCAAATGTTACATCCGAGATGTTAGGTTGCCTTAGGCTAGGATATATGACGTTATAGATGTATATGCTGTTCCCTCCGAGAAGTAGGGTCGACAGGCCAGGAATGTTGTCAAATATTGCATCCGAGATGTTAGGTTGCCTTAGGATAGGATATATAACGTTATAGACGCATGTAATGTTACCACCGAGACGTAGGGACCGACACGCCTGGAATGTTGTCAAATGTCACATCCGGGATGTTAGGTTGCCTTAGATAAGTATATACAACGTTATAGACGCATATAATGTTCCCACCGAGAAGTAGGGTCCGACACGCCTGGAATGATGTAGAATATTACATCCGAGATGTCAGGTTGCCTTAGGTTAGGATATATAACGTTATAGACGTATATACTGTTCCCTCCGAGAAGTAGGGTTCGACAGGCTAGGAATGTTGTCAAATATTGCATCCGACATGTTAGGTTGCCTTAGATAAGGATATATAACGTTATAGACGCATATAATGTTACCACCGAGACGTAGGGACCGACATGCCTGGAATGTTGTCAAATGTTACATCCGAGATGTTAGGTTGCCTTAGGTTAGGATATATAACGTTATAGACGCATGTAACGTTACCACCGAGACGTAGGGACCGACACACCTGGAATGTTGTCAAATGTTACATCCGAGATGTTAGGTTGCCTTAGGTTAGGATATATGACGTTATAGACGTATATGCTGTTCCCTCCGAGAAGTAGGGTTTGACAGGCCAGGAATGTTGTCAAATATTGCATCCGAGATGTCAGGTTGCCTTAGATTAGGATATATACCGTTATAGACGCACGTAATGTTACCACCGAGACGTAGGGTTCCAACACGCCTGGAATGTTGTCAAATGTTATATCCGAGATGTTAAGTTGCCTTAGGTTAGGATATATGACGTTACTGACGTATATACTGTTCCCACCGAGAAGTAGGGTCCGACACGCCAGGAATGTTGTAAAATGTTACATCCGAGATGTTAGGTTGCCTATGATTAGGATATATACCGCTATAGACGCATGTAATGTTATCACCGAGACGTAGGGCCCGACACGCCTGGAATGTTGTCAAATGTTACACCCGAGATGTTAGGTTGCCTTAGGTTAGGATATATGACGTTATAGACGTATATGCTGTTCCCCCCGAGAAGTAGGATTCGACAGGCCAGGAATGTTGTCAAACATTGCACCCGAGATGTTAGGTTGCCTTAGGTTAGGATATATAACGTTATAGACGCATGTAATGTTACCACCGAGACGTAGGGACCGACACGCCTGGAATGTTGTCAAATGTCACATCCGGGATGTTAGGTTGCCTTAGATAAGTATATACAACGTTATAGACGCATATAATGTTCCCACCGAGAAGTAGGGTCCGACACGCCTGGAATGATGTAGAATATTACATCCGAGATGTCAGGTTGCCTTAGGTTAGGATATATAACGTTATAAACGTATATACTGTTCCCTCCGAGAAGTAGGGTTCGACAGGCTAGGAATGTTGTCAAATATTGCATCCGACATGTTAGGTTGCCTTAGATAAGGATATATAACGTTATAGACGCATATAATGTTACCACCGAGACGTAGGGACCGGCAGGCCTGGAATGTTGTAAAATGTTACATCCGAGATGTTAGGTTGCCTAAGATTAGGATATATACCGCTATAGACGCATATAATGTTCCCACCAAGAAGTAGGGTCCGACACGCCTGGAATGATGTAGAATATTACATCCGAGATGTCAGGTTGCCCTAGGTTAGGATATATAACGTTATAGACGTATATACTGTTCCCTCCGAGAAATAGGGTTCGACAGGCCAGGAATGTTGTCAAATATTGCATCCGAGATGTTAGGTTGCCTTAGATAAGGATATATAACGTTATAGACGCATATAATGTTACCACCGAGACGTAGGGACCGACATGCCTGGAATGTTGTCAAATGTTACATCCGAGATGTTAGGTTGCCTTAGGTTAGGATATATAACGTTATAGACGCATGTAACGTTACCACCGAGACGTAGGGACCGACACACCTGGAATGTTGTCAAATGTTACATCCGAGATGTTAGGTTGCCTTAGGTTAGGATATATGACGTTATAGACGTATATGCTGTTCCCTCCGAGAAGTAGGGTTTGACAGGCCAGGAATGTTGTCAAATATTGCATCCGAGATGTCAGGTTGCCTTAGATTAGGATATATACCGTTATAGACGCACGTAATGTTACCACCGAGACGTAGGGTTCCAACACGCCTGGAATGTTGTCAAATGTTATATCCGAGATGTTAAGTTGCCTTAGGTTAGGATATATGACGTTACTGACGTATATACTGTTCCCACCGAGAAGTAGGGTCCGACACGACAGGAATGTTGTCAAATATTACATCCGAGATGTTAGGTTGCCTTACGTTAGGATATATAACGTTATGGACGTATATACTGTTCCCACCGAGAAGTAGGGTTCGACACGCCAGGAATGTTGTCAAATATTACATACGAGATGTTAGGTGGCCTTAGATTAGGATATATACCGCTATAGACGTATATACTGTTCCCTCCGAGATGTAGGGTTCGACAGGCCAGGAATGTTGTCAAATATTGCATCCGAGATGTTAGGTTGCCTTAGATTAGGATATACAACGTTATAGACGCATATAATGTTCCCACCGAGAAGTAGGGTCCGACACGCCTGGAATGTTGTAGAATAATACATCCGAGATGTCAGGTTGCCTTAGGTTAGGATATATAACGTTATAGACGTATATACTGTTCCCTCCGAGAAATAGGGTTCGACAGGCCAGGAATGTTGTGAAATATTGCATCCGAGATGTTAGGTTGCCTTAGGTTAGCATATATAACGTTATAGACGCACGTAATGTTACCACCGAGACGTAGGGTTCCAACACGCCTGGAATGTTGTCAAATGTTATATCCGAGATGTTAGGTTGCCTTAGGTTAGGATATATGACGTTACAGACGTATATACTGTTCCCACCGAGAAGTAGGGTCCGACACGCCAGGAATGTTGTAAAATGTTACATCCGAGATGTTAGGTTGCCTAAGATTAGGGTATATACCGCTATAGACGCATGTAATGTTATCACCGAGACGTAGGGACCGACACGCCGGGAATGTTGTCAAATGTTACATCCGAGATGTTGGGTTGCCTTAGGTTAGGATATATGACGTTATAGACGTATATGCTGTTCCCTCCGAGAAGTAGGATTCGACAGGCCAGGAATGTTGTCAAACATTGCATCCGAGATGTTAAGTTGCCTTAGGTTAGGATATATAACGTTATAGACGCATGTAATGTTACCACCGAGACGTAGGGACCGACACGCCTGGAATGTTGTCAAATGTTACATCCGGGATGTTAGGTTGCCTTAGATAAGTATATACAACGTTATAGACGCATATAATGTTCCCACCGAGAAGTAGGTACCGACACGCCTGGAATGATGTAGAATATTACATCCGAGATGTCAGGTTGCCTTAGGTAAGGATATATAACGTTATAGACGTATATACTGTTCCCTCCGAGAAGTAGGGTTCGACAGGCTAGGAATGTTGTCAAATATTGCATCCGAGATGTTAGGTTGCCTTAGATAAGGATATATAACGTTATAGACGCATATAATGTTACCACCGAGACGTAGGGACCGACATGCCTGGAATGTTGTCAAATGTTACATCCGAGATGTTAGGTTGCCTAAGATTAGGATATATACCGTTATAGACGCATATAATGTTACCACCGAGACGTAGGGACCGATATGCCTGGAATGTTGTCAAATGTTACATCCGAGATGTTAGGTTGGCTTAGGTTAGGATATATAACGTTATAGACGCATGTAACGATACCACCGAGACGTAGGGACCGACACACCTGGAATGTTGACAAATGTTACATCCGAGATGTTAGGTTGCCTTAGATTAGGATATACAACATTATAGACGCATATAATGTTCCCACCGAGAAGTAGGGTCCGACACGCCTGGAATGTTATAGAATAATACATCCGAGATGTCAGGTTGCCTTAGGTTAGGATATATAACGTTATAGACGTATATAATGTTCCCTCCGAGAAATAGGGTTCGACAGGCCAGGAATGTTGTCAAATATTGCATCCGAGATGTTAGGTTGCCTTAGGTTAGCATATATAGCGTCATAGATGCACGTAATGTTACCACAGAGACGCAGGGTTCCAACACGCCTGGAATGTTGTCAAATGTTATATCCGAGATGTTAGGTTGCCTTAGGTTAGGATATATGACGTTACAGACGTATTTACTGTTCCCACCGAGAAGTAGGGTCCGACAGGCCAGGAATGTTGGCAAATATTACATCCGAGATGTTAGGTTGCCTTAGGTTAGGTTATATAACGTTATAGACGTATATACTGTTCCCACCGAGAAGTAGGGTTCGACACGCCAGGAATGTTGTCAAATATTACATACGAGATGTTAGGTGGCCTTAGGTTAGGATATATAACGTTATAGACGCATGTAATGTTACCACCGAGACGTAGGGACCCACAGGCCTGGAATGTTGTAAAATGTTACATCCGAGATGTTAGGTTGCCTAAGATTAGGATATATACCGCTATAGACGCATGTAATGTTACCACCGAGACGTAGGGACCGACACGCCTGGAATGTTGTCAAATGTTACATCCGAGATGTTAGGTTGCCTTAGGTTAGGATATATGACGTTATAGACGTATATGCTGTTCCCCCCGAGAAGTAGGATTCGACAGGCCAGGAATGTTGTCAAACATTGCATCCGAGATGTTAGGTTGCCTTAGGTTAGGATATATAACGTTATAGACGCATATAATGTTACCACCGAGACGTAGGGACCGACATGCCTGGAATGTTGTCAAATGTTACATCCGAGATGTTAGGTTGCCTTAGGTTAGGATATATAACGTTATAGACGCATGTAACGTTACCACCGAGACGTAGGGACCGACAGGCCTGGAATGTTGTAAAATGTTACATCCGAGATGTTAGGTTGCCTTAGGTTAGGATATATGACGTTATAGACGTATATGCTGTTCCCTCCGAGAAGTAGGGTTTGACAGGCCAGGAATGTTGTCAAATATTGCATCCGAGATCTCAGGTTGCCTTATGTTAGCATATATAACGTTATAGACGCACGTAATGTTACCACCGAGACGTAGGGTTCCAACACGCCTGGAATGTTGTCAAATGTTATATCCGAGATGTTAGGTTGCCTTAGGTTAGGATATATGACGTTACAGCCATATATACTGTTCCCACCGAGAAGTAGGGTCCGACACGCCAGGAATGTTGTCAAATATTACATCCGAGATGTTAGGTTGCCTTACGTTAGGATATATAACGTTATAGACGTATATACTGTTCCCACCGAGAAGTAGGGTTCGACACGCCAGGAATGTTGTCAAATATTACATACGAGATGTTAGGTGGCCTTAGATTAGGATATATACCGCTATAGACGTATATACTGTTCCCTCCGAGATGTAGGGTTCGACAGGCCAGGAATGTTGTCAAATATTGCATCCGAGATGTTAAGTTGCCTTAGATTAGGATATACAACGTTATAGACGCATATAATGTTCCCACCGAGAAGTAGGGTCCGACACGCCTGGAATGTTGTAGAATAATACATCCGAGATGTCAGGTTGCCTTAGGTTAGGATATATAACGTTATAGACGTATATAATGTTCCCTCCGAGAAATAGGGTTCGACAGGCCAGGAATGTTGTCAAATATTGCATCCGAGATGTTAGGTTGCCTTAGGTTAGCATATATAGCGTCATAGATGCACGTAATGTTACCACAGAGACGCAGGGTTCCAACACGCCTGGAATGTTGTCAAATGTTATATCCGAGATGTTAGGTTGCCTTAGGTTAGGATATATGACGTTACAGACGTATTTACTGTTCCCACCGAGAAGTAGGGTCCGACAGGCCAGGAATGTTGGCAAATATTACATCCGAGATGTTAGGTTGCCTTAGGTTAGGTTATATAACGTTATAGACGTATATACTGTTCCCACCGAGAAGTAGGGTTCGACACGCCAGGAATGTTGTCAAATATTACATACGAGATGTTAGGTGGCCTTAGGTTAGGATATATAACGTTATAGACGCATGTAATGTTACCACCGAGACGTAGGGACCCACAGGCCTGGAATGTTGTAAAATGTTACATCCGAGATGTTAGGTTGCCTAAGATTAGGATATATACCGCTATAGACGCATGTAATGTTACCACCGAGACGTAGGGACCGACACGCCTGGAATGTTGTCAAATGTTACATCCGAGATGTTAGGTTGCCTTAGGTTAGGATATATGACGTTATAGACGTATATGCTGTTCCCCCCGAGAAGTAGGATTCGACAGGCCAGGAATGTTGTCAAACATTGCATCCGAGATGTTAGGTTGCCTTAGGTTAGGATATATAACGTTATAGACGCATGTAATGTTACCACCGAGACGTAGGGACCGACACGCCTGGAATGTTGTCAAATGTCACATCCGGGATGTTAGGTTGCCTTAGATAAGTATATACAACGTTATAGACGCATATAATGTTCCCACCGAGAAGTAGGGTCCGACACGCCTGGAATGATGTAGAATATTACATCCGAGATGTCAGGTTGCCTTAGGTTAGGATATATAACGTTATAGACGTATATACTGTTCCCTCCGAGAAGTAGGGTTCGACAGGCTAGGAATGTTGTCAAATATTGCATCCGACATGTTAGGTTGCCTTAGATAAGGATATATAACGTTATAGACGCATATAATGTTACCACCGAGACGTAGGGACCGACATGCCTGGAATGTTGTCAAATGTTACATCCGAGATGTTAGGTTGCCTTAGGTTAGGATATATAACGTTATAGACGCATGTAACGTTACCACCGAGACGTAGGGACCGACACACCTGGAATGTTGTCAAATGTTACATCCGAGATGTTAGGTTGCCTTAGGTTAGGATATATGACGTTATAGACGTATATGCTGTTCCCTCCGAGAAGTAGGGTTTGACAGGCCAGGAATGTTGTCAAATATTGCATCCGAGATGTCAGGTTGCCTTAGATTAGGATATATACCGTTATAGACGCACGTAATGTTACCACCGAGACGTAGGGTTCCAACACGCCTGGAATGTTGTCAAATGTTATATCCGAGATGTTAAGTTGCCTTAGGTTAGGATATATGACGTTACTGACGTATATACTGTTCCCACCGAGAAGTAGGGTCCGACACGCCAGGAATGTTGTCAAATATTACATCCGAGATGTTAGGTTGCCTTAGGTTAGGATATATAACGTTATAGATGTATATACTGTTCCCACCGGGAAGTAGTGTTCGACACGCCAGGAATGTTGTCAAATATTACATACGAGATGTTAGGTGGCCTTAGGTTAGGATATATAACGTTATAGACGCATGTAATGTTACCACCGAGACGTAGGGACCGGCAGGCCTGGAATGTTGTAAAATGTTACATCCGAGATGTTAGGTTGCCTAAGATTAGGATATATACCGCTATAGACGCATATAATGTTCCCACCGAGAAGTAGGGTCCGACACGCCTGGAATGATGTAGAATATTACATCCGAGATGTCAGGTTGCCCTAGGTTAGGATATATAACGTTATAGACGTATATACTGTTCCCTCCGAGAAATAGGGTTCGACAGGCCAGGAATGTTGTCAAATATTGCATCCGAGATGTTAGGTTGCCTTAGATAAGGATATATAACGTTATAGACGCATATAATGTTACCACCGAGACGTAGGGACCGACATGCCTGGAATGTTGTCAAATGTTACATCCGAGATGTTAGGTTGCCTTAGGTTAGGATATATAACGTTATGGACGCATGTAAGGTTACCACCGAGACGTAGGGACCGACACACCTGGAATGTTGACAAATGTTACATCCGAGATGTTAGGTTGCCTTAGATTAGGATATACAACGTTATAGACGCATATAATGTTCCCACCGAGAAGTAGGGTCCGACACGCCTGGAATGTTATAGAATAATACATCCGAGATGTCAGGTTGCCTTAGGTTAGGATATATAACGTTATAGACGTATATACTGTTCCCTCCGAGAAATAGGGTTCGACAGGGCAGGAGTGTTGTCAAATATTGCATCCGAGATGTTAGGTTGCATTAGGATAGCATATATAACGTTATAGACGCACGTAATGTTACCACCGAGACGTAGGGTTCCAACACGCCTGGAATGTTGTCAAATGTTATATCCGAGATGTTAGGTTGCCTTAGGTTAGGATCTATGACGTTACAGACGTATATACTGTTCCCACCGAGAAGTAGGGTTCGACAGGCTAGGAATGTTGTCAAATATTGCATCCGAGATGTTAGGTTGCCTTAGATAAGGATATATAACGTTATAGACGCATATAATGTTACCACCGAGACGTAGGGACCGACATGCCTGGAATGTTGTCAAATGTTACATCCGAGATGTTAGGTTGCCTTAGGTTAGGATATATAACGTTATAGACGCATGTAACGTTACCACCGAGACGTAGGGACCGACAGGCCTGGAATGTTGTAAAATGTTACATCCGAGATGTTAGGTTGCCTTAGGTTAGGATATATGACGTTATAGACGTATATGCTGTTCCCTCCGAGAAGTAGGGTTTGACAGGCCAGGAATGTTGTCAAATATTGCATCCGAGATCTCAGGTTGCCTTATGTTAGCATATATAACGTTATAGACGCACGTAATGTTACCACCGAGACGTAGGGTTCCAACACGCCGGGAATGTTGTCAAATGTTATATCCGAGATGTTAGGTTGCCTTAGGTTAGGATATATGACGTTACAGACATATATACTGTTCCCACCGAGAAGTAGGGTCCGACACGCCAGGAATGTTGTCAAATATTACATCCGAGATGTTAGGTTGCCTTACGTTAGGATATATAATGTTATAGACGTATATACTGTTCCCACCGAGAAGTAGGGTTCGACACGCCAGGAATGTTGTCAAATATTACATACGAGATGTTAGGTGGCCTTAGATTAGGATATATACCGCTATAGACGTATATACTGTTCCCTCCGAGATGTAGGGTTCGACAGGCCAGGAATGTTGTCAAATATTGCATCCGAGATGTTAGGTTGCCTTAGATTAGGATATACAACGTTATAGACGCATATAATGTTCCCACCGAGAAGTAGGGTCCGACACGCCTGGAATGTTGTAGAATAATACATCCGAGATGTCAGGTTGCCTTAGGTTAGGATATATAACGTTATAGACGTATATAATGTTCCCTCCGAGAAATAGGGTTCGACAGGCCAGGAATGTTGTCAAATATTGCATCCGAGATGTTAGGTTGCCTTAGGTTAGCATATATAGCGTTATAGATGCACGTAATGTTACCACAGAGACGTAGGGTTCCAACACGCCTGGAATGTTGTCAAATGTTATATCCGAGATGTTAGGTTGCCTTAGGTTAGGATATATGACGTTACAGACGTATATACTGTTCCCACCGAGAAGTAGGGTCCGACAGGCCAGGAATGTTGTCAAATATTGCATCCGAGATGTTAGGTTGCCTTAGATTAGGATATACAACGTTATAGACGCATATAATGTTCCCACCGAGAAGTAGGGTCCGACACGCCTGGAATGTTGTAGAATAATACATCCGAGATGTCAGGTTGCCTTAGGTTAGGATATATAACGTTATAGACGTATATACTGTTCCCTCCGAGAAATAGGGTTCGACAGGCCAGGAATGTTGTGAAATATTGCATCCGAGATGTTAGGTTGCCTTAGGTTAGCATATATAACGTTATAGACGCACGTAATGTTACCACCGAGACGTAAGGTTCCAACACGCCTGGAATGTTGTCAAATGTTATATCCGAGATGTTAGGTTGCCTTAGGTTAGGATATATACCGTTATAGACGCATATAATGTTACCACCGAGACGTAGGGACCGACATGCCTGGAATGTTGTCAAATGTTACATCCGAGATGTTAGGTTGCCTTAGGTTAGGATATATAACGTTATAGACGCATGTAACGTTACCACCGAGACGTAGGGACCGACACACCTGGAATGTTGACAAATGTTACATCCGAGATGTTAGGTTGCCTTAGATTAGGATATACAACGTTATAGACGCATATAATGTTCCCACCGAGAAGTAGGGTCCGACACGCCTGGAATGTTATAGAATAATACATCCGAGATGTCAGGTTGCCTTAGGTTAGGATATATAACGTTATAGACGTATATACTGTTCCCTCCGAGAAATAGGGTTCGACAGGGCAGGAGTGTTGTCAAATATTGCATCCGAGATGTTAGGTTGCATTAGGATAGCATATATAACGTTATAGACGCACGTAATGTTACCACCGAGACGTAGGGTTCCAACACGCCTGGAATGTTGTCAAATGTTATATCCGAGATGTTAGGTTGCCTTAGGTTAGGATCTATGACGTTACAGACGTATATACTGTTCCCACCGAGAAGTAGGGTTCGACAGGCTAGGAATGTTGTCAAATATTGCATCCGAGATGTTAGGTTGCCTTAGATAAGGATATATAACGTTATAGACGCATATAATGTTACCACCGAGACGTAGGGACCGACATGCCTGGAATGTTGTCAAATGTTACATCCGAGATGTTAGGTTGCCTTAGGTTAGGATATATAACGTTATAGACGCATGTAACGTTACCACCGAGACGTAGGGACCGACAGGCCTGGAATGTTGTAAAATGTTACATCCGAGATGTTAGGTTGCCTTAGGTTAGGATATATGACGTTATAGACGTATATGCTGTTCCCTCCGAGAAGTAGGGTTTGACAGGCCAGGAATGTTGTCAAATATTGCATCCGAGATCTCAGGTTGCCTTATGTTAGCATATATAACGTTATAGACGCACGTAATGTTACCACCGAGACGTAGGGTTCCAACACGCCGGGAATGTTGTCAAATGTTATATCCGAGATGTTAGGTTGCCTTAGGTTAGGATATATGACGTTACAGACATATATACTGTTCCCACCGAGAAGTAGGGTCCGACACGCCAGGAATGTTGTCAAATATTACATCCGAGATGTTAGGTTGCCTTACGTTAGGATATATAATGTTATAGACGTATATACTGTTCCCACCGAGAAGTAGGGTTCGACACGCCAGGAATGTTGTCAAATATTACATACGAGATGTTAGGTGGCCTTAGATTAGGATATATACCGCTATAGACGTATATACTGTTCCCTCCGAGATGTAGGGTTCGACAGGCCAGGAATGTTGTCAAATATTGCATCCGAGATGTTAGGTTGCCTTAGATTAGGATATACAACGTTATAGACGCATATAATGTTCCCACCGAGAAGTAGGGTCCGACACGCCTGGAATGTTGTAGAATAATACATCCGAGATGTCAGGTTGCCTTAGGTTAGGATATATAACGTTATAGACGTATATAATGTTCCCTCCGAGAAATAGGGTTCGACAGGCCAGGAATGTTGTCAAATATTGCATCCGAGATGTTAGGTTGCCTTAGGTTAGCATATATAGCGTTATAGATGCACGTAATGTTACCACAGAGACGTAGGGTTCCAACACGCCTGGAATGTTGTCAAATGTTATATCCGAGATGTTAGGTTGCCTTAGGTTAGGATATATGACGTTACAGACGTATATACTGTTCCCACCGAGAAGTAGGGTCCGACAGGCCAGGAATGTTGTCAAATATTACATCCGAGATGTTAGGTTGCCTTAGGTTAGGATATATAACGTTATAGACGTATATACTGTTCCCACCGAGAAGTAGGGTTCGACACGCCAGGAATGTTGTCAAATATTACATACGAGATGTTAGGTGGCCTTCGGTTAGGATATATAACGTTATAGACGCATGTAATGTTACCACCGAGACGTAGGGACCGACAGGCCTGGAATGTTGTAAAATGTTACATCCGAGATGTTAGGTTGCCTAAGATTAGGATATATACCGCTATAGACGCATGTAATGTTACCACCGAGACGTAGGGACCGACACGCCTGGAATGTTGTCAGATGTTACATCCGAGATGTTAGGTTGCCTTAGGCTAGGATATATGACGTTATAGATGTATATGCTGTTCCCTCCGAGAAGTAGGGTTCGACAGACCAGGAATGTTGTCAAATATTGCATCCGAGATGTTATGTTGCCTTAGGTTAGGATATATAACGTTATAGACGCATATAATGTTACCACCGAGACGTAGGGACCGACATGCCTGGAATGTTGTCAAATGTTACATCCGAGATGTTAGGTTGCCTTAGGTTAGGATATATAACGTTATAGACGCATGTAACGTTACCACCGAGACGTTGGGACCGACACACCTGGAATGTTGTCAAATGTTACATCCGAGATGTTAGGTTGCCTTAGGTTAGGATATATGACGTTATAGACGTATATGCTGTTCCCTCCGAGAAGTAGGGTTTGACAGGCCAGGAATGTTGTCAAATATTGCATCCGAGATGTCAGGTTGCCTTAGATTAGGATATATACCGTTATAGACGCACGTAATGTTACCACCGAGACGTAGGGTTCCAACACGCCTGGAATGTTGTCAAATGTTATATCCGAGATGTTAAGTTCCCTTAGGTTAGGATATATGACGTTACTGACGTATATACTGTTCCCACCGAGAAGTAGGGTCCGACACGCCAGGAATGTTGTCAAATATTACATCCGAGATGTTAGGTTGCCTTAGGTTAGGATATATAACGTTATAGACGTATATACTGTTCCCACCGAGAAGTAGGGTTCGACACGCCAGGAATGTTGTCAAATATTACATATGAGATGTTAGGTGGCCTTAGGTTAGGATATATAACGTTATAGACGCATGTAATGTTACCACCGAGACGTAGGGACCGGCAGGCCTGGAATGTTGTAAAATGTTACATCCGAGATGTTAGGTTGCCTAAGATTAGGATATATACCGCTATAGACGCATATAATGTTCCCACCGAGAAGTAGGGTCCGACACGCCTGGAATGATGTAGAATATTACATCCGAGATGTCAGGTTGCCCTAGGTTAGGATATATAACGTTATAGACGTATATACTGTTCCCTCCGAGAAATAGGGTTCGACAGGCCAGGAATGTTGTCAAATATTGCATCCGAGATGTTAGGTTGCCTTAGATAAGGATATATAACGTTATAGACGCATATAATGTTACCACCGAGACGTAGGGACCGACATGCCTGGAATGTTGTCAAATGTTACATCCGAGATGTTAGGTTGCCTTAGGTTAGGATATATAACGTTATGGACGCATGTAAGGTTACCACCGAGACGTAGGGACCGACACACCTGGAATGTTGTCAAATGTTACATCCGAGATGTTAGGTTGCCTTAGGTTAGGATATATGACGTTATAGACGTATATGCTGTTCCCTCCGAGAAGTAGGGTTTGACAGGCCAGGAATGTTGTCAAATATTGCATCCGAGATGTTAGGTTGCCTTAGGTTAGCATATATAACGTTATAGACGCACGTAATGTTACCACCGAGACGTAGGGTTCCAACACGCCGGGAATGTTGTCAAATGTTATATCCGAGATGTTAGGTTGCCTTAGGTTAGGATATATGACGTTACAGACATATGTACTGTTCCCACCGAGAAGTAGGGTCCGACACGACAGGAATGTTGTCAAATATTACATCCGAGATGTTAGGTTGCCTTACGTTAGGATATATAACGTTATGGACGTATATACTCTTCCCACCGAGAAGTAGGGTTCGACACGCCAGGAATGTTGTCAAATATTACATACGAGATGTTAGGTGGCCTTAGATTAGGATATATACCGCTATAGACGTATATACTGTTCCCTCCGAGATGTAGGGTTCGACAGGCCAGGAATGTTGTCAAATATTGCATCCGAGATGTTAGGTTGCCTTAGATTAGGATATACAACGTTATAGACGCATATAATGTTCCCACCGAGAAGTAGGGTCCGACACGCCTGGAATGTTGTAGAATAATACATCCGAGATGTCAGGTTGCCTTAGGTTAGGATATATAACGTTATAGACGTATATACTGTTCCCTCCGAGAAATAGGGTTCGACAGGCCAGGAATGTTGTGAAATATTGCATCCGAGATGTTAGGTTGCCTTAGGTTAGCATATATAACGTTATAGACGCACGTAATGTTACCACCGAGACGTAAGGTTCCAACACGCCTGGAATGTTGTCAAATGTTATATCCGAGATGTTAGGTTGCCTTAGGTTAGGATATATACCGTTATAGACGCATATAATGTTACCACCGAGACGTAGGGACCGACATGCCTGGAATGTTGTCAAATGTTACATCCGAGATGTTAGGTTGCCTTAGGTTAGGATATATAACGTTATAGACGCATGTAACGTTACCACCGAGACGTAGGGACCGACACACCTGGAATGTTGACAAATGTTACATCCGAGATGTTAGGTTGCCTTAGATTAGGATATACAACGTTATAGACGCATATAATGTTCCCACCGAGAAGTAGGGTCCGACACGCCTGGAATGTTGTAGAATAATACATCCGAGATGTCAGGTTGCCTTAGGTTAGGATAAATAACGTTATAGACGTATATACTGTTCCCTCCGAGAAATTGGGTTCGACAGGCCAGGAATGTTGTCAAATATTGCATCCGAGATGTTAGGTTGCCTTAGGATAGCATATATAACGTTATAGACGCACGTAATGTTACCACCGAGACGTAGGGTTCCAACACGCCTGGAATGTTGTCAAATGTTATATCCGAGATGTTAGGTTGCCTTAGGTTAGGATATATGACGTTACAGACGTATATACTGTTCCCACCGAGAAGTAGGGTCCGACACGCCAGGAATGTTGTAAAATGTTACATCCGAGATGTTAGGTTGCCAATGATTAGGATATATACCGCTATAGACGCATGTAATGTTATCACCGAGAAGTAGGGTTCGACACCCCAGGAATGTTGTCAAATGTTATATCCGAGATGTTAGGTTGCCTTAGGTTAGGATATATGACGTTACAGACGTATATACTGTTCCCACCGAGAAGTAGGGTCCGACACGCCAGGAATGTTGTAAAATGTTACATCCGAGATGTTAGGTTGCCTAAGATTAGGGTATATACCGCTATAGACGCATGTAATGTTATCACCGAGACGTAGGGACCGACACGCCGGGAATGTTGTCAAATGTTACATCCGAGATGTTGGGTTGCCTTAGGTTAGGATATATGACGTTATAGACGTATATGCTGTTCCCTCCGAGAAGTAGGATTCGACAGGCCAGGAATGTTGTCAAACATTGCATCCGAGATGTTAAGTTGCCTTAGGTTAGGATATATAACGTTATAGACGCATGTAATGTTACCACCGAGACGTAGGGACCGACACGCCTGGAATGTTGTCAAATGTTACATCCGGGATGTTAGGTTGCCTTAGATAAGTATATACAACGTTATAGACGCATATAATGTTCCCACCGAGAAGTAGGTACCGACACGCCTGGAATGATGTAGAATATTACATCCGAGATGTCAGGTTGCCTTAGGTTAGGATATATAACGTTATAGACGTATATGCTGTTCCCTCCGAGAAGTAGGGTTCGACAGGCTAGGAATGTTGTCAAATATTGCATCCGAGATGTTAGGTTGCCTTAGATAAGGATATATAACGTTATAGACGCATATAATGTTACCACCGAGACGTAGGGACCGACATGCCTGGAATGTTGTCAAATGTTACATCCGAGATGTTAGGTTGCCTAAGATTAGGATATATACCGTTATAGACGCATATAATGTTACCACCGAGACGTAGGGACCGATATGCCTGGAATGTTGTCAAATGTTACATCCGAGATGTTAGGTTGCCTTAGGTTAGGATATATAACGTTATAGACGCATGTAACGATACCACCGAGACGTAGGGACCGACACACCTGGAATGTTGACAAATGTTACATCCGAGATGTTAGGTTGCCTTAGATTAGGATATACAACGTTATAGACGCATATAATGTTCCCACCGAGAAGTAGGGTCCGACACGCCTGGAATGTTATAGAATAATACATCCGAGATGTCAGGTTGCCTTAGGTTAGGATATATAACGTTATAGACGTATATACTGTTCCCTCCGAGAAATAGGGTTCGACAGGCCAGGAATGTTGTCAAATATTGCATCCGAGATGTTAGGTTGCCTTAGGATAGCATATATAACGTTATAGACGCACGTAATGTTACCACCGAGACGTAGGGTTCCAACACGCCTGGAATGTTGTCAAATGTTATATCCGAGATGTTAGGTTGCCTTAGGTTAGGATATATGATGTTACAGACGTATATACTGTTCCCACCGAGAAGTAGGGTCCGACACGCCAGGAATGTTGTAAAATGTTACATCCGAGATGTTAGGTTGCCAATGATTAGGATATATACCGCTATAGACGCATGTAATGTTATCACCGAGAAGTAGGGTTCGACAACCCAGGAATGTTGTCAAATGTTATATCCGAGATGTTAGGTTGCCTTAGGTTAGGATATATGACGTTACAGACGTATATACTGTTCCCACCGAGAAGTAGGGTCCGACACGCCAGGAATGTTGTAAAATGTTACATCCGAGATGTTAGGTTGCCTAAGATTAGGGTATATACCGCTATAGACGCATGTAATGTTATCACCGAGACGTAGGGACCGACACGCCGGGAATGTTGTCAAATGTTACATCCGAGATGTTGGGTTGCCTTAGGTTAGGATATATGACGTTATAGACGTATATGCTGTTCCCTCCGAGAAGTAGGATTCGACAGGCCAGGAATGTTGTCAAACATTGCATCGGAGATGTTAAGTTGCCTTAGGTTAGGATATATAACGTTATAGACGCATGTAATGTTACCACCGAGACGTAGGGACCGACACGCCTGGAATGTTGTCAAATGTTACATCCGGGATGTTAGGTTGCCTTAGATAAGTATATACAACGTTATAGACGCATATAATGTTCCCACCGAGAAGTAGGTACCGACACGCCTGGAATGATGTAGAATATTACATCCGAGATGTCAGGTTGCCTTAGGTTAGGATATATAACGTTATAGACGTAGATACTGTTCCCTCCGAGAAGTAGGGTTCGACAGGCTAGGAATGTTGTCAAATATTGCATCCGAGATGTTAGGTTGCCTTAGATAAGGATATGTAACGTTATAGACGCATATAATGTTACCACCGAGACGTAGGGACCGACATGCCTGGAATGTTGTCAAATGTTACATCCGAGATGTTAGGTTGCCTAAGATTAGGATATATACCGTTATAGACGCATATAATGTTACCACCGAGACGTAGGGACCGATATGCCTGGAATGTTGTCAAATGTTACATCCGAGATGTTAGGTTGCCTTAGGTTAGGATATATAACGTTATAGACGCATGTAACGATACCACCGAGACGTTGGGACCGACACACCTGGAATGTTGACAAATGTTACATCCGAGATGTTAGGTTGCCTTAGATTAGGATATACAACGTTATAGACGCATATAATGTTCCCACCGAGAAGTAGGGTCCGACACGCCTGGAATGTTATAGAATAATACATCCGAGATGTCAGGTTGCCTTAGGTTAGGATATATAACGTTATAGACGTATATACTGTTCCCTCCGAGAAATAGGGTTCGACAGGGCAGGAGTGTTGTCAAATATTGCATCCGAGATGTTAGGTTGCATTAGGATAGCATATATAACGTTATAGACGCACGTAATGTTACCACCGAGACGTAGGGTTCCAACACGCCTGGAATGTTGTCAAATGTTATATCCGAGATGTTAGGTTGCCTTAGGTTAGGATCTATGACGTTACAGACGTATATACTGTTCCCACCGAGAAGTAGGGTTCGACCGGCTAGGAATGTTGTCAAATATTGCATCCGAGATGTTAGGTTGCCTTAGATAAGGATATATAACGTTATAGACGCATATAATGTTACCACCGAGACGTAGGGACCGACATGCCTGGAATGTTGTCAAATGTTACATCCGAGATGTTAGGTTGCCTTAGGTTAGGATATATAACGTTATAGACGCATGTAACGTTACCACCGAGACGTAGGGACCGACAGGCCTGGAATGTTGTAAAATGTTACATCCGAGATGTTAGGTTGCCTTAGGTTAGGATATATGACGTTATAGACGTATATGCTGTTCCCTCCGAGAAGTAGGGTTTGACAGGCCAGGAATGTTGTCAAATATTGCATCCGAGATCTCAGGTTGCCTTATGTTAGCATATATAACGTTATAGACGCACGTAATGTTACCACCGAGACGTAGGGTTCCAACACGCCGGGAATGTTGTCAAATGTTATATCCGAGATGTTAGGTTGCCTTAGGTTAGGACATATGACGTTACAGACATATATACTGTTCCCACTGAGAAGTAGGGTCCGACACGCCAGGAATGTTGTCAAATATTACATCCGAGATGTTAGGTTGCCTTACGTTAGGATATATAACGTTATAGACGTATATACTGTTCCCACCGAGAAGTAGGGTTCGACACGCCAGGAATGTTGTCAAATATTACATACGAGATGTTAGGTGGCCTTAGATTAGGATATATACCGCTATAGACGTATATACTGTTCCCTCCGAGATGTAGGGTTCGACAGGCCAGGAATGTTGTCAAATATTGCATCCGAGATGTTAGGTTGCCTTAGATTAGGATATACAACGTTATAGACGCATATAATGTTCCCACCGAGAAGTAGGGTCCGACACGCCTGGAATGTTGTAGAATAATACATCCGAGATGTCAGGTTGCCTTAGGTTAGGATATATAACGTTATAGACGTATATAATGTTCCCTCCGAGAAATAGGGTTCGACAGGCCAGGAATGTTGTCAAATATTGCATCCGAGATGTTAGGTTGCCTTAGGTTAGCATATATAGCGTTATAGATGCACGTAATGTTACCACAGAGACGTAGGGTTCCAACACGCCTGGAATGTTGTCAAATGTTATATCCGAGATGTTAGGTTGCCTTAGGTTAGGATATATGACGTTACAGACGTATATACTGTTCCCACCGAGAAGTAGCGTCCGACAGGCCAGGAATGTTGTCAAATATTACATCCGAGATGTTAGGTTGCCTTAGGTTAGGATATATAACGTTATAGACGTATATACTGTTCCCACCGAGAAGTAGGGTTCGACACGCCAGGAATGTTGTCAAATATTACATACGAGATGTTAGGTGGCCTTAGGTTAGGATATATAACGTTATAGACGCATGTAATGTTACCACCGAGACGTAGGGACCGACAGGCCTGGAATGTTGTAAAATGTTACATCCGAGATTATAGGTTGCCTAAGATTAGGATATATACCGCTATAGACGCATGTAATGTTACCACCGAGACGTAGGGACCGACACGCCTGGAATGTTGTCAGATGTTACATCCGAGATGTTAGGTTGCCTTAGGCTAGGATATATGACGTTATAGATGTATATGCTGTTCCCTCCGAAAAGTAGGGTTCGACAGGCCAGGAATGTTGTCAAATATTGCATCCGAGATGTTAGGTTGCCTTAGGTTAGGATATATAACGTTACAGACGTATATACTGTTCCCACCGAGAAGTAGGGTCCGACACGCCAGGAATGTTGTCAAATATTACATCCGAGATGTTAGGTTGCCTTAGGTTAGGATATATAACGTTATAGACGTATATACTGTTCCCACCGAGAAGTAGGGTTCGAAACGCCAGGAATGTTGTCAAATATTACATACGAGATGTTAGGTGGCCTTAGATTAGGATATATACCGCTATAGACGTATATGCTGTTCCCTCTGAGAAGTAGGGTTTGACAGGCCAGGAATGTTGTCAAATATTGCATCCGAGATGTTAGGTTGCCTTAGGTTAGCATATATAACGTTATAGACGCACGTAATGTTACCACCGAGAAGTAGGGTTCCAACACGCCGGGAATGTTGTCAAATGTTATATCCGAGATGTTAGGTTGCCTTAGGTTAGGATATATGACGTTACAGACATATATACTGTTCCCACCGAGAAGTAGGGTCCGACATGCCAGGAATGTTGTAAAATGTTACATCCGAGATGTTAGGTTGCCTAAGATTAGGGTATATACCGCTATAGACGCATGTAATGTTATCACCGAGACGTAGGGACCGACACGCCTGGAATGTTCTCAAATGTTACATCCGAGATGTTGGGTTGCCTTAGGTTAGGATATATGACGTTATAGACGTATATGCTGTTCCCTCCGAGAAGTAGGATTCGACAGGCCAGGAATGTTGTCAAACATTGCATCCGAGATGTTAAGTTGCCTTAGGTTAGGATATATAACGTTATAGACGCATGTAATGTTACCACCGAGACGTAGGGACCGACACGCCTGGAATGTTGTCAAATGTTACATCCGGGATGTTAGGTTGCCTTAGATAAGTATATACAACGTTATAGACGCATATAATGTTCCCACCGAGAAGTAGGTACCGACACGCCTGGAATGATGTAGAATATTACATCCGAGATGTCAGGTTGCCTTAGGTTAGGATATATAACGTTATAGACGTATATACTGTTCCCTCCGAGAAGTAGGGTTCGACAGGCTAGGAATGTTGTCAAATATTGCATCCGAGATGTTAGGTTGCCTTAGATAAGGATATATAACGTTATAGACGCATATAATGTTACCACCGAGACGTAGGGACCGACATGCCTGGAATGTTGTCAAATGTTACATCCGAGATGTTAGGTTGCCTAAGATTAGGATATATACCGTTATAGACGCATATAATGTTACCACCGAGACGTAGGGACCGACATGCCTGGAATGTTGTCAAATGTTACATCCGAGATGTTAGGTTGCCTTAGGTTAGGATATATAACGTTATAGACGCATGTAACGTTACCACCGAGACGTAGGGACCGACACACCTGAAATGTTGTCAAATGTTACATCCGAGATGTTAGGTTGCCTTAGATTAGGATACACAACGTTATAGACGCATATAATGTTCCCACCGAGAAGTAGGGTCCGACACGCCTGGAATGTTGTAGAATAATACATCCGAGATGTCAGGTTGCCTTAGGTTAGGATATATAACGTTATAGACGTATATACTGTTCCCTCCGAGAAATAGGGTTCGACAGGGCAGGAGTGTTGTCAAATATTGCATCCGAGATGTTAGGTTGCCTTAGGATAGCATATATAACGTTATAGACGCACGTAATGTTACCACCGAGACGTAGGGTTCCAACACGCCTGGAATGTTGTCAAATGTTATATCCGAGATGTTAGGTTGCCTTAGGTTAGGATATATGACGTTACAGACGTATATACTGTTCCCACCGAGAAGTAGGGTCCGACATGCCAGGAATGTTGTAAAATGTTACATCCGAGATGTTAGGTTGCCTAAGATTAGGGTATATACCGCTATAGACGCATGTAATGTTATCACCGAGACGTAGGGACCGACACGCCTGGAATGTTGTCAAATGTTACATCCGAGATGTTAGGTTGCCTTAGGTTAGGATATATGACGTTATAGACGTATATGCTGTTCCCTCCGAGAAGTAGGATCGACAGGCCAGGAATGTTGTCAAACATTGCATCCGAGATGTTAAGTTGCCTTAGGTTAGGATATATAACGTTATAGACGCATGTAATGTTACCACCGAGACGTAGGGACCGACACGCCTGGAATGTTGTCAAATGTTACATCCGGGATGTTAGGTTGCCTTAGATAAGTATATACAACGTTATAGACGCATATAATGTTCCCACCGAGAAGTAGGTACCGACACGCCTGGAATGATGTAGAATATTACATCCGAGATGTCAGGTTGCCTTAGGTTAGGATATATAACGTTATAGACGTATATACTGTTCCCTCCGAGAAGTAGGGTTCGACAGGCTAGGAATGTTGTCAAATATTGCATCCGAGATGTTAGGTTGCCTTAGATAAGGATATATAACGTTATAGACGCATATAATGTTACCACCGAGACGTAGGGACCGACATGCCTGGAATGTTGTCAAATGTTACATCCGAGATGTTAGGTTGCCTAAGATTAGGATATATACCGTTATAGACGCATATAATGTTACCACCGAGACGTAGGGACCGACATGCCTGGAATGTTGTCAAATGTTACATCCGAGATGTTAGGTTGCCTTAGGTTAGGATATATAACGTTATAGACGCATGTAACGTTACCACCGAGACGTAGGGACCGACACAACTGGAATGTTGACAAATGTTATATCCGAGATGTTAGGTTGCCTTAGATTAGGATATACAACGTTATAGACGCATATAATGTTCCCACCGAGAAGTAGGGTCCGACACGCCTGGAATGTTGTAGAATAATACATCCGAGATGTCAGGTTGCCTTAGGTTAGGATATATAACGTTATAGACGTATATACTGTTCCCTCCGAGAAATAGGGTTCGACAGTCCAGGAATGTTGTCAAATATTGCATCCGAGATGTTAGGTTGCCTTAGGATAGCATATATAACGTTATAGACGCACGTAATGTTACCACCGAGACGTAGGGTTCCAACACGCCTGGAATGTTGTCAAATGTTATATCCGAGATGTTAGGTTGCCTTAGGTTAGGATTTATGACGTTACAGACGTATATACTGTTCGCACCGAGAAGTAGGGTCCGACACGCCAGGAATGTTGTAAAATGTTACATCCGAGATGTTAGGTTGCCTATGATTAGGATATATACCGCTATAGACGCATGTAATGTTATCACCGAGACGTACGGTCCGACACGCCTGGAATGTTGTCAAATGTTACATCCGAGATGTTAGGTTGCCTTAGGTTAGGATATATGACGTTATAGACGTATATGCTGTTCCCCCCGAGAAGTAGGATTCGACAGGCCAGGAATGTTGTCAAACATTGCATCCGAGATGTTAGGTTGCCTTAGGTTAGGATATATAACGTTATAGACGCATGTAATGTTACCACCGAGACGTAGGGACCGACACGCCTGGAATGTTGTCAAATGTCACATCCGGGATGTTAGGTTGCCTTAGATAAGTATATACAACGTTATAGACGCATATAATGTTCCCACCGAGAAGTAGGGTCCGACACGCCTGGAATGATGTAGAATATTACATCCGAGATGTCAGGTTGCCTTAGGTTAGGATATATAACGTTATAGACGTATATACTGTTCCCTCCGAGAAGTAGGGTTCGACAGGCTAGGAATGTTGTCAAATATTGCATCCGAGATGTTAGGTTGCCTTAGATAAGGATATATAACGTTATAGACGCATATAATGTTACCACCGAGACGTAGGGACCGACATGCCTGGAATGTTGTCAAATGTTACATCCGAGATGTTAGGTTGCCTTAGGTTAGGATATATAACGTTATAGACGCATGTAACGTTACCACCGAGACGTAGGGACCGACACACCTGGAATGTTGTCAAATGTTACATCCGAGATGTTAGGTTGCCTTAGGTTAGGATATATGACGTAATAGACGTATATGCTGTTCCCTCCGAGAAGTAGGGTTTGACAGGCCAGGAATGTTGTCAAATATTGCATCCGAGATGTCAGGTTGCCTTAGGTTAGCATATATAACGTTATAGACGCACGTAATGTTACCACCGAGACGTAGGGTTCCAACACGCCGGGAATGTTGTCAAATGTTATATCCGAGATGTTAGATTGCCTTAGGTTAGGATATATGACGTTACAGACATATATACTGTTCCCACCGAGAAGTAGGGTCCGACACGCCAGGAATGTTGTCAAATATTACATCCGAGATGTTAGGTTGCCTTACGTTAGGATATATAACGTTATAGACGTATATACTGTTCCCACCGAGAAGTAGGGTTCGACACGCCAGGAATGTTGTCAAATATTACATACGAGATGTTAGGTGGCCTTAGATTAGGATATATACCGCTATAGACGTATATACTGTTCCCTCCGAGATGTAGGGTTCGACAGGCCAGGAATGTTGTCAAATATTGCATCCGAGATGTTAGGTTGCCTTAGATTAGGATATATAACGTTATAGACGCATATAATGTTCCCACCGAGAAGTAGGGTCCGACACGCCTGGAATGTTGTAGAATAATACATCCGAGATGTCAGGTTGCCTTAGGTTAGGATATATAACGTTATAGACGTATATAATGTTCCCTCCGAGAAATAGGGTTCGACAGGCCAGGAATGTTGTCAAATATTGCATCCGAGATGTTAGGTTGCCTTAGGTTAGCATATATAGCGTTATAGATGCACGTAATGTTACCACAGAGACGTACGGTTCCAACACGCCTGGAATGTTGTCAAATGTTATATCCGAGATGTTAGGTTGCCTTAGGTTAGGATATATGACGTTACAGACGTATATACTGTTCCCACCGAGAAGTAGGGTCCGACAGGCCAGGAATGTTGTCAAATATTACATCCGAGATGTCAGGTTGCCTTAGGTTAGGATATATAACGTTATAGACGTATATACTGTTCCCACCGAGAAGTAGGGTTCGACACGCCAGGAATGTTGTCAAATATTACATACGAGATGTTAGGTGGCCTTAGGTTAGGATATATAACGTTATAGACGCATGTAATGTTACCACCGAGACGTAGGGACCGACAGGCCTGGAATGTTGTAAAATGTTACATCCGAGATGTTAGGTTGCCTAAGATTAGGATATATACCGCTATAGACGCATGTAATGTTACCACCGAGACGTAGGGACCGACACGCCTGGAATGTTGTCAGATGTTACATCCGAGATGTTAGGTTGCCTTAGGCTAGGATATATGACTTTATAGATGTATATGCTGTTCCCTCCGAGAAGTAGGGTTCGACAGGCCAGGAATGTTGTCAAATATTGCATCCGAGATGTTAGGTTGCCTTAGGTTAGGATATATAACGTTACAGACGTATATACTGTTCCCACCGAGAAGTAGGGTCCGACACGCCAGGAATGTTGTCAAATATTACATCCGAGATGTTAGGTTGCCTTAGGTTAGGATATATAACGTTATAGACGTATATACTGTTCCCACCGAGACGTAGGGACCGACAGGCCTGGAATGTTGTCAAATGTTACATCCGAGATGTTAGGTTGCCTTAGGTTAGGATATATAACGTTATAGACGTATATACTGTTCCCACCGAGAAGTAGGGTTCGAAACGCCAGGAATGTTGTCAAATATAACATACGAGATGTTAGGTGGCCTTAGATTAGGATATATACCGCTATAGACGTATATGCTGTTCCCTCTGAGAAGTAGGGTTTGACAGGCCAGGAATGTTGTCAAATATTGCATCCGAGATGTTAGGTTGCCTTAGGTTAGCATATATAACGTTATAGACGCACGTAATGTTACCACCGAGAAGTAGGGTTCCAACACGCCGGGAATGTTGTCAAATGTTATATCCGAGATGTTAGGTTGCCTTAGGTTAGGATATATGACGTTACAGACATATATACTGTTCCCACCGAGAAGTAGGGTCCGACACGCCAGGAATGTTGTCAAATATTACATCCGAGATGTTAGGTTGCCTTACGTTAGGATATATAACGTTATAGACGTATATACTGTTCCCACCGAGAAGTAGGGTTCGACACGCCAGGAATGTTGTCAAATATTACATACGAGATGTTAGGTGGCCTTAGATTAGGATATATACCTCTATAGACGTATATACTGTTCCCTCCGAGATGTAGGGTTCGACAGGCCAGGAATGTTGTCAAATATTGCATCCGAGATGTTAGGTTGCCTTAGATTAGGATATACAACGTTATAGACGCATATAATGTTCCCACCGAGAAGTAGGGTCCGACACGCCTGGAATGTTGTAGAATAATACATACGAGTTGTCAGGTTGCCTTAGGTTAGGATATATAACGTTATAGACGTATATACTGTTCCCTCCGAGAAATAGGGCTCGACAGGCCAGGAATGTCGTCAAATATTGCATCCGAGATGTTAGGTTGCCTAAGATTAGGATATATACCGTTATAGACGCATATAATGTTACCACCGAGACGTAGGGACCGACATGCCTGGAATGTTGCCAAATGTTACATCCGAGATGTTAGGTTGCCTTAGGTTAGGATATATAACGTTATAGACGCATGTAACGTTACCACCGAGACGTAGGGACCGACACACCTGAAATGTTGTCAAATGTTACATCCGAGATGTTAGGTTGCCTTAGATTAGGATATACAACGTTATAGACGCATATAATGTTCCCACCGAGAAGTAGGGTCCGACACGCCTGGAATGATGTAGAATAATACATCCGAGATGTCAGGTTGCCTTAGGTTAGGATATATAACGTTATAGACGTATATACTGTTCCCTCCGAGAAATAGGGCTCGACAGGCCAGGAATGTCGTCAAATATTGCATCCGAGATGTTAGGTTGCCTAAGATTAGGATATATACCGCTATAGACGCATGTAATGTTACCACCGAGACGTAGGGACCGACACGCCAGGAATGTTGACAAATATTACATACGAGATGTTAGGTGGCCTTAGGTTAGGATATATAACGATATAGACGCATGTAATGTTACCAGCGAGACGTAGGGACCGACACGCCTGGAATGTTGTCAAATGTTACATCCGAGATGTTAGGTTGCCTTACGTTAGGATATATGACGTTATAGACGTATATACTGTTCCCTCCGAGATGTAGGGTTCGACAGGCCAGGAATGTTGTCAAATATTACATACGAGATGTTAGGTGGCCTTAGATTAGGATATATACCGCTATAGACGTATAAACTTTTCCCTCCGAGATGTAGGGTTCGACAGGCCAGGAATGTTGTCAAATATTGCATCCGAGATGTTAGGTTGCCTTAGATTAGGATATACAACGTTATAGACGCATATAATGTTCCCACCGAGAAGTAGGGTCCGACACGCCTGGAATGTTGTAGAATAATACATCCGAGATGTCAGGTTGCCTTAGGTTAGGATATATAACGTTATAGACGTATATAATGTTCCCTCCGAGAAATAGGGTTCGACAGGCCAGGAATGTTGTCAAATATTGCATCCGAGATGTTAGGTTGCCTTAGATTAGGATATGCAACGTTATAGACGCATATAATGTTACCACCGAGAAGTAAGGTCCGACACGCCTGGAAGGTTGTAGAATATTACATCCGAGATATTAGGTTGCCTTAGGTTAGGATATATAACGTTATAGACGTACATACTGTTCCCTCCGAGAAGTAGGGTTCGACAGGCAAGGAATGTTGTCAAATATTGCATCCGAGATGTTAGATTGCCTTAGATTACGATATCGACCGTTATGGACGCATATAATATTCCCACCGAAAAGTATGCACCGACGCGCGAGGAATATTGTACAATATTACGTCTGAGATAATAGGTTGCCTTAGATTATGATATACAACGTTATAGACTCATATAATGTTCCCACCGAGAAGTAGGGTCCGACACGCCTTGAATGATGTAGAATATTACATCCGAGATGTCAGGTTGCCTTCGGTTAGGATATATAACGTTATAGACATATATACTGTTCCCTCCGAGAAGTAGGGTTCGACAGGCCAGGAATGTTGTCAAATATTGCATCCGAGATGTTAGGTTGCCTTAGATAAGGATATACAACGTTATAGACGCATATAATGTTCCCACCGAGAAGTACGGTCCGACACGCCTGGAAGGTTGTAGAATATTACATCCGAGATGTTAGGTTGCCCTAGGTTAGGATATATAACGTTATAGACGTATATACTGTTCCCTCCGATAAGTAGGGTTCGACAGGCTAGGAATGTTGTCAAATATTGCATCCGAGATGTTAGGTTGCCTTAGATAAAGATATATAACGTTATAGACGCATATAATGTTACCACCGAGACGTAGGGACCGACATGCCTGGAATGTTGTCAAATGTTACATCCGAGATGTTAGGTTGCCTTTGGTTAGGATATATAACGTTATAGACGCATGTAACGTTACCACCGAGACGTAGGGACCGACACACCTGGAATGTTGTCAAATGTTACATCCGAGATGTTAGGTTGCCTTAGGCTAGGATATATGACGCTATAGATGTATATGCTGTTCCCTCCGAGAAGTAGGGTTTGACAGGCCAGGAATGTTGTCAAATATTGCATCCGAGATGTCAGGTTGCCTTAGGTTAGCATATATAACGTTATAGACGCATGTAATGTTACCACCGAGACGTAGGGACCGACAGGCCTGGAATGTTGTAAAATGTTACATCCGAGATTATAGGTTGCCTAAGATTAGGATATATACCGCTATAGACGCATGTAATGTTACCACCGAGACGTAGGGACCGACACGCCTGGAATGTTGTCAGATGTTACATCCGAGATGTTAGGTTGCCTTAGGCTAGGATATATGACGTTATAGATGTATATGCTGTTCCCTCCGAAAAGTAGGGTTCGACAGGCCAGGAATGTTGTCAAATATTGCATCCGAGATGTTAGGTTGCCTTAGGTTAGGATATATAACGTTACAGACGTATATACTGTTCCCACCGAGAAGTAGGGTCCGACACGCCAGGAATGTTGTCAAATATTACATCCGAGATGTTAGGTTGCCTTAGGTTAGGATATATAACGTTATAGACGTATATACTGTTCCCACCGAGAAGTAGGGTTCGAAACGCCAGGAATGTTGTCAAATATTACATACGAGATGTTAGGTGGCCTTAGATTAGGATATATACCGCTATAGACGTATATGCTGTTCCCTCTGAGAAGTAGGGTTTGACAGGCCAGGAATTTTGTCAAATATTGCATCCGAGATGTTAGGTTGCCTTAGGTTAGCATATATAACGTTATAGACGCACGTAATGTTACCACCGAGAAGTAGGGTTCCAACACGCCGGGAATGTTGTCAAATGTTATATCCGAGATGTTAGGTTGCCTTAGGTTAGGATATATGACGTTACAGACATATATACTGTTCCCACCGAGAAGTAGGGTCCGACATGCCAGGAATGTTGTAAAATGTTACATCCGAGATGTTAGGTTGCCTAAGATTAGGGTATATACCGCTATAGACGCATGTAATGTTATCACCGAGACGTAGGGACCGACACGCCTGGAATGTTGTCAAATGTTACATCCGAGATGTTGGGTTGCCTTAGGTTAGGATATATGACGTTATAGACGTATATGCTGTTCCCTCCGAGAAGTAGGATTCGACAGGCCAGGAATGTTGTCAAACATTGCATCCGAGATGTTAAGTTGCCTTAGGTTAGGATATACAACGTTATAGACGCATGTAATGTTACCACCGAGACGTAGGGACCGACACGCCTGGAATGTTGTCAAATGTTACATCCGGGATGTTAGGTTGCCTTAGATAAGTATATACAACGTTATAGACGCATATAATGTTCCCACCGAGAAGTAGGTACCGACACGCCTGGAATGATGTAGAATATTACATCCGAGATGTCAGGTTGCCTTAGGTTAGGATATATAACGTTATAGACGTATATACTGTTCCCTCCGAGAAGTAGGGTTCGACAGGCTAGGAATGTTGTCAAATATTGCATCCGAGATGTTAGGTTGCCTTAGATAAGGATATATAACGTTATAGACGCATATAATGTTACCACCGAGACGTAGGGACCGACATGCCTGGAATGTTGTCAAATGTTACATCCGAGATGTTAGGTTGCCTAAGATTAGGATATATACCGTTATAGACGCATATAATGTTACCACCGAGACGTAGGGACCGACATGCCTGGAATGTTGTCAAATGTTACATCCGAGATGTTAGGTTGCCTTAGGTTAGGATATATAACGTTATAGACGCATGTAACGTTACCACCGAGACGTAGGGACCGACACACCTGAAATGTTGTCAAATGTTACATCCGCGATGTTAGGTTGCCTTAGATTAGGATATACAACGTTATAGACGCATATAATGTTCCCACCGAGAAGTAGGGTCCGACACGCCTGGAATGTTGTAGAATAATACATCCGAGATGTCAGGTTGCCTTAGGTTAGGATATATAACGTTATAGACGTATATACTGTTCCCTCCGAGAAATAGGGTTCGACAGGGCAGGAGTGTTGTCAAATATTGCATCCGAGATGTTAGGTTGCCTTAGGATAGCATATATAACGTTATAGACGCACGTAATGTTACCACCGAGACGTAGGGTTCCAACACGCCTGGAATGTTGTCAAATGTTATATCCGAGATGTTAGGTTGCCTTAGGTTAGGATATATGACGTTACAGACGTATATACTGTTCCCACCGAGAAGTAGGGTCCGACATGCCAGGAATGTTGTAAAATGTTACATCCGAGATGTTAGGTTGCCTAAGATTAGGGTATATACCGCTATAGACGCATGTAATGTTATCACCGAGACGTAGGGACCGACACGCCTGGAATGTTGTCAAATGTTACATCCGAGATGTTAGGTTGCCTTAGGTTAGGATATATGACGTTATAGACGTATATGCTGTTCCCTCCGAGAAGTAGGATCGACAGGCCAGGAATGTTGTCAAACATTGCATCCGAGATGTTAAGTTGCCTTAGGTTAGGATATATAACGTTATAGACGCATGTAATGTTACCACCGAGACGTAGGGACCGACACGCCTGGAATGTTGTCAAATGTTACATCCGGGATGTTAGGTTGCCTTAGATAAGTATATACAACGTTATAGACGCATATAATGTTCCCACCGAGAAGTAGGTACCGACACGCCTGGAATGATGTAGAATATTACATCCGAGATGTCAGGTTGCCTTAGGTTAGGATATATAACGTTATAGACGTATATACTGTTCCCTCCGAGAAGTAGGGTTCGACAGGCTAGGAATGTTGTCAAATATTGCATCCGAGATGTTAGGTTGCCTTAGATAAGGATATATAACGTTATAGACGCATATAATGTTACCACCGAGACGTAGGGACCGACATGCCTGGAATGTTGTCAAATGTTACATCCGAGATGTTAGGTTGCCTAAGATTAGGATATATACCGTTATAGACGCATATAATGTTATCACCGAGACGTAGGGACCGACATGCCTGGAATGTTGTCAAATGTTACATCCGAGATGTTAGGTTGCCTTAGGTTAGGATATATAACGTTATAGACGCATGTAACGTTACCACCGAGACGTAGGGACCGACACAACTGGAATGTTGACAAATGTTATATCCGAGATGTTAGGTTGCCTTAGATTAGGATATACAACGTTATAGACGCATATAATGTTCCCACCGAGAAGTAGGGTCCGACACGCCTGGAATGTTGTAGAATAATACATCCGAGATGTCAGGTTGCCTTAGGTTAGGATATATAACGTTATAGTCGTATATACTGTTCCCTCCGAGAAATAGGGTTCGACAGTCCAGGAATGTTGTCAAATATTGCATCCGAGATGTTAGGTTGCCTTAGGATAGCATATATAACGTTATAGACGCACGTAATGTTACCACCGAGACGTAGGGTTCCAACACGCCTGGAATGTTGTCAAATGTTATATCCGAGATGTTAGGTTGCCTTAGGTTAGGATTTATGACGTTACAGACGTATATACTGTTCGCACCGAGAAGTAGGGTCCGACACGCCAGGAATGTTGTAAAATGTTACATCCGAGATGTTAGGTTGCCTATGATTAGGATATATACCGCTATAGACGCATGTAATGTTATCACCGAGACGTAGGGTCCGACACGCCTGGAATGTTGTCAAATGTTACATCCGAGATGTTAGGTTGCCTTAGGTTAGGATATATGACGTTATAGACGTATATGCTGTTCCCCCCGAGAAGTAGGATTCGACAGGCCAGGAATGTTGTCAAACATTGCATCCGAGATGTTAGGTTGCCTTAGGTTAGGATATATAACGTTATAGACGCATGTAATGTTACCACCGAGACGTAGGGACCGACACGCCTGGAATGTTGTCAAATGTCACATCCGGGATGTTAGGTTGCCTTAGATAAGTATATACAACGTTATAGACGCATATAATGTTCCCACCGAGAAGTAGGGTCCGACACGCCTGGAATGATGTAGAATATTACATCCGAGATGTCAGGTTGCCTTAGGTTAGGATATATAACGTTATAGACGTATATACTGTTGCCTCCGAGAAGTAGGGTTCGACAGGCTAGGAATGTTGTCAAATATTGCATCCGAGATGTTAGGTTGCCTTAGATAAGGATATATAACGTTATAGACGCATATAATGTTACCACCGAGACGTAGGGACCGACATGCCTGGAATGTTGTCAAATGTTACATCCGAGATGTTAGGTTGCCTTAGGTTAGGATATATAACGTTATAGACGCATGTAACGTTACCACCGAGACGTAGGGACCGACACACCTGGAATGTTGTCAAATGTTACATCCGAGATGTTAGGTTGCCTTAGGTTAGGATATATGACGTTATAGACGTATATGCTGTTCCCTCCGAGAAGTAGGGTTTGACAGGCCAGGAATGTTGTCAAATATTGCATACGAGATGTCAGGTTGCCTTAGGTTAGCATATATAACGTTATAGACGCACGTAATGTTACCACCGAGACGTAGGGTTCCAACACGCCGGGAATGTTGTCAAATGTTATATCCGAGATGTTAGATTGCCTTAGGTTAGGATATATGACGTTACAGACATATATACTGTTCCCACCGAGAAGTAGGGTCCGACGCGCCAGGAATGTTGTCAAATATTACATCCGAGATGTTAGGTTGCCTTACGTTAGGATATATAACGTTATAGACGTATATACTGTTCCCACCGAGAAGTAGGGTTCGACACGCCAGGAATGTTGTCAAATATTACATACGAGATGTTAGGTGGCCTTAGATTAGGATATATACCGCTATAGACGTATATACTGTTCCCTCCGAGATGTAGGGTTCGACAGGCCAGGAATGTTGTCAAATATTGCATCCGAGATGTTAGGTTGCCTTAGATTAGGATATATAACGTTATAGACGCATATAATGTTCCCACCGAGAAGTAGGGTCCGACACGCCTGGAATGTTGTCAAATGTTACATCCGAGATGTTAGGTTGCCTTAGATTAAGATATATACCGTTATACACGTATATACTGTTCCCTCCGAGAAGTAGGGTTCGACAGGCCAGGAATGTTGTCAAATATTGCATCCGAGATGTTAGGTTGCCTTAGGTTAGCATATATAGCGTTATAGATGCACGTAATGTTACCACAGAGACGTAGGGTTCCAACACGCCTGGAATGTTGTCAAATGTTATATCCGAGATGTTAGGTTGCCTTAGGTTAGGATATATGACGTTACAGACGTATATACTGTTCCCACCGAGAAGTAGGGTCCGACAGGCCAGGAATGTTGTCAAATATTACATCCGAGATGTCAGGTTGCCTTAGGTTAGGATATATAACGTTATAGACGTATATACTGTTCCCACCGAGAAGTAGGGTTCGACACGCCAGGAATGTTGTCAAATATTACATACGAGATGTTAGGTGGCCTTAGGTTAGGATATATAACGTTATAGACGCATGTAATGTTACCACCGAGACGTAGGGACCGACAGGCCTGGAATGTTGTAAAATGTTACATCCGAGATGTTAGGTTGCCTAAGATTAGGATATATACCGCTATAGACGCATGTAATGTTACCACCGAGACGTAGGGACCGACACGCCTGGAATGTTGTCAGATGTTACATCCGAGATGTTAGGTTGCCTTAGGCTAGGATATATGACTTTATAGATGTATATGCTGTTCCCTCCGAGAAGTAGGGTTCGACAGGCCAGGAATGTTGTCAAATATTGCATCCGAGATGTTAGGTTGCCTTAGGTTAGGATATATAACGTTACAGACGTATATACTGTTCCCACCGAGAAGTAGGGTCCGACACGCCAGGAATGTTGTCAAATATTACATCCGAGATGTTAGGTTGCCTTAGGTTAGGATATATAACGTTATAGACGTATATACTGTTCCCACCGAGACGTAGGGACCGACAGGCCTGGAATGTTGTCAAATGTTACATCCGAGATGTTAGGTTGGCTTAGGTTAGGATATATAACGTTATAGACGTATATACTGTTCCCACCGAGAAGTAGGGTTCGAAACGCCAGGAATGTTGTCAAATATTGCATCCGAGATGTTAGGTTGCCTAAGATTAGGATATATACCGCTATAGACGTATATGCTGTTCCCTCTGAGAAGTAGGGTTTGACAGGCCAGGAATGTTGTCAAATATTGCATCCGAGATGTTAGGTTGCCTTAGGTTAGCATATATAACGTTATAGACGCACGTAATGTTACCACCGAGAAGTAGGGTTCCAACACGCCGGGAATGTTGTCAAATGTTATATCCGAGATGTTAGGTTGCCTTAGGTTAGGATATATGACGTTACAGACATATATACTGTTCCCACCGAGAAGTAGGGTTCGACAGGCTAGGAATGTTGTCAAATATTGCATCCGAGATGTTAGGTTGCCTTAGATAAGGATATATAACGTTATAGACGCATATAATGTTACCACCGAGACGTAGGGACCGACATGCCTGGAATGTTGTCAAATGTTACATCCGAGATGTTAGGTTGCCTTAGGTTAGGATATATAACGTTATAGACGCATGTAACGTTACCACCGAGACGTAGGGACCGACACACCTGTAATGTTGTCAAATGTTACATCCGAGATGTTAGGATGCCTTACGTTAGGATATATGACGTTATAGACGTATATACTGTTCCCTCCGAGATGTAGGGTTCGACAGGCCAGGAATGTTGTCACATATTTCATCCGAGGTGTTAGGTTGCCTTAGATTAGGATATATACCGTTATAGACGCATGTAATGTTACCACCGAGACGTAGGGACCGACACGCCTGGAATGTTGTCAAATGTTACATCCGAGATGTTAGGTTGCCTTAGGCTAGGATATATGACGTTATAGATGTATATGCTGTTCCCTCCGAGAAGTAGGGTTCGACAGGTCAGGAGTGTTGTCAAATATTGCATCCGTGATGTTATGTTGCCTTAGGTTAGGATATATGACGTTATAGACGTATATACTGTTCCCTCCGAGATGTAGGGTTCGACAGGCCAGGAATGTTGTCACATATTTCATCCGAGATGTTAGGTTGCCTTAGATTAGGATATATACCGTTATAGACGCATGTAATGTTACAACCGAGACGTAGGGACCGACACGCCTGGAATGTTGTCAAATGTTACATCCGAGATGTTAGGTTGCCTTAGGCTAGGATATATGACGTTATAGATGTATATGCTGTTCCCTCCGAGAAGTAGGGTTCGACAGGTCAGGAGTGTTGTCAAATATTGCATCCGAGATGTTAGGTTGCCTTAGGTTAGGATATATGACGTTATAGACGTATATACTGTTCCCTCCGAGATGTAGGGTTCGACAGGCCAGGAATGTTGTCACATATTTCATCCGAGATGTTAGGTTGCCTTAGATTAGGATATATACCGTTATAGACGTATATACTCTCTCCGAGCAGTAGGGTTCGACAGGCCAGGAATGTTGTCAAATATTGCATCCGAGATGTTAGGTTGCCTTAGATTAGGATATGCAACGTTATAGACGCATATAATGTTACCACCGAGAAGTAAGGTCCGACACGCCTGGAAGGTTGTAGAATATTACATCCGAGATATTAGGTTGCCTTAGGTTAGGATATATAACGTTATAGACGTACATACTGTTCCCTCCGAGAAGTAGGGTTCGACAGGCAAGGAATGTTGTCAAATATTGCATCCGAGATGTTAGATTGCCTTAGATTACGATATCGACCGTTATGGACGCATATAATATTCCCACCGAAAAGTATGCACCGACGCGCGAGGAATATTGTACAATATTACGTCTGAGATAATAGGTTGCCTTAGATTATGATATACAACGTGATAGACTCATATAATGTTCCCACCGAGAAGTAGGGTCCGACACGCCTTGAATGATGTAGAATATTACATCCGAGATGTCAGGTTGCCTTCGGTTAGGATATATAACGTTATAGACATATATACTGTTCCCTCCGAGAAGTAGGGTTCGACAGGCCAGGAATGTTGTCAAATATTGCATACGAGATGTTAGATTGCCTTAGATTAGGATATATACCGCTATAGACGTATATACTGTTCCCTCCGAGATGTAGGGTACGACAGGCCAGGAATGTTGTCAAATATTGCATCCGAGATGTTAGGTTGCCTTAGATAAGGATATACAACGTTATAGACGCATATAATGTTCCCACCGAGAAGTACGGTCCGACACGCCTGGAAGGTTGTAGAATATTACATCCGAGATGTTAGGTTGCCCTAGGTTAGGATATATAACGTTATAGACGTATATACCGTTCCCTCCGATAAGTAGGGTTCGACAGGCTAGGAATGTTGTCAAATATTGCATCCGAGATGTTAGGTTGCCTTAGATAAGGATATATAACGTTATAGACGCATATAATGTTACCACCGAGACGTAGGGACCGACATGCCTGGAATGTTGTCAAATGTTACATCCGAGATGTTAGGTTGCCTTTGGTTAGGATATATAACGTTATAGACGCATGTAACGTTACCACCGAGACGTAGGGACCGACACACCTGGAATGTTGTCAAATGTTACATCCGAGATGTTAGGTTGCCTTAGGCTAGGATATATGACGCTATAGATGTATATGCTGTTCCCTCCGAGAAGTAGGGTTCGACAGGCCAGGAATGTTGTGAAATATTGCATCCGAGATGTTAGGTTGCCCTAGGTTATGATATATGACGTTACAGACGTATATACTGATCCCACCGAGAAGTAGGGACCGACACGCCAGGAATGTTGTCAAATATTACATCCGAGATGTTAGGATGCCTTAGGTTAGGATATATAACGTTATAGACGTATATACTGTTCCCACCGAGAAGTAGGGTTCGACACGCCAGGAATGTTGTAAAATGTTAAATCCGAGATGTTAGGTTGCCTAAGATTAGGATATATACCGCTATAGACGCATGTAATGTTATCACCGAGACGTAGGGACCGACACGCCTGGAATGTTGACAAATGTTACATCCGAGATGTTAGGTTGCCTTAGGCTAGGATATATGACGTTATAGATGTATATGCTGTTCCCTCCGAGAAGTAGGGTTCGACAGGCCAGGAATGTTGTCAAATATTGCATCCGAGATGTTAGGTTGCCTTAGGTTAGGATATATGACGTTACAGACGTATATACTGTTCCCTCCGAGATGTAGGGTTCGACAGGCCAGGAATGTTGTCACATATTTCATCCGAGATGTTAGGTTGCCTTAGATTAGGATATATACCGTTATAGGCGCATGTAATGTTACCACCGAGACGTAGGGACCGACACGCCTGGAATGTTGTCAAATGTTACATCCGAGATGTTAGGTTGCCTTAGGTTAGGATATATAACGTTATAGACGTACATACTGTTCCCTCCGAGAAGTAGGGTTCGACAGGCAAGGAATGTTGTCAAATATTGCATCCGAGATGTTAGATTGCCTTAGATTACGATATCGACCGTTATGGACGCATATAATATTCCCACCGAAAAGTATGCACCGACACGCGAGGAATATTGTACAATATTACGTCTGAGATAATAGGTTGCCTTAGATTATGATATACAACGTTATAGACTCATATAATGTTCCCACCGAGAAGTAGGGTCCGACACGCCTTGAATGATGTAGAATATTACATCCGAGATGTCAGGTTGCCTTCGGTTAGGATATATAACGTTATAGACATATATACTGTTCCCTCCGAGAAGTAGGGTTCGACAGGCCAGGAATGTTGTCAAATATTGCATACGAGATGTTAAGTTGCCTTAGGTGAGGATATATAACGTTATAGACGCATGTAATGTTACCACCGAGACGTAGGGACCGACACGCCTGGAATGTTGTCAAATGTTACATCCGGGATGTTAGGTTGCCTTAGATAAGTATATACAACGTTATAGACGCATATAATGTTCCCACCGAGAAGTAGGTACCGACACGCCTGGAATGATGTAGAATATTACATCCGAGATGTCAGGTTGCCTTAGGTTAGGATATATAACGTTATAGACGTATATACTGTTCCCTCCGAGAAGTAGGGTTCGACAGGCTAGGAATGTTGTCAAATATTGCATCCGAGATGTTAGGTTGCCTTAGATAAGGATATATAACGTTATAGACGCATATAATGTTACCACCGAGACGTAGGGACCGACATGCCTGGAATGTTGTCAAATGTTACATCCGAGATGTTAGGTTGCCTAAGATTAGGATATATACCGTTATAGACGCATATAATGTTACCACCGAGACGTAGGGACCGACATGCCTGGAATGTTGTCAAATGTTACATCCGAGATGTTAGGTTGCCTTAGGTTAGGATATATAACGTTATAGACGCATGTAACGTTACCACCGAGACGTAGGGACCGACACAACTGGAATGTTGACAAATGTTATATCCGAGATGTTAGGTTGCCTTAGATTAGGATATACAACGTTATAGACGCATATAATGTTCCCACCGAGAAGTAGGGTCCGACACGCCTGGAATGTTGTAGAATAATACATCCGAGATGTCAGGTTGCCTTAGGTTAGGATATATAACGTTATAGTCGTATATACTGTTCCCTCCGAGAAATAGGGTTCGACAGTCCAGGAATGTTGTCAAATATTGCATCCGAGATGTTAGGTTGCCTTAGGATAGCATATATAACGTTATAGACGCACGTAATGTTACCACCGAGACGTAGGGTTCCAACACGCCTGGAATGTTGTCAAATGTTATATCCGAGATGTTAGGTTGCCTTAGGTTAGGATTTATGACGTTACAGACGTATATACTGTTCGCACCGAGAAGTAGGGTCCGACACGCCAGGAATGTTGTAAAATGTTACATCCGAGATGTTAGGTTGCCTATGATTAGGATATATACCGCTATAGACGCATGTAATGTTATCACCGAGACGTAGGGTCCGACACGCCTGGAATGTTGTCAAATGTTACATCCGAGATGTTAGGTTGCCTTAGGTTAGGATATATGACGTTATAGACGTATATGCTGTTCCCCCCGAGAAGTAGGATTCGACAGGCCAGGAATGTTGTCAAACATTGCATCCGAGATGTTAGGTTGCCTTAGGTTAGGATATATAACGTTATAGACGCATGTAATGTTACCACCGAGACGTAGGGACCGACACGCCTGGAATGTTGTCAAATGTCACATCCGGGATGTTAGGTTGCCTTAGATAAGTATATACAACGTTATAGACGCATATAATGTTCCCACCGAGAAGTAGGGTCCGACACGCCTGGAATGATGTAGAATATTACATCCGAGATGTCAGGTTGCCTTAGGTTAGGATATATAACGTTATAGACGTATATACTGTTCCCTCCGAGAAGTAGGGTTCGACAGGCTAGGAATGTTGTCAAATATTGCATCCGAGATGTTAGGTTGCCTTAGATAAGGATATATAACGTTATAGACGCATATAATGTTACCACCGAGACGTAGGGACCGACATGCCTGGAATGTTGTCAAATGTTACATCCGAGATGTTAGGTTGCCTTAGGTTAGGATATATAACGTTATAGACGCATGTAACGTTACCACCGAGACGTAGGGACCGACACACCTGGAATGTTGTCAAATGTTACATCCGAGATGTTAGGTTGCCTTAGGTTAGGATATATGACGTTATAGACGTATATGCTGTTCCCTCCGAGAAGTAGGGTTTGACAGGCCAGGAATGTTGTCAAATATTGCATCCGAGATGTCAGGTTGCCTTAGGTTAGCATATATAACGTTATAGACGCACGTAATGTTACCACCGAGACGTAGGGTTCCAACACGCCGGGAATGTTGTCAAATGTTATATCCGAGATGTTAGATTGCCTTAGGTTAGGATATATGACGTTACAGACATATATACTGTTCCCACCGAGAAGTAGGGTCCGACACGCCAGGAATGTTGTCAAATATTACATCCGAGATGTTAGGTTGCCTTACGTTAGGATATATAACGTTATAGACGTATATACTGTTCCCACCGAGAAGTAGGGTTCGACACGCCAGGAATGTTGTCAAATATTACATACGAGATGTTAGGTGGCCTTAGATTAGGATATATACCGCTATAGACGTATATACTGTTCCCTCCGAGATGTAGGGTTCGACAGGCCAGGAATGTTGTCAAATATTGCATCCGAGATGTTAGGTTGCCTTAGATTAGGATATATAACGTTATAGACGCATATAATGTTCCCACCGAGAAGTAGGGTCCGACACGCCTGGAATGTTGTAGAATAATACATCCGAGATGTCAGGTTGCCTTAGGTTAGGATATATAACGTTATAGACGTATATAATGTTCCCTCCGAGAAATAGGGTTCGACAGGCCAGGAATGTTGTCAAATATTGCATCCGAGATGTTAGGTTGCCTTAGGTTAGCATATATAGCGTTATAGATGCACGTAATGTTACCACAGAGACGTAGGGTTCCAACACGCCTGGAATGTTGTCAAATGTTATATCCGAGATGTTAGGTTGCCTTAGGTTAGGATATATGACGTTACAGACGTATATACTGTTCCCACCGAGAAGTAGGGTCCGACAGGCCAGGAATGTTGTCAAATATTACATCCGAGATGTCAGGTTGCCTTAGGTTAGGATATATAACGTTATAGACGTATATACTGTTCCCACCGAGAAGTAGGGTTCGACACGCCAGGAATGTTGTCAAATATTACATACGAGATGTTAGGTGGCCTTAGGTTAGGATATATAACGTTATAGACGCATGTAATGTTACCACCGAGACGTAGAGACCGACAGGCCTGGAATGTTGTAAAATGTTACATCCGAGATGTTAGGTTGCCTAAGATTAGGATATATACCGCTATAGACGCATGTAATGTTACCACCGAGACGTAGGGACCGACACGCCTGGAATGTTGTCAGATGTTACATCCGAGATGTTAGGTTGCCTTAGGCTAGGATATATGACTTTATAGATGTATATGCTGTTCCCTCCGAGAAGTAGGGTTCGACAGGCCAGGAATGTTGTCAAATATTGCATCCGAGATGTTAGGTTGCCTTAGGTTAGGATATATAACGTTACAGACGTATATACTGTTCCCACCGAGAAGTAGGGTCCGACACGCCAGGAATGTTGTCAAATATTACATCCGAGATGTTAGGTTGCCTTAGGTTAGGATATATAACGTTATAGACGTATATACTGTTCCCACCGAGACGTAGGGACCGACAGGCCTGGAATGTTGTCAAATGTTACATCCGAGATGTTAGGTTGCCTTAGGTTAGGATATATAACGTTATAGACGTATATACTGTTCCCACCGAGAAGTAGGGTTCGAAACGCCAGGAATGTTGTCAAATATAACATACGAGATGTTAGGTGGCCTTAGATTAGGATATATACCGCTATAGACGTATATGCTGTTCCCTCTGAGAAGTAGGGTTTGACAGGCCAGGAATGTTGTCAAATATTGCATCCGAGATGTTAGGTTGCCTTAGGTTAGCATATATAACGTTATAGACGCACGTAATGTTACCACCGAGAAGTAGGGTTCCAACACGCCGGGAATGTTGTCAAATGTTATATCCGAGATGTTAGGTTGCCTTAGGTTAGGATATATGACGTTACAGACATATATACTGTTCCCACCGAGAAGTAGGGTCCGACACGCCAGGAATGTTGTCAAATATTACATCCGAGATGTTAGGTTGCCTTACGTTAGGATATATAACGTTATAGACGTATATACTGTTCCCACCGAGAAGTAGGGTTCGACACGCCAGGAATGTTGTCAAATATTACATACGAGATGTTAGGTGGCCTTAGATTAGGATATATACCTCTATAGACGTATATACTGTTCCCTCCGAGATGTAGGGTTCGACAGGCCAGGAATGTTGTCAAATATTGCATCCGAGATGTTAGGTTGCCTTAGATTAGGATATACAACGTTATAGACGCATATAATGTTCCCACCGAGAAGTAGGGTCCGACACGCCTGGAATGTTGTAGAATAATACATACGAGATGTCAGGTTGCCTTAGGTTAGGATATATAACGTTATAGACGTATATACTGTTCCCTCCGAGAAATAGGGCTCGACAGGCCAGGAATGTCGTCAAATATTGCATCCGAGATGTTAGGTTGCCTAAGATTAGGATATATACCGCTATAGACGCATGTAATGTTACCACCGAGACGTAGGGACCGACACGCCAGGAATGTTGACAAATATTACATACGAGATGTTAGGTGGCCTTAGGTTAGGATATATAACGATATAGACGCATGTAATGTTACCAGCGAGACGTAGGGACCGACACGCCTGGAATGTTGTCAAATGTTACATCCGAGATGTTAGGTTGCCTTAGATTAAGATATATACCGTTATACACGTATATACTGTTCCCTCCGAGAAGTAGGGTTCGACAGGCCAGGAATGTTGTCAAATATTGCATCCGAGATGTTAGGTTGCCTTAGATAAGGATATACAACCTTATAGACGCAAATAATATTCCCACCGAGAAGTAGGGTCCGACACGCCTGGAATGATGTAGAATATTACATCCGAGATGTCAGTTTGCCTTAGGTTAGGATGTATAACGTTATAGACGTATATACTGTTCCCTCCGAGAAGTAGGGTTCGACAGGCTAGGAATGTTGTCAAATATTGCATCCGAGATGTTAGGTTGCCTTAGATAAGGATATATAACGTTATAGACGCATATAATGTTACCACCGAGACGTAGGGACCGACATGCCTGGAATGTTGTCAAATGTTACATCCGAGATGTTAGGTTGCCTTAGGTTAGGATATATAACGTTATAGACGCATGTAACGTTACCACCGAGACGTAGGGACCGACACACCTGTAATGTTGTCAAATGTTACATCCGAGATGTTAGGATGCCTTACGTTAGGATATATGACGTTATAGACGTATATACTGTTCCCTCCGAGATGTAGGGTTCGACAGGCCAGGAATGTTGTCACATATTTCATCCGAGATGTTAGGTTGCCTTAGATTAGGATATATACCGTTATAGACGCATGTAATGTTACCACCGAGACGTAGGGACCGACACGCCTGGAATGTTGTCAAATGTTACATCCGAGATGTTAGGTTGCCTTAGGCTAGGATATATGACGTTATAGATGTATATGCTGTTCCCTCCGAGAAGTAGGGTTCGACAGGTCAGGAGTGTTGTCAAATATTGCATCCGAGATGTTATGTTGCCTTAGGTTAGGATATATGACGTTATTGACGTATATACTGTTCCCTCCGAGATGTAGGGTTCGACAGGCCAGGAATGTTGTCACATATTTCATCCGAGATGTTAGGTTGCCTTAGATTAGGAGATATACCGTTATAGACGCATGTAATGTTACAACCGAGACGTAGGGACCGACACGCCTGGAATGTTGTCAAATGTTACATCCGAGATGTTAGGTTGCCTTAGGCTAGGATATATGACGTTATAGATGTATATGCTGTTCCCTCCGAGAAGTAGGGTTCGACAGGTCAGGAGTGTTGTCAAATATTGCATCCGAGATGTTAGGTTGCCTTAGGTTAGGATATATGACGTTATAGACGTATATACTGTTCCCTCCGAGATGTAGGGTTCGACAGGCCAGGAATGTTGTCACATATTTCATCCGAGATGTTAGGTTGCCTTAGATTAGGATATATACCGTTATAGACGTATATACTCTCTCCGAGCAGTAGGGTTCGACAGGCCAGGAATGTTGTCAAATATTGCATCCGAGATGTTAGGTTGCCTTAGATTAGGATATGCAACGTTATAGACGCATATAATGTTACCACCGAGAAGTAAGGTCCGACACGCCTGGAAGGTTGTAGAATATTACATCCGAGATATTAGGTTGCCTTAGGTTAGGATATATAACGTTATAGACGTACATACTGTTCCCTCCGAGAAGTAGGGTTCGACAGGCAAGGAATGTTGTCAAATATTGCATCCGAGATGTTAGATTGCCTTAGATTACGATATCGACCGTTATGGACGCATATAATATTCCCACCGAAAAGTATGCACGGACGCGCGAGGAATATTGTACAATATTACGTCTGAGATAATAGGTTGCCTTAGATTATGATATACAACGTTATAGACTCATATAATGTTCCCACCGAGAAGTAGGGTCCGACACGCCTTGAATGATGTAGAATATTACATCCGAGATGTCAGGTTGCCTTCGGTTAGGATATATAACGTTATAGACATATATACTGTTCCCTCCGAGAAGTAGGGTTCGACAGGCCAGGAATGTTGTCAAATATTGCATACGAGATGTTAGATTGCCTTAGATTAGGATATATACCGCTATAGACGTATATACTGTTCCCTCCGAGATGTAGGGTACGACAGGCCAGGAATGTTGTCAAATATTGCATCCGAGATGTTAGGTTGCCTTAGATAAGGATATACAACGTTATAGACGCATATAATGTTCCCACCGAGAAGTACGGTCCGACACGCCTGGAAGGTTGTAGAAAATTACATCCGAGATGTTAGGTTGCCCTAGGTTAGGATATATAACGTTATAGACGTATATACTGTTCCCTCCGATAAGTAGGGTTCGACAGGCTAGGAATGTTGTCAAATATTGCATCCGAGATGTTAGGTTGCCTTAGATAAGGATATATAACGTTATAGACGCATATAATGTTACCACCGAGACGTAGGGACCGACATGCCTGGAATGTTGTCAAATGTTACATCCGAGATGTTAGGTTGCCTTTGGTTAGGATATATAACGTTATAGACGCATGTAACGTTACCACCGAGACGTAGGGACCGACACACCTGGAATGTTGTCAAATGTTACATCCGAGATGTTAGGTTGCCTTAGGCTAGGATATATGACGCTATAGATGTATATGCTGTTCCCTCCGAGAAGTAGGGTTCGACAGGCCAGGAATGTTGTGAAATATTGCATCCGAGATGTTAGGTTGCCCTAGGTTATGATATATGACGTTACAGACGTATATACTGTTCCCACCGAGAAGTAGGGACCGACACGCCAGGAATGTTGTCAAATATTACATCCGAGATGTTAGGATGCCTTTGGTTAGGATATATAACGTTATAGACGTATATACTGTTCCCACCGAGAAGTAGGGTTCGACACGCCAGGAATGTTGTAAAATGTTAAATCCGAGATGTTAGGTTGCCTAAGATTAGGATATATACCGCTATAGACGCATGTACTGTTATCACCGAGACGTAGGGACCGACACGCCTGGAATGTTGTCAAATGTTACATCCGAGATGTTAGGTTGCCTTAGGTTAGGATATATAACGTTATAGACGTATATACTGTTCCCTCCGATAAGTAGGGTTCGACAGGCTAGGAATGTTGTCAAATATTGCATCCGAGATGTTAGGTTGCCTTAGATAAGGATATATAACGTTATAGACGCATATAATGTTACCACCGAGACGTAGGGACCGACATGCCTGGAATGTTGTCAAATGTTACATCCGAGATGTTAGGTTGCCTTTGGTTAGGATATATAACGTTATAGACGCATGTAACGTTACCACCGAGACGTAGGGACCGACACACCTGGAATGTTGTCAAATGTTACATCCGAGATGTTAGGTTGCCCTAGGTTATGATATATGACGTTACAGACGTATATACTGTTCCCACCGAGAAGTAGGGACCGACACGCCAGGAATGTTGTCAAATATTACATCCGAGATGTTAGGATGCCTTAGGTTAGGATATATAACGTTATAGACGTATATACTGTTCCCACCGAGAAGTAGGGTTCGACACGCCAGGAATGTTGTAAAATGTTAAATCCGAGATGTTAGGTTGCCTAAGATTAGGATATATACCGCTATAGACGCATGTAATGTTATCACCGAGACGTAGGGACCGACACGCCTGGAATGTTGTCAAATGTTACATCCGAGATGTTAGGTTGCCTTAGGCTAGGATATATGACGTTATAGATGTATATGCTGTTCCCTCCGAGAAGTAGGGTTCGACAGGCCAGGAATGTTGTCAAATATTGCATCCGAGATGTTAGGTTGCCTTAGGTTAGGATATATGACGTTACAGACGTATATACTGTTCCCACCGAGAAGTAGGGTCTGTCACGCCAGGAATGTTGTGAAATATCACATCCGAGATGTTAGGTTGCCTTAGGTTAGGATATATAACGTTATAGACGTATATACTGTTCCCACCGAGAAGTAGGGTTCGACACGCCAGGAATGTTGTCAAATATTACATACGAGATGTTAGGTGGCCTTAGGTTAGGATATATAACGTTATAGACGCATGTAATGTTACCACCGAGACGTAGGGACCGACAGGCCTGGAATGTTGTAAAATGTTACATCCGAGATGTTAGGTTGCCTAAGATTAGGATATATACCGCTATAGACGCATATAATGTTCCCACCGAGAAGTAGGGTCCGACACGCCTGGAATGATGTAGAATATTACATCCGAGATGTCAGGTTGCCTTAGGTTAGGATATACAACGTTATAGACGTATATACTGTTCCCTCCGAGAAGTAGGGTTCGACAGGCTAGGAATGTTGTCAAATATTGCATCCGAGATGATAGGTTGCCTTAGATAAGGATATATAACGTTATAGACGCATATAATGTTACCACCGAGACGTAGGGACCGACATGCCTGGAATGTTGTCAAATGTTACATCCGAGATGTTAGGTTGCCTTAGGTTAGGATATATAATGTTATAGACGCACGTAATGTTACCACCGAGACGTAGGGTTCCAACACGCCGGGAATGTTGTCAAATGTTATATCGGAGATGTTAGGTTGCCTTAGGTTAGGATATATGACGTTACAGACGTATATACTGTTCCCACCGAGAAGTAGGGTCCGACACGACAGGAATGTTGTCAAATATTACATCCGAGATGTTAGGTTGCCTTACGTTAGGATATATAAGGTTATAGACGTATATACTGTTCCCACCGAGAAGTAGGGTTCGACACGCCAGGAATGTTGTCAAATATTACATACGAGATGTTAGGTGGCCTTTGATTAGGATATATACCGCTATAGACGTATATACTGTTCCCTCCGAGATGTAGGGTTCGACAGACCAGGAATGTTGTCAAATATTGCATCCGAGATGTTAGGTTGCCTTAGATTAGGATATACAACGTTATAGACGCATATAATGTTCCCACCGAGAAGTAGGGTCCGACACGCCTGGAATGTTGTAGAATAATACATCCGAGATGTCAGGTTGCCTTAGGTTAGGATATGTACCGCTATAGACGTATATACTGTTCCCTCCGAGATGTAGGGTTCGACAGACCAGGAATGTTGTCAAATATTGCATCCGAGATGTTAGGTTGCCTTAGATTAGGATATACAACGTTATAGACGCATATAATGTTCCCACCGAGAAGTAGGGTCCGACACGCCTGGAATGTTGTAGAATAATACATCCGAGATGTCAGGTTGCCTTAGGTTAGGATATATAACGTTATAGACGTATATACTGTTCCCTCCGAGAAATAGGGTTCGACAGGCCAGGAATGTTGTCAAATATTGCATCCGAGATGTTAGGTTGCCTTAGGTTAGCATATATAACGTTATAGACGCATATAATGTTCCCACCGAGAAGTAGGGTCCGACACGCCTGGAATGTTGTAGAATAATACATCCGAGATGTCAGGTTGCCTTAGGTTAGGATATGTACCGCTATAGACGTATATACTGTTCCCTCCGAGATGTAGGGTTCGACAGACCAGGAATGTTGTCAAATATTGCATCCGAGATGTTAGGTTGCCTTAGATTAGGATATACAACGTTATAGACGCATATAATGTTCCCACCGAGAAGTAGGGTCCGACACGCCTGGAATGTTGTAGAATAATACATCCGAGATGTCAGGTTGCCTTAGGTTAGGATATATAACGTTATAGACGTATATACTGTTCCCTCCGAGAAATAGGGTTCGACAGGCCAGGAATGTTGTCAAATATTGCATCCGAGATGTTAGGTTGCCTTAGGTTAGCATATATAACGTTATAGACGCACGTAATGTTACCGCCGAGACGTAGGGTTCCAACACGCCTGGAATGTTGTCAAATGTTATATCCGAGATGTTAGGTTGCCTAAGATTAGGATATATACCGCTATAGACGCATGTAATGTTATCACCGAGAAGTAGGGTTCGACACGCCAGGAATGTTGTCAAATATTACATACGAGATGTTAGGTGGCCTTAGGTTAGGATATATAACGTTATAGACGCATGTAATGTTACCACCGAGACGTAGGGTTCCAACACGCCGGGAATGTTGTCAAATGTTATATCGGAGATGTTAGGTTGCCTTAGGTTAGGATATATAACGTTATAGACGTATATACTGTTCCCTCCGAGAAATAGGGTTCGACAGGCCAGGAATGTTGTCAAATATTGCATCCGAGATGTTAGGTTGCCTTAGGTTAGCATATATAACGTTATAGACGCACGTAATGTTACCACCGAGACGTAAGGTTCCAACACCCCTGGAATGTTGTCAAATGTTATATCCGAGATGTTAGGTTGCCTTAGGTTAGGATATATGACGTTACAGACGTATATACTGTTCCCACCGAGAAGTAGGGTCCGACACGCCAGGAATGATGTAAAATGTTACATCCGAGATGTTAGGTTGCCTAAGATTAGGATATATACCGCTATAGACGCATGTAATGTTATCACCGAGACGTAGGGACCGACACGCCTGGAATGTTGTCAAATGTTACATCCGAGATGTTAGGTTGCCTAAGATTAGGATATATACCGTTATAGACGCATGTAATGTTACCACCGAGACGTAGGGACCGACACGCCTGGAATGTTGTCAAATGTTACATCCGAGATGTTAGGTTGCCTTAGGCTAGGATATATGACGTAATAGATGTATATGCTGTTCCCTCCGAGAAGTAGGGTTTGACAGGCCAGGAATGTTGTCAAATATTGCATCCGAGATGTTAGGTTGCCTTAGATTAGGATATACAACGTTATAGACGCATATAATGTTCCCACCGAGAAGTAGGGTCCGACACGCCTGGAATGTTGTAGAATAATACATCCGAGATGTCAGGTTGCCTTAGGTTAGTATATATAACGTTATAGACGTATATACTGTTCCCTCCGAGAAATAGGGTTCGACAGGCCAGGAATGTTGTCAAATATTGCATCCGAGATGTTAGGTTGCCTTAGGTTAGCATATATAACGTTATAGACGCACGTAATGTTACCACCGAGACGTAGGGTTCCAACACGCCTGGAATGTGGTCAAATGTTATATCCGAGATGTTAGGTTGCCTAAGATTAGGATATACACCGCTATAGACGCATGTAACGTTATCACCGAGAAGTAGGGTTCGACACGCCAGGAATGTTGTCAAATATTACATACGAGATGTTAGGTTGCCTTAGATAAGGATATACAACGTTATAGACGCATATAATGTTCCCACCGAGAAGTACGGTCCGACACGCCTGGAAGGTTGTAGAATATTACATCCGAGATGTTAGGTTGCCCTAGGTTAGGATATATAACGTTATAGACGTATATACTGTTCCCTCCGATAAGTAGGGTTCGACAGGCTAGGAATGTTGTCAAATATTGCATCCGAGATGTTAGGTTGCCTTAGATAAGGACATATAACGTTATAGACGCATATAATGTTACCACCGAGACGTAGGGACCGACATGCCTGGAATGTTGTCAAATGTTACATCCGAGATGTTAGGTTGCCTTAGGTTAGGATATATAACGTTATAGACGCATGTAACGTTACCACCGAGACGTAGGGACCGACACACCTGGAATGTTGTCAAATGTTACATCCGAGATGTTAGGTTGCCTTAGGCTAGGATATATGACGCTATAGATGTATATGCTGTTCCCTCCGAGAAGTAGGGTTCGACAGGCCAGGAATGTTGTGAAATATTGCATCCGAGATGTTAGGTTGCCTTAGGTTATGATATATGACGTTACAGACGTATATACTGTTCCCACCGAGAAGTAGGGACCGACACGCCAGGAATGTTGTCAAATATTACATCCGAGATGTTAGGATGCCTTAGGTTAGGATATATAACGTTATAGACGTATATACTGTTCCCACCGAGAAGTAGGGTTCGACACGCCAGGAATGTTGTAAAATGTTAAATCCGAGATGTTAGGTTGCCTAAGATTAGGATATATACCGCTATAGACGCATGTAATGTTATCACCGAGACGTAGGGGGCGACACGCCTGGAATGTTGTCAAATGTTACATCCGAGATGTTAGGTTGCCTTAGGCTAGGATATATGACGTTATAGATGTATATGCTGTTCCCTCCGAGAAGTAGGGTTCGACAGGCCAGGAATGTTGTCAAATATTGCATCCGAGATGTTAGGTTGCCTTAGGTTAGGATATATCACGTTACAGACGTATATACTGTTCCCACCGAGAAGTAGGGTCTGACACGCCAGGAATGTTGTGAAATATCACATCCGAGATGTTAGGTTGCCTTAGGTTAGGATATATAACGTTATAGACGTATATACTGTTCCCACCGAGAAGTAGGGTTCGACACGCCAGGAATGTTGTCAAATATTGCATCCGAGATGTTAGGTTGCCTTAGGTTAGCATATATAACGTTATAGACGCACGTAATGTTACCACCGAGACGTAGGGTTCCAACACGCCGGGAATGTTGTCAAATGTTATATCGGAGATGTTAGGTTGCCTTAGGTTAGGATATATGACGTTACAGACGTATATACTGTTCCCACCGAGAAGTAGGGTCCGACACGACAGGAATGTTGTCAAATATTACATGCGAGATGTTAGGTTGCCTTACGTTAGGATATATAACGTTATAGACGTATATACTGTTCCCACCGAGAAGTAGGGTTCGACACGCCAGGAATGTTGTCAAATATTACATACGAGATGTTAGGTGGCCTTAGATTAGGATATATACCGCTATAGACGTATATACTGTTCCCTCCGAGATGTAGGGTTCGACAGACCAGGAATGTTGTCAAATATTGCATCCGAGATGTTAGGTTGCCTTAGATTGGGATATACAACGTTATAGACGCATATAATGTTCCCACCGAGAAGTAGGGTCCGACACGCCTGGAATGTTGTAGAATAATACATCCGAGATGTCAGGTTGCCTTAGGTTAGGATATATAACGTTATAGACGTATATACTGTTCCCTCCGAGAAATAGGGTTCGACAGGCCAGGAATGTTGTGAAATATTGCATCCGAGATGTTAGGTTGCCTTAGGTTAGCATATATAACGTTATAGACGCACGTAATGTTACCACCGAGACGTAAGGTTCCAACACCCCTGGAATGTTGTCAAATGTTATATCCGAGATGTTAGGTTGCCTTAGGTTAGGATATATGACGTTACAGACGTATATACTGTTCCCACCGAGAAGTAGGGTCCGACACGCCAGGAATGTTGTAAAATGTTACATCCGAGATGTTAGGTTGCCTAAGATTAGGATATATACCGCTACAGACGCATGTAATGTTATCACCGAGACGTAGGGACCGACACGCCTGGAATGTTGTCAAATGTTACATCCGAGATGTTAGGTTGCCTAAGATTAGGATATATACCGTTATAGACGCATGTAATGTTACCACCGAGACGTAGGGACCGACACGCCTGGAATATTGTCAAATGTTACATCCGAGATGTTAGGTTGCCTTAGGCTAGGTTATATGACGTTATAGATGTATATGCTGTTCCCTCCGAGAAGTAGGATTCGACAGGCCAGGAATGTTGTGAAATATTGCATCCGAGATGTTAGGTTGCCTTAGGATAGCATATATAACGTTATAGACGCACGTAATGTTACCACCGAGACGTAAGGTTCCAACACCCGTGGAATGTTGTCAAATGTTATATCCGAGATGTTAGGTTGCCTTAGGTTAGGATATATGACGTTACGGACGTATATACTGTGCCCACCGAGAAGTAGGGTCCGACACGCCAGGAATGTTGTAAAATGTTACATCCGAGATGTTAGGTTGCCTAAGATTAGGATATATACCGCTATAGACGCATGTAATGTTATCACCGAGACGTAGGGACCGACACGCCTGGAATGTTGTCAAATGTTACATCCGAGATGTTAGGTTGCCTAAGATTAGGATATATACCGTTATAGACGCATGTAATGTTACCACCGAGACGTAGGGACCGACACGCCTGGAATGTTGTCAAATGTTACATCCGAGATGTTAGGTTGCCTTAGGCTAGGTTATATGACGTTATAGATGTATATGCTGTTCCCTCCGAGAAGTAGGGTTTGACAGGCCAGGAATGTTGTCAAATATTGCATCCGAGATGTTAGGTTGCCTTAGATTAGGATATACAACGTTATAGACGCATATAATGTTCCCACCGAGAAGTAGGGTCCGACACGCCTGGAATGTTGTAGAATAATACATCCGAGATGTCAGGTTGCCTTAGGTTAGGATATATAACGTTATAGACGTATATACTGTTCCCTCCGAGAAATAGGGTTCGACAGGCCAGGAATGTTGTCAAATATTGCATCCGAGATGTTAGGTTGCCTTAGGTTAGCATATATAACGTTATAGACGCACGTAATGTTACCACCGAGACGTAGGGTTCCAACACGCCTGGAATGTTGTCAAATGTTATATCCAAGATGTTAGGTTGCCTAAGATTAGGATATATACCGCTATAGACGCATGTAATGTTATCACCGAGACGTAGGGACCGACACGCCTGGAATGTTGTCAAATGTTACATCCGAGATGTTAGGTTGCCTTAGGCTAGGATATATGACGCTATAGATGTATATGCTGTTCCCTCCGAGAAGTAGGGTTCGACAGGCCAGGAATGTTGTGAAATATTGCATCCGAGATGTTAGGTTGCCTTAGGTTATGATATATGACGTTACAGACGTATATACTGTTCCCACCGAGAAGTAGGGACCGACACGCCAGGAATGTTGTCAAATATTACATCCGAGATGTTAGGATGCCTTAGGTTAGGATATATAACGTTATAGACGTATATACTGTTCCCACCGAGAAGTAGGGTTCGACACGCCAGGAATGTTGTAAAATGTTAAATCCGAGATGTTAGGTTGCCTAAGATTAGGATATATACCGCTATAGACGCATGTAATGTTATCACCGAGACGTAGGGGGCGACACGCCTGGAATGTTGTCAAATGTTACATCCGAGATGTTAGGTTGCCTTAGGCTAGGATATATGACGTTATAGATGTATATGCTGTTCCCTCCGAGAAGTAGGGTTCGACAGGCCAGGAATGTTGTCAAATATTGCATCCGAGATGTTAGGTTGCCTTAGGTTAGGATATATCACGTTACAGACGTATATACTGTTCCCACCGAGAAGTAGGGTCTGACACGCCAGGAATGTTGTGAAATATCACATCCGAGATGTTAGGTTGCCTTAGGTTAGGATATATAACGTTATAGACGTATATACTGTTCCCACCGAGAAGTAGGGTTCGACACGCCAGGAATGTTGTCAAATATTGCATCCGAGATGTTAGGTTGCCTTAGGTTAGCATATATAACGTTATAGACGCACGTAATGTTACCACCGAGACGTAGGGTTCCAACACGCCGGGAATGTTGTCAAATGTTATATCGGAGATGTTAGGTTGCCTTAGGTTAGGATATATGACGTTACAGACGTATATACTGTTCCCACCGAGAAGTAGGGTCCGACACGACAGGAATGTTGTCAAATATTACATGCGAGATGTTAGGTTGCCTTACGTTAGGATATATAACGTTATAGACGTATATACTGTTCCCACCGAGAAGTAGGGTTCGACACGCCAGGAATGTTGTCAAATATTACATACGAGATGTTAGGTGGCCTTAGATTAGGATATATACCGCTATAGACGTATATACTGTTCCCTCCGAGATGTAGGGTTCGACAGACCAGGAATGTTGTCAAATATTGCATCCGAGATGTTAGGTTGCCTTAGATTGGGATATACAACGTTATAGACGCATATAATGTTCCCACCGAGAAGTAGGGTCCGACACGCCTGGAATGTTGTAGAATAATACATCCGAGATGTCAGGTTGCCTTAGGTTAGGATATATAACGTTATAGACGTATATACTGTTCCCTCCGAGAAATAGGGTTCGACAGGCCAGGAATGTTGTGAAATATTGCATCCGAGATGTTAGGTTGCCTTAGGTTAGCATATATAACGTTATAGACGCACGTAATGTTACCACCGAGACGTAAGGTTCCAACACCCCTGGAATGTTGTCAAATGTTATATCCGAGATGTTAGGTTGCCTTAGGTTAGGATATATGACGTTACAGACGTATATACTGTTCCCACCGAGAAGTAGGGTCCGACACGCCAGGAATGTTGTAAAATGTTACATCCGAGATGTTAGGTTGCCTAAGATTAGGATATATACCGCTACAGACGCATGTAATGTTATCACCGAGACGTAGGGACCGACACGCCTGGAATGTTGTCAAATGTTACATCCGAGATGTTAGGTTGCCTAAGATTAGGATATATACCGTTATAGACGCATGTAATGTTACCACCGAGACGTAGGGACCGACACGCCTGGAATATTGTCAAATGTTACATCCGAGATGTTAGGTTGCCTTAGGCTAGGTTATATGACGTTATAGATGTATATGCTGTTCCCTCCGAGAAGTAGGATTCGACAGGCCAGGAATGTTGTGAAATATTGCATCCGAGATGTTAGGTTGCCTTAGGATAGCATATATAACGTTATAGACGCACGTAATGTTACCACCGAGACGTAAGGTTCCAACACCCGTGGAATGTTGTCAAATGTTATATCCGAGATGTTAGGTTGCCTTAGGTTAGGATATATGACGTTACGGACGTATATACTGTGCCCACCGAGAAGTAGGGTCCGACACGCCAGGAATGTTGTAAAATGTTACATCCGAGATGTTAGGTTGCCTAAGATTAGGATATATACCGCTATAGACGCATGTAATGTTATCACCGAGACGTAGGGACCGACACGCCTGGAATGTTGTCAAATGTTACATCCGAGATGTTAGGTTGCCTAAGATTAGGATATATACCGTTATAGACGCATGTAATGTTACCACCGAGACGTAGGGACCGACACGCCTGGAATGTTGTCAAATGTTACATCCGAGATGTTAGGTTGCCTTAGGCTAGGTTATATGACGTTATAGATGTATATGCTGTTCCCTCCGAGAAGTAGGGTTTGACAGGCCAGGAATGTTGTCAAATATTGCATCCGAGATGTTAGGTTGCCTTAGATTAGGATATACAACGTTATAGACGCATATAATGTTCCCACCGAGAAGTAGGGTCCGACACGCCTGGAATGTTGTAGAATAATACATCCGAGATGTCAGGTTGCCTTAGGTTAGGATATATAACGTTATAGACGTATATACTGTTCCCTCCGAGAAATAGGGTTCGACAGGCCAGGAATGTTGTCAAATATTGCATCCGAGATGTTAGGTTGCCTTAGGTTAGCATATATAACGTTATAGACGCACGTAATGTTACCACCGAGACGTAGGGTTCCAACACGCCTGGAATGTTGTCAAATGTTATATCCAAGATGTTAGGTTGCCTAAGATTAGGATATATACCGCTATAGACGCATGTAATGTTATCACCGAGACGTAGGGACCGACACGCCTGGAATGTTGTCAAATGTTACATCCGAGATGTTAGGTTGCCTTAGGCTAGGATATATGACGTTATAGATGTATATGCTGTACCCTCCGAGAAGTAGGGTTCGACAGGCCAGGAATGTTGTCAAATATTGCATCCGAGATGTTAGGTTGCCTTAGGTTAGGATATATGACGTTACAGACGTATATACTGTTCCCACAGAGAAGTAGGGTCCGACACGCCAGGAATGTTGTCAAATATTACATCCGAGATGTTAGGTTGCCTTAGGTTAGGATATATAACGTTATAGACGTATATACTGTTCCCACCGAGAAGTAGGGTTCGACACGCCAGGAATGTTGTCAAATATTACATACGAGATGTTAGGTGGCCTTAGGTTAGGATATATAACGTTATAGACGCATGTAATGTTACCACCGAGACGTAGGGTTCCAAAACGCCGGGAATGTTGTCAAATGTTATATCGGAGATGTTAGGTTGGCTTAGGTTAGGATATATGACGTTACAGACGTATATACTGTTCCCACCGAGAAGTAGGGTCCGACACGACAGGAATGTTGTCAAATATTACATCCGAGATGTTAGGTTGCCTTACGTTAGGATATATAACGTTATAGACGTATATACTGTTCCCACCGAGAAGTAGGGTTCGACACGCCAGGAATGTTGTCAAATATTACATACGAGATGTTAGGTGGCCTTAGATTAGGATATATACCGCTATAGACGTATGTACTGTTCCCTCCGAGATGTAGGGTTCGACACGCCAGGAATGTTGTCAAATATTACATACGAGATGTTAGGTGGCCTTAGGTTAGGATATATAACGTTATAGACGCATGTAATGTTACCACCGAGACGTAGGGTTCCAACACGCCGGGAATGTTGTCAAATGTTATATCGGAGATGTTAGGTTGCCTTAGGTTAGGATATATGACGTTACAGACGTATATACTGTTCCCACCGAGAAGTAGGGTCCGACACGACAGGAATGTTGTCAAATATTACATCCGAGATGTTAGGTTCCCTTACGTTAGGATATATGACGTTATAGACGTATATACTGTTCCCACCGAGAAGTAGGGTTCGACACGCCAGGAATGTTGTCAAATATTACATACGAGATGTTAGGTGGCCTTAGATTAGGATATATACCGCTATAGACGTATATACTGTTCCCTCCGAGATGTAGGGTTCGACAGACCAGGAATGTTGTCAAATATTGCATCCGAGATGTTAGGTTGCCTTAGATTGGGATATACCACGTTATAGACGCATATAATGTTCCCACCGAGAAGTAGGGTCCGACACGCCTGGAATGATGTAGAATATTACATCCGAGATGTCAGGTTGCCTTAGGTTAGGATATATAACGTTATAGACGTATATACTGTTCCCTCCGAGAAGTAGGGTTCGACAGGCTAGGAATGTTGTCAAATATTGCATCCGAGATGATAGGTTGCCTTAGATAAGGATATATAACGTTATAGACGCATATAATGTTACCACCGAGACGTAGGGAACGACATGCCTGGAATGTTGTCAAATGTTACATCCGAGATGTTAGGTTGCCTTAGGTTAGGATATATAACGTTATAGACGCATGTAACGTTACCACCGAGACGTAGGGACCGACACACCTGGAATGTTGTCAAATGTTACATCCGAGATGTTAGGTTGCCTTAGGCTAGGATATATGACGTTATAGATGTATATGCTGTTCCCTCCGAGAAGTAGGGTTCGACAGGCCAGGAATGTTGTCAAATATTGCATCCGAGATGTTAGGTTGCCTTAGGTTAGGATATATGACGTTACAGACGTATATACTGTTCCCACCGAGAAGTAGGGTCTGACACGCCAGGAATGTTGTGAAATATCACATCCGAGATGTTAGGTTGCCTTAGGTTAGGATATATAACGTTATAGACGTATATACTGTTCCCACCGAGAAGTAGGGTTCGACACGCCAGGAATGTTGTCAAATATTACATACGAGATGTTAGGTGGCCTTAGGTTAGGATATATAACGTTATAGACGCATGTAATGTTACCACCGAGACGTAGGGACCGACAGGCCTGGAATGTTGTAAAATGTTACATCCGAGATGTTAGGTTGCCTAAGATTAGGATATATACCGCTATAGACGCATATAATGTTCCCACCGAGAAGTAGGGTCCGACACGCCTGGAATGATGTAGAATATTACATCCGAGATGTCAGGTTGCCTTAGGTTAGGATATATAACGTTATAGACGTATATACTGTTCCCTCCGAGAAGTAGGGTTCGACAGGCTAGGAATGTTGTCAAATATTGCATCCGAGATGATAGGTTGCCTTAGATAAGGATATATAACGTTATAGACGCATATAATGTTACCACCGAGACGTAGGGACCGACATGCCTGGAATGTTGTCAAATGTTACATCCGAGATGTTAGGTTGCCTTAGGTTAGGATATATAACGTTATAGACGCATGTAACGTTACCACCGAGACGTAGGGACCGACACACCTGGAATGTTGTCAAATGTTACATCCGAGATGTTAGGTTGCCTTAGGTTTGGATATATGACGTTATAGACGTATATACTGTTCCCTCCGAGAAATAGGGTTCGACAGGCCAGGAATGTTGTCAAATATTGCATCCGAGGTGTTAGGTTGCCTTAGGTTAGCATATATAACGTTATAGACGCACGTAATGTTACCACCGAGACGTAGGGTTCCAACACGCCTGGAATGTTGTCAAATGTTATATCCGAGATGTTAGGTTGCCTAAGATTAGGATATATACCGCTATAGACGCATGTAATGTTATCACCGAGACGTAGGGACCGACACGCCTGGATTGTTGTCAAATGTTACATCCGAGATGTTAGGTTGCCTTAGGCTAGGATATATGACGTTATAGATGTATATGCTGTACCCTCCGAGAAGTAGGGTTCGACAGGCCAGGAATGTTGTCAAATATTGCATCCGAGATGTTAGGTTGCCTTAGGTTAGGATATATGACGTTACAGACGTATATACTGTTCCCACCGAGAAGTGGGGTCCGACACGCCAGGAATGTTGTCAAATATTACATCCGAGATGTTAGGTTGCCTTAGGTTAGGATATATAACGTTATAGACGTATATACTGTTCCCACCGAGAAGTAGGGTTCGACACGCCAGGAATGTTGTCAAATATTACATACGAGATGTTAGGTGGCCTTAGGTTAGGATATATAACGTTATAGACGCATGTAATGTTACCACCGAGACGTAGGGTTCCAACACGCCGGGAATGTTGTCAAATGTTATATCGGAGATGTTAGGTTGCCTTAGGTTAGGATATATGACGTGACAGACGTATATACTGTTCCCACCGAGAAGTAGGGTCCGACACGACAGGAATGTTGTCAAATATTACATCCGAGATGTTAGGTTGCATTACGTTAGGATATATAACGTTATAGACGTATATACCGTTCCCACCGAGAAGTAGGGTTCGACACGCCAGGAATGTTGTCAAATATTACATACGAGATGTTAGGTGGCCTTAGATTAGGATATATACCGCTATAGACGTATATACTGTTCCCTCCGAGATGTAGGGTTCGACAGACCAGGAATGTTGTCAAATATTGCATCCGAGATGTTAGGTTGCCTTAGATTGGGATATACAACGTTATAGACGCATATAATGTTCCCACCGAGAAGTAGGGTCCGACACGCCTGGAATGTTGTAGAATAATACATCCGAGATGTCAGGTTGCCTTAGGTTAGGATATATAACGTTATAGACGTATATACTGTTCCCTCCGAGAAATAGGGTTCGACAGGCCAGGAATGTTGTCAAATATTGCATCCGAGATGTTAGGTTGCCTTAGGTTAGCATATATAACGTTATAGACGCACGTAATGTTACCACCGAGACGTAGGGTTCCAACACGCCTGGAATGTTGTCAAATGTTATATCCGAGATGTTAGGTTGCCTAAGATTAGGATATATACCGCTATAGACGCATGTAATGTTATCACCGAGACGTAGGGACCGACACGCCTGGAATGTTGTCAAATGTTACATCCGAGATGTTAGGTTGCCTTAGGCTAGGATATATGACGTTATAGATGTATATGCTGTACCCTCCGAGAAGTAGGGTTCGACAGGCCAGGAATGTTGTCAAATATTGCATCCGAGATGTTAGGTTGCCTTAGGTTAGGATATATGACGTTACAGACGTATATACTGTTCCCACAGAGAAGTAGGGTCCGACACGCCAGGAATGTTGTCAAATATTACATCCGAGATGTTAGGTTGCCTTAGGTTAGGATATATAACGTTATAGACGTATATACTGTTCCCACCGAGAAGTAGGGTTCGACACGCCAGGAATGTTGTCAAATATTACATACGAGATGTTAGGTGGCCTTAGGTTATGATATATAACGTTATAGACGCATGTAATGTTACCACCGAGACGTAGGGTTCCAACACGCCGGGAATGTTGTCAAATGTTATATCGGAGATGTTAGGTTGCCTTAGGTTAGGATATATGACGTTACAGACGTATATACTGTTCCCACCGAGAAGTAGGGTCCGACACGACAGGAATGTTGTCAAATGTTACATCCGAGATGTTAGGTTGCCTTACGTTAGGATATATAACGTTATAGACGTATATACTGTTCCCACCGAGAAGTAGGGTTCGACACGCCAGGAATGTTGTCAAATATTACATACGAGATGTTAGGTGGCCTTAGATTAGGATATATACCGCTATAGACGTATGTACTGTTCCCTCCGAGATGTAGGGTTCGACAGGCCAGGAATGTTGTCAAATATTGCATCCGAGATGTTAGGTTGCCTCAGATTAGGATATACAACGTTATAGACGCATATAATGTTCCCACCGAGAAGTAGGGTCCGACACGCCTGGAATGATGTAGAATATTACATCCGAGATGTCAGGTTGCCTTAGGTTAGGATATATAACGTTATAGACGCATATACTGTTTCCTCCGAGAAGTAGGGTTCGACAGGCTAGGAATGTTGTCAAATATTGCATCCGAGATGATAGGTTGCCTTAGGTTAGGATATATAACGTTATAGACGCATGTAACGTTACCACCGAGACGTAGGGACCGACATGCCTGGAATGTTGTCAAATGTTACATCCGAGATGTTAGGTTGCCTTAGGTTAGGATATATAACGTTATAGACGCATGTAACGTTACCACCGAGACGTAGGGACCGACACACCTGGAATGTTGTCAAATATTACATCCGAGATGTTAGGTTGCCTTAGGTTAGGATATATAACGTTATAGACGTATATACTGTTCCCACCGAGAAGTAGGGTTCGACACGCCAGGAATGTTGTCAAATATTACATACGAGATGTTAGGTGGCCTTAGGTTAGGATATATAACGTTATAGACGCATGTAATGTTACCACCGAGACGTAGGGTTCCAACACGCCGGGAATGTTGTCAAATGTTATATCGGAGATGTTAGGTTGCCTTAGGTTAGGATATATGACGTTACAGACGTATATACTGTTCCCACCGAGAAGTAGGGTCCGACACGACAGGAATGTTGTCAAATATTACATCCGAGATGTTAGGTTGCCTTACGTTAGGATATATAACGTTATAGACGTATATACTGTTCCCACCGAGAAGTAGGGTTCGACACGCCAGGAATGTTGTCAAATATTACATACGAGATGTTAGGTGGCCTTAGATTAGGATATATACCGCTATAGACGTATATACTGTTCCCTCCGAGATGTAGGGTTCGACAGGCCAGGAATGTTGTCAAATATTGCATCCGAGATGTTAGGTTGCCTTAGATTAGGATATACAACGTTATAGACGCATATAATGTTCCCACCGAGAAGTAGGGTCCGACACGCCTGGAATAATGTAGAATATTGCATCCGAGATGTCAGGTTGCCTTAGGTTAGGATATATAACGTTATAGACGTATATACTGTTCCCTCCGAGAAGTAGGGTTCGACAGGCTAGGAATGTTGTCAAATATTGCATCCGAGATGATAGGTTGCCTTAGATAAGGATATATAACGTTATAGACGCATATAATGTTACCACCGAGACGTAGGGACCGACATGCCTGGAATGTTGTCAAATGTTACATCCGAGATGTTAGGTTGCCTTAGGTTAGGATATATAACGTTATAGACGCATGTAACGTTACCACCGAGACGTAGGGACCGACACACCTGGAATGTTGTCAAATGTTACATCCGAGATGTTAGGTTGCCTTAGGCTAGGATATATGACGTTATAGATGTATATGCTGTTCCCTCCGAGAAGTAGGGTTCGACAGGCCAGGAATGTTGTCAAATATTGCATCCGAGATGTTAGGTTGCCTTAGGTTAGGATATATGACGTTACAGACGTATATACTGTTCCCACCGAGAAGTAGGGTCTGACACGCCAGGAATGTTGTGAAATATCACATCCGAGATGTTAGGTTGCCTTAGGTTAGGATATATAACGTTATAGACGTATATACTGTTCCCACCGAGAAGTAGGGTCCGACACGCCTGGAATGATGTAGAATATTACATCCGAGATGTCAGGTTGCCTTAGGTTAGGATATATAACGTTATAGACGTATATACTGTTCCCTCCGAGAAGTAGGGTTCGACAGGCTAGGAATGTTGTCAAATATTGCATCCGAGATGATAGGTTGCCTTAGGTTAGGATATATAACGTTATAGACGCATGTAACGTTACCACCGAGACGTAGGGACCGACATGCCTGGAATGTTGTCAAATGTTACATCCGAGATGTTAGGTTGCCTTAGGTTAGGATATATAACGTTATAGACGCATGTAACGTTACCACCGAGACGTAGGGACCGACACACCTGGAATGTTGTCAAATATTACATCCGAGATGTTAGGTTGCCTTAGGTTAGGATATATAACGTTATAGACGTATATACTGTTCCCACCGAGAAGTAGGGTTCGACACGCCAGGAATGTTGTCAAATATTACATACGAGATGTTAGGTGGCCTTAGGTTAGGATATATAACGTTATAGACGCATGTAATGTTACCACCGAGACGTAGGGTTCCAACACGCCGGGAATGTTGTCAAATGTTATATCGGAGATGTTAGGTTGCCTTAGGTTAGGATATATGACGTTACAGACGTATATACTGTTCCCACCGAGAAGTAGGGTCCGACACGACAGGAATGTTGTCAAATATTACATCCGAGATGTTAGGTTGCCTTACGTTAGGATATATAACGTTATAGACGTATATACTGTTCCCACCGAGAAGTAGGGTTCGACACGCCAGGAATGTTGTCAAATATTACATACGAGATGTTAGGTGGCCTTAGATTAGGATATATACCGCTATAGACGTATATACTGTTCCCTCCGAGATGTAGGGTTCGACAGGCCAGGAATGTTGTCAAATATTGCATCCGAGATGTTAGGTTGCCTTAGATTAGGATATACAACGTTATAGACGCATATAATGTTCCCACCGAGAAGTAGGGTCCGACACGCCTGGAATAATGTAGAATATTGCATCCGAGATGTCAGGTTGCCTTAGGTTAGGATATATAACGTTATAGACGTATATACTGTTCCCTCCGAGAAGTAGGGTTCGACAGGCTAGGAATGTTGTCAAATATTGCATCCGAGATGATAGGTTGCCTTAGATAAGGATATATAAAGTTATAGACGCATATAATGTTACCACCGAGACGTAGGGACCGACATGCCTGGAATGTTGTCAAATGTTACATCCGAGATGTTAGGTTGCCTAAGACTAGGATATATACCGCTATAGACGCACGTAATGTTATCACCGAGACGTAGGGACCGACACGCCTGGAATGTTGTCAAATGTTACATCCGAGATGTTAGGTTGCCTTAGGCTAGGATATATGACGTTATAGATGTATATGCTGTTCCCTCCGAGAAGTAGGGTTCGACAGGCCAGGAATGTTGTCAAATATTGCATCCGAGATGTTAGGTTGCCTTAGGTTAGGATATATGACGTTACAGACGTATATACTGTTCCCACCGAGAAGTAGGGTCTGACACGCCAGGAATGTTGTGAAATATCACATCCGAGATGTTAGGTTGCCTTAGGTTAGGATATATAACGTTATAGACGTATATACTGTTCCCACCGAGAAGTAGGGTTCGACACGCCAGGAATGTTGTCAAATATTACATACGAGATGATAGGTGGCCTTAGGTTAGGATATATAACGCTATAGACGCATGTAATGTTACCACCGAGACGTAGGGACCGACAGGCCTGGAATGTTGTAAAATGTTACATCCGAGATGTTAGGTTGCCTAAGATTAGGATATATACCGCTATAGACGCATATAATGTTCCCACCGAGAAGTAGGGTCCGACACGCCTGGAATGATGTAGAATATTACATCCGAGATGTCAGGTTGCCTTAGGTTAGGATATATAACGTTATAGACGTATATACTGTTCCCTCCGAGAAGTAGGGTTCGACAGGCTAGGAATGTTGTCAAATATTGCATCCGAGATGATAGGTTGCCTTAGATAAGGATATATAACGTTATAGACGCATATAATGTTACCACCGAGACGTAGGGACCGACATGCCTGGAATGTTGTCAAATGTTACATCCGAGATGTTAGGTTGCCTTAGGTTAGGATATATAACGTTATAGACGCATGTAACGTTACCACCGAGACGTAGGGACCGACACACCTGGAATGTTGTCAAATGTTACATCCGAGATGTTAGGTTGCCTTAGGTTAGGATATATGACGTTATAGACGTATATGCTGTTCCCTCCGAGAAGTAGGGTTTGACAGGCCAGGAATGTTGTCAAATATTGCATCCGAGATGTTAGGTTGCCTTAGGTTAGCATATATAACGTTATAGACGCATGTAACGTTACCACCGAGACGTAGGGAGCGACATGCCTGGAATGTTGTCAAATGTTACATCCGAGATGTTAGGTTGCCTTAGGTTAGGATATATAACGTTATAGACGCATGTAACGTTACCACCGAGACGTAGGGACCGACACACCTGGAATGTTGTCAAATATTACATCCGAGATGTTAGGTTGCCTTAGGTTAGGATATATAACGTTATAGACGTATATACTGTTCCCACCGAGAAGTAGGGTTCGACACGCCAGGAATGTTGTCAAATATTACATACGAGATGTTAGGTGGCCTTAGGTTAGGATATATAACGTTATAGACGCATGTAATGTTACCACCGAGACGTAGGGTTCCAACACGCCGGGAATGTTGTCAAATATTACATACGAGATGTTAGGTGGCCTTAGATTAGGATATATACCGCTATAGACGTATATACTGTTCCCTCCGAGATGTAGGGTTCGACAGGCCAGGAATGTTGTCAAATATTGCATCCGAGATGTTAGGTTGCCTTAGATTAGGATATACAACGTTATAGACGCATATAATGTTCCCACCGAGAAGTAGGGTCCGACACGCCTGGAATGATGTAGAATATTACATCCGAGATGTCAGGTTGCCTTAGGTTAGGATATATAACGTTATAGACGTATATACTGTTCCCTCCGAGAAGTAGGGTTCGACAGGCTAGGAATGTTGTCAAATATTGCATCCGAGATGATAGGTTGCCTTAGATAAGGATATATAACGTTATAGACGCATATAATGTTACCACCGAGACGTAGGGACCGACATGCCTGGAATGTTGTCAAATGTTACATCCGAGATGTTAGGTTGCCTTAGGTTAGGATATATAACGTTATAGACGCATGTAACGTTACCACCGAGACGTAGGGACCGACACACCTGGAATGTTGTCAAATGTTACATCCGAGATGTTAGGTTGCCTTAGGCTAGGATATATGACGTTATAGATGTATATGCTGTTCCCTCCGAGAAGTAGGGTTCGACAGGCCAGGAATGTTGTCAAATATTGCATCCGAGATGTTAGGTTGCCTTAGGTTAGGATATATGACGTTACAGACGTATATACTGTTCCCACCGAGAAGTAGGGTCTGACACGCCAGGAATGTTGTGAAATACCACATCCGAGATGTTAGGTTGCCTTAGGTTAGGATATATAACGTTATAGACGTATATACTGTTCCCACCGAGAAGTAGGGTCCGACACGCCTGGAATGATGTAGAATATTACATCCGAGATGTCAGGTTGCCTTAGGTTAGGATATATAACGTTATAGACGTATATACTGTTCCCTCCGAGAAGTAGGGTTCGACAGGCTAGGAATGTTGTCAAATATTGCATCCGAGATGATAGGTTGCCTTAGATAAGGATATATAAAGTTATAGACGCATATAATGTTACCACCGAGACGTAGGGACCGACATGCCTGGAATGTTGTCAAATGTTACATCCGAGATGTTAGGTTGCCTAAGATTAGGATATATACCGCTATAGACGCACGTAATGTTATCACCGAGACGTAGGGACCGACACGCCTGGAATGTTGTCAAATGTTACATCCGAGATGTTAGGTTGCCTTAGGCTAGGATATATGACGTTATAGATGTATATGCTGTTCCCTCCGAGAAGTAGGGTTCGACAGGCCAGGAATGTTGTCAAATATTGCATCCGAGATGTTAGGTTGCCTTAGGTTAGGATATATGACGTTACAGACGTATATACTGTTCCCACCGAGAAGTAGGGTCTGACACGCCAGGAATGTTGTGAAATATCACATCCGAGATGTTAGGTTGCCTTAGGTTAGGATATATAACGTTATAGACGTATATACTGTTCCCACCGAGAAGTAGGGTTCGACACGCCAGGAATGTTGTCAAATATTACATACGAGATGATAGGTGGCCTTAGGTTAGGATATATAACGCTATAGACGCATGTAATGTTACCACCGAGACGTAGGGACCGACAGGCCTGGAATGTTGTAAAATGTTACATCCGAGATGTTAGGTTGCCTAAGATTAGGATATATACCGCTATAGACGCATATAATGTTCCCACCGAGAAGTAGGGTCCGACACGCCTGGAATGATGTAGAATATTACATCCGAGATGTCAGGTTGCCTTAGGTTAGGATATATAACGTTATAGACGTATATACTGTTCCCTCCGAGAAGTAGGGTTCGACAGGCTAGGAATGTTGTCAAATATTGCATCCGAGATGATAGGTTGCCTTAGATAAGGATATATAACGTTATAGACGCATATAATGTTACCACCGAGACGTAGGGACCGACATGCCTGGAATGTTGTCAAATGTTACATCCGAGATGTTAGGTTGCCTTAGGTTAGGATATATAACGTTATAGACGCATGTAACGTTACCACCGAGACGTAGGGACCGACACACCTGGAATGTTGTCAAATGTTACATCCGAGATGTTAGGTTGCCTTAGGTTAGGATATATGACGTTATAGACGTATATGCTGTTCCCTCCGAGAAGTAGGGTTTGACAGGCCAGGAATGTTGTCAAATATTGCATCCGAGATGTTAGGTTGCCTTAGGTTAGCATATATAACGTTATAGACGCACGTAATGTTACCACCGAGACGTAGGGTTCCAACACGCCGGGAATGTTGTCAAATGTTATATCGGAGATGTTAGGTTGCCTTAGGTTAGGATATATGACGTTACAGACGTATATACTGTTCCCACCGAGAAGTAGGTTCCGACACGACAGGAATGTTGTCAAATATTACATCCGAGATGTTAGGTTGCCTTACGTTAGGATATATAACGTTATAGACGTATATACTGTTCCCACCGAGAAGTAGGGTTCGACACGCCAGGAATGTTGTCAAATATTACATACGAGATGTTAGGTGGCCTTAGATTAGGATATATACCGCTATAGACGTATATACTGTTCCCTCCGAGATGTAGGGTTCGACAGACCAGGAATGTTGTCAAATATTGCATCCGAGATGTTAGGTTGCCTTAGATTGGGATATACCACGTTATAGACGCATATAATGTTCCCACCGAGAAGTAGGGTTCGACACGCCTGGAATGTTGTAGAATAATACATCCGAGATGTCAGGTTGCCTTAGGTTAGGATATATAACGTTATAGACGTATATACTGTTCCCTCCGAGAAATAGGGTTCGACAGGCCAGGAATGTTGTGAAATATTGCATCCGAGATGTTAGGTTGCCTTAGGTTAGCATATATAACGTTATAGACGCACGTAATGTTACCACCGAGACGTAAGGTTCCAACACCCCTGGAATGTTGTCAAATGTTATATCCGAGATGTTAGGTTGCCTTAGGTTAGGATATATGACGTTACAGACGTATATACTGTTCCCACCGAGAAGTAGGGTCCGACACGCCAGGAATGTTGTCAAATATTACATACGAGATGTTAGGTGGCCTTAGATTAGGATATATACCGCTATAGACGTATGTACTGTTCCCTCCGAGATGTAGGGTTCGACAGGCCAGGAATGTTGTCAAATATTGCATCCGAGATGTTAGGTTGCCTTAGATTAGGATATACAACGTTATAGACGCATATAATGTTCCCACCGAGAAGTAGGGTCCGACACGCCTGGAATGATGTAGAATATTACATCCGAGATGTCAGGTTGCCTTAGGTTAGGATATATAACGTTATAGACGTATATACTGTTCCCTCCGAGAAGTAGGGTTCGACAGGCTAGGAATGTTGTCAAATATTGCATCCGAGATGATAGGTTGCCTTAGATAAGGATATATAACGTTATAGACGCATATAATGTTACCACCGAGACGTAGGGAACGACATGCCTGGAATGTTGTCAAATGTTACATCCGAGATGTTAGGTTGCCTTAGGTTAGGATATATAACGTTATAGACGCATGTAACGTTACCACCGAGACGTAGGGACCGACACACCTGGAATGTTGTCAAATGTTACATCCGAGATGTTAGGTTGCCTTAGGCTAGGATATATGACGTTATAGATGTATATGCTGTTCCCTCCGAGAAGTAGGGTTCGACAGGCCAGGAATGTTGTCAAATATTGCATCCGAGATGTTAGGTTGCCTTAGGTTAGGATATATGACGTTACAGACGTATATACTGTTCCCACCGAGAAGTAGGGTCTGACACGCCAGGAATGTTGTGAAATATCACATCCGAGATGTTAGGTTGCCTTAGGTTAGGATATATAACGTTATAGACGTATATACTTTTCCCACCGAGAAGTAGGGTTCGACACGCCAGGAATGTTGTCAAATATTACATACGAGATGTTAGGTGGCCTTAGGTTAGGATATATAACGTTATAGACGCATGTAATGTTACCACCGAGACGTAGGGACCGACAGGCCTGGAATGTTGTAAAATGTTACATCCGAGATGTTAGGTTGCCTAAGATTAGGATATATACCGCTATAGACGCATATAATGTTCCCACCGAGAAGTAGGGTCCGACACGCCTGGAATGATGTAGAATATTACATCCGAGATGTCAGGTTGCCTTAGGTTAGGATATATAACGTTATAGACGTATATACTGTTCCCTCCGAGAAGTAGGGTTCGACAGGCTAGGAATGTTGTCAAATATTGCATCCGAGATGATAGGTTGCCTTAGATAAGGATATATAACGTTATAGACGCATATAATGTTACCACCGAGACGTAGGGACCGACATGCCTGGAATGTTGTCAAATGTTACATCCGAGATGTTAGGTTGCCTTAGGGTAGGATATATAACGTTATAGACGCATGTAACGTTACCACCGAGACGTAGGGACCGACACACCTGGAATGTTGTCAAATGTTACATCCGAGATGTTAGGTTGCCTTAGGTTTGGATATATGACGTTATAGACGTATATACTGTTCCCTCCGAGAAATAGAGTTCGACAGGCCAGGAATGTTGTCAAATATTGCATCCGAGATGTTAGGTTGCCTTAGGTTAGCATATATAACGTTATAGACGCACGTAATGTTACCACCGAGACGTAGGGTTCCAACACGCCTGGAATGTTGTCAAATGTTATATCCGAGATGTTAGGTTGCCTAAGATTAGGATATATACCGCTATAGACGCATGTAATGTTATCACCGAGACGTAGGGACCGACACGCCTGGAATGTTGTCAAATGTTACATCCGAGATGTTAGGTTGCCTTAGGCTAGGATATATGACGTTATAGATGTATATGCTGTACCCTCCGAGAAGTAGGGTTCGACAGGCCAGGAATGTTGTCAAATATTGCATCCGAGATGTTAGGTTGCCTTAGGTTAGGATATATGACGTTACAGACGTATATACTGTTCCCACCGAGAAGTGGGGTCCGACACGCCAGGAATGTTGTCAAATATTACATCCGAGATGTTAGGTTGCCTTAGGTTAGGATATATAACGTTATAGACGTATATACTGTTCCCACCGAGAAGTAGGGTTCGACACGCCAGGAATGTTGTCAAATATTACATACGAGATGTTAGGTGGCCTTAGGTTAGGATATATAACGTTATAGACGCATGTAATGTTACCACCGAGACGTAGGGTTCCAACACGCCGGGAATGTTGTCAAATGTTATATCGGAGATGTTAGGTTGCCTTAGGTTAGGATATATGACGTTACAGACGTATATACTGTTCCCACCGAGAAGTAGGGTCCGACACGACAGGAATGTTGTCAAATGTTACATCCGAGATGTTAGGTTGCCTTACGTTAGGATATATAACGTTATAGACGTATATACTGTTCCCACCGAGAAGTAGGGTTCGACACGCCAGGAATGTTGTCAAATATTACATACGAGATGTTAGGTGGCCTTAGATTAGGATATATACCGCTATAGACGTATGTACTGTTCCCTCCGAGATGTAGGGTTCGACAGGCCAGGAATGTTGTCAAATATTGCATCCGAGATGTTAGGTTGCCTCAGATTAGGATATACAACGTTATAGACGCATATAATGTTCCCACCGAGAAGTAGGGTCCGACACGCCTGGAATGATGTAGAATATTACATCCGAGATGTCAGGTTGCCTTAGGTTAGGATATATAACGTTATAGACGTATATACTGTTCCCTCCGAGAAGTAGGGTTCGACAGGCTAGGAATGTTGTCAAATATTGCATCCGAGATGATAGGTTGCCTTAGGTTAGGATATATAACGTTATAGACGCATGTAACGTTACCACCGAGACGTAGGGACCGACATGCCTGGAATGTTGTCAAATGTTACATCCGAGATGTTAGGTTGCCTTAGGTTAGGATATATAACGTTATAGACGCATGTAACGTTACCACCGAGACGCAGGAACCGACACACCTGGAATGTTGTCAAATATTACATCCGAGATGTTAGGTTGCCTTAGGTTAGGATATATAACGTTATAGACGTATATACTGTTCCCACCGAGAAGTAGGGTTCGACACGCCAGGAATGTTGTCAAATATTACATACGAGATGTTAGGTGGCCTTAGGTTAGGATATATAACGTTATAGACGCATGTAATGTTACCACCGAGACGTAGGGTTCCAACACGCCGGGAATGTTGTCAAATGTTATATAGGAGATGTTAGGTTGCCTTAGGTTAGGATATATGACGTTACAGACGTATATACTGTTCCCACCGAGAAGTAGGGTCCGACACGACAGGAATGTTGTCAAATATTACATCCGAGATGTTAGGTTGCCTTACGTTAGGATATATAACGTTATAGACGTATATACTGTTCCCACCGAGAAGTAGGGTTCGACACGCCAGGAATGTTGTCAAATATTACATACGAGATGTTAGGTGGCCTTAGATTAGGATATATACCGCTATAGACGTATATACTGTTCCCTCCGAGATGTAGGGTTCGACACGCCAGGAATGTTGTCAAATATTACATACGAGATGTTAGGTGGCCTTAGGTTAGGATATATAACGTTATAGACGCATGTAATGTTACCACCGAGACGTAGGGTTCCAACACGCCGGGAATGTTGTCAAATGTTATATCGGAGATGTTAGGTTGCCTTAGGTTAGGATATATGACGTTACAGACGTATATACTGTTCCCACCGAGAAGTAGGGTCCGACACGACAGGAATGTTGTCAAATGTTACATCCGAGATGTTAGGTTGCCTTACGTTAGGATATATAACGTTATAGACGTATATACTGTTCCCACCGAGAAGTAGGGTTCGACACGCCAGGAATGTTGTCAAATATTACATACGAGATGTTAGGTGGCCTTAGATTAGGATATATACCGCTATAGACGTATGTACTGTTCCCTCCGAGATGTAGGGTTCGACAGGCCAGGAATGTTGTCAAATATTGCATCCGAGATGTTAGGTTGCCTCAGATTAGGATATACAACGTTATAGACGCATATAATGTTCCCACCGAGAAGTAGGTTCCGACACGCCTGGAATGATGTAGAATATTACATCCGAGATGTCAGGTTGCCTTAGGTTAGGATATATAACGTTATAGACGTATATACTGTTCCCTCCGAGAAGTAGGGTTCGACAGGCTAGGAATGTTGTCAAATATTGCATCCGAGATGATAGGTTGCCTTAGGTTAGGATATATAACGTTATAGACGCATGTAACGTTACCACCGAGACGTAGGGACCGACATGCCTGGAATGTTGTCAAATGTTACATCCGAGATGTTAGGTTGCCTTAGGTTAGGATATATAACGTTATAGACGCATGTAACGTTACCACCGAGACGTAGGGACCGACACACCTGGAATGTTGTCAAATATTACATCCGAGATGTTAGGTTGCCTTAGGTTAGGATATATAACGTTATAGACGTATATACTGTTCCCACCGAGAAGTAGGGTTCGACACGCCAGGAATGTTGTCAAATATTACATACGAGATGTTAGGTGGCCTTAGGTTAGGATATATAACGTTATAGACGCATGTAATGTTACCACCGAGACGTAGGGTTCCAACACGCCGGGAATGTTGTCAAATGTTATATCGGAGATGTTAGGTTGCCTTAGGTTAGGATATATGACGTTACAGACGTATATACTGTTCCCACCGAGAAGTAGGGTCCGACACGACAGGAATGTTGTCAAATATTACATCCGAGATGTTAGGTTGCCTTACGTTAGGATATATAACGTTATAGACGTATATACTGTTCCCACCGAGAAGTAGGGTTCGACACGCCAGGAATGTTGTCAAATATTACATACGAGATGTTAGGTGGCCTTAGATTAGGATATATACCGCTATAGACGTATATACTGTTCCCTCCGAGATGTAGGGTTCGACAGGCCAGGAATGTTGTCAAATATTGCATCCGAGATGTTAGGTTGCCTTAGATTAGGATATACAACGTTATAGACGCATATAATGTTCCCACCGAGAAGTAGGGTCCGACACGCCTGGAATGATGTAGAATATTACATCCGAGATGTCAGGTTGCCTTAGGTTAGGATATATAACGTTATAGACGTATATACTGTTCCCTCCGAGAAGTAGGGTTCGACAGGCTAGGAATGTTGTCAAATATTGCATCCGAGATGATAGGTTGCCTTAGATAAGGATATATAACGTTATAGACGCATATAATGTTACCACCGAGACGTAGGGACCGACATGCCTGGAATGTTGTCAAATGTTACATCCGAGATGTTAGGTTGCCTTAGGTTAGGATATATAACGTTATAGACGCATGTAACGTTACCACCGAGACGTAGGGACCGACACACCTGGAATGTTGTCAAATGTTACATCCGAGATGTTAGGTTGCCTTAGGTTAGGATATATGACGTTATAGACGTATATACTGTTCCCTCCGAGAAGTAGGGTTCGACAGGCCAGGAATGTTGTCAAATATTGCATCCGAGATGTTAGGTTGCCTTAGGTTAGCATATATAGCGTTATAGACGCACGTAATGTTACCACCGAGACGTAGGGTTCCAACACGCCTGGAATGTTGTCAAATGTTATATCCGAGATGTTAGGTTGCCTAAGATTAGGATATATACCGCTATAGACGCATGTAATGTTATCACCGAGACGTAGGGACCGACACGCCTGGAATGTTGTCAAATGTTACATCCGAGATGTTAGGTTGCCTTACACTAGGATATATGACGTTATAGATGTATATGCTGTACCCTCCGAGAAGTAGGGTTCGACAGGCCAGGAATGTTGTCAAATATTGCATCCGAGATGTTAGGTTGCCTTAGGTTAGGATATATGACGTTACAGACGTATATACTGTTCCCACCGAGAAGTAGGGTTCGACACGCCAGGAATGTTGTAAAATGTTAAATCCGTGATGTTAGGTTGCCTAAGATTAGGATATATACCGCTATAGACGCATATAATGTTCCCACCGAGAAGTAGGGTCCGACACGCCTGGAATGATGTAGAATATTACATCCGAGATGTCAGGTTGTCTTAGGTTAGGATATATAACGTTATAGACGTATATACTGTTCCCTCCGAGAAGTAGGGTTCGACAGGCTAGGAATGTTGTCAAATATTGCATCCGAGATGTTAGGTTGCCTTAGATTAGGATATACAACGTTATAGACGCATATAATGTTCCCACCGAGAAGTAGGGTCCGACATGCCTGGAATGTTGTCAAATGTTACATCCGAGATGTTAGGTTGCCTTAGGTTAGGATATATAACGTTATAGACGCATGTAACGTTACCACCGAGACGTAGGGACCGACACACCTGGAATGTTGTCAAATGTTACATCCGAGATGTTAGGTTGCCTTAGGTTAGGATATATGACGTTATAGACGTATATACTGTTCCCTCCGAGAAATAGGGTTCGACAGGCCAGGAATGTTGTCAAATATTGCATCCGAGATGTTAGGTTGCCTTAGGTTAGCATATATAACGTTATAGACGCACGTAATGTTACCACCGAGACGTAGGGTTCCAACACGCCTGGAATGTTGTCAAATGTTATATCCGAGATGTTAGGTTGCCTAAGATTAGGATATATACCGCTATAGACGCATGTAATGTTATCACCGAGACGTAGGGACCGACACGCCTGGAATGTTGTCAAATGTTACATCCGAGATGTTAGGTTGCCTTAGGCTAGGATATATGACGTTATAGATGTATATGCTGTACCCTCCGAGAAGTAGGGTTCGACAGGCCAGGAATGTTGTCAAATATTGCATCCGAGATGTTAGGTTGCCTTAGGTTAGGATATATAACGTTATAGACGTATATACTGTTCCCACCGAGAAGTAGGGTTCGACACGCCAGGAATGTTGTCAAATATTACATACGAGATGTTAGGTGGCCTTAAATTAGGATATATACCGCTATAGACGTATATACTGTTCCCTCCGAGATGTAGGGTTCGACAGGCCAGGAATGTTGTCAAATATTGCATCCGAGATGTTAGGTTGCCTTAGATTAGGATATACAACGTTATAGACGCATATAATGTTCCCACCGAGAAGTAGGGTCCGACACGCCTGGAATGATGTAGAACATTACATCCGAGATGTCAGGTTGCCTTAGGTTAGGATATATAACGTTATAGACGTATATACTGTTCCCTCCGAGAAGTAGGGTTCGACACGCCAGGAATGTTGTCAAATATTACATACGAGATGTTAGGTGGTCTTAGATTAGGATATATACCGCTATAGACGTATATACTGTTCCCTCCGAGATGTAGGGTTCGACAGATCAGGAATGTTGTCAAATATTGCATCCGAGATGTTAGGTTGCCTTAGATTAGGATATACAACGTTATAGACGCATATAATGTTCCCACCGAGAAGTAGGGTCCGACACGCCTGGAATGTTGTAGAATAATACATCCGAGATGTCAGGTTGCCTTAGGTTAGGATATATGACGTTATAGACGTATATACTGTTCCCTCCGAGACGTAGGGTTCGACAGGCCAGGAATGTTGTCACATATTTCATCCGAGATGTTAGGTTGCCTTAGATTAGGATATATACCGTTATAGACGCATGTAATGTTACCACCGAGACGTAGGGACCGACACGCCTGGAATGTTGTCAAATGTTACATCCGAGATGTTAGGTTGCCTTAGGCTAGGATATATGACGTTATAGATGTATATGCTGTTCCCTCCGAGAAGTAGGGTTCGACAGGTCAGGAGTGTTGTCAAATATTGCATCCGAGATGTTAGGTTGCCTTAGGTTAGGATATATGACGTTATAGACGTATATACTGTTCCCTCCGAGATGTAGGGTTCGACAGGCCAGGAATGTTGTCACATATTTCATCCGAGATGTTAGGTTGCCTTAGATTAGGATATATACCGCTATAGACGTATATACTGTTCCCTCCGAGATGTAGGGTACGACAGGCCAGGAATGTTGTCAGATATTGCATCCGAGATGTTAGGTTGCCTTAGATAAGGATATACAACGTTATAGACGCATATAATGTTCCCACCGAGAAGTACGGTCCGACACGCCTGGAAGGTTGTAGAATATTACATCCGAGATGTTAGGTTGCCCTAGGTTAGGATATATAACTTTATAGACGTATATACTGTTCCCTCCGATAAGTAGGGTTCGACAGGCTAGGAATGTTGTCAAATATTGCATCCGAGATGTTAGGTTGCCTTAGATAAGTATATATAACGTTATAGACGCATATAATGTTACCACCGAGACGTAGGGACCGACATGCCTGGAATGTTGTCAAATGTTACATCCGAGATGTTAGGTTGCCTTAGGTTAGGATATATAACGTTATAGACGCATGTAACGTTACCACCGAGACGTAGGGACCGACACACCTGGAATGTTGTCAAATGTTACATCCGAGATGTTAGGTTGCCTTAGGCTAGGATATATGACGCTATAGATGTATATGCTGTTCCCTCCGAGAAGTAGGGTTCGACAGGCCAGGAATGTTGTGAAATATTGCACCCGAGATGTTAGGTTGCCTTAGGTTATGATATATGACGTTACAGACGTATATACTGTTCCCACCGAGAAGTAGTGACCGACACGCCAGGAATGTTGTCAAATATTACATCCGAGATGTTAGGATGCATTAGGTGAGTATATATAACGTTATAGACGTATATACTGTTCCCACCGAGAAGTAGGGTTCGACACGCCAGGAATGTTGTAAAATGTTAAATCCGAGATGTTAGGTTGCCTAAGATTAGGATATATACCGCTATAGACGCATGTAATGTTATCACCGAGACGTAGGGACCGACACGTCTGGAATGTTGTCAAATGTTACATCCGAGATGTTAGGTTGCCTTAGGCTAGGATATATGACGTTATAGATGTATATGCTGTTCCCTCCGAGAAGTAGGGTTCGACAGGCCAGGAATGTTGTCAAATATTGCATCCGAGATGTTAGGTTGCCTTAGGTTAGGATATATGACGTTACAGACGTATATACTGTTCCCACCGAGAAGTAGGGTCTGACACGCCAGGAATGTTGTGAAATATCACATCCGAGATGTTAGGTTGCCTTAGGATAGGATATATAACGTTATAGACGTATATACTGTTCCCACCGAGAAGTAGGTTTCGACACGCCAGGAATGTTGTCAAATATTACATACGAGATGTTAGGTGGCCTTAGGTGAGGATATATAACGTTATAGACGCATGTAATGTTACCACCGAGACGTAGGGACCGACAGGCCTGGAATGTTGTAAAATGTAACATCCGAGATGTTAGGTTGCCTAAGATTAGGATATATACCGCTATAGACGCATATAATGTTCCCACCGAGAAGTAGGGTCCGACACGCCTGGAATGATGTAGAATATTACATCCGAGATGTCAGGTTGCCTTAGGTTAGGGTATATAACGTTATAGACGTATATACTGTTCCCTCCGAGAAGTAGGGTTCGACAGGCTAGGAATGTTGTCAAATATTGCATCCGAGATGATAGGTTGCCTTAGGCTAGGATATATGACGTTATAGATGTATATGCTGTTCCCTCCGAGAAGTAGGGTTTGACAGGGCAGGAATGTTGTCAAATATTGCATCCGAGATGTTAGGTTGCCTTAGATTAGGATATACAACGTTATTGACGCATATAATGTTCCCACCGAGAAGTAGGGTCCGACACGCCTGGAATGTTGTAGAATAATACATCCGAGATGTCAGGTTGCCTTAGGTTAGGATATATAACGTTATAGACGTATATACTGTTCCCTCCGAGAAATAGGGTTCGACAGGCCAGGAATGTTGTCAAATATTGCATCCGAGATGTTAGGTTGCCTTAGGTTAGCATATACAACGTTATAGACGCACGTAATGTTACCACCGAGACGTAGGGTTCCAACACGCCTGGAATGTTCTCAAATGTTATATCCGAGATGTTAGGTTGCCTAAGATTAGGATATATAACGTTATAGACGCATATAATGTTACCACCGAGACGTAGGGACCGACATGCCTGGAATGTTGTCAAATATTACATACGAGATGTTAGGTGGCCTTAGGTTAGGATATATAACGTTATAGACGCATGTAATGTTACCACCGAGACGTAGGGACCGACACGCCTGGAATGTTGTCAAATGTTACATCCGAGATGTTAGGTTGCCTTAGGCTAGGATATATGACGTTATAGATGTATATGCTGTTCCCTCCGAGAAGTAGGGTTCGACAGGCCAGGAATGTTGTCAAATATTGCATCCGAGATGTTAGGTTGCCTTAGGTTAGGATATATGACGTTACAGACGTATATACTGTTCCCACCGAGAAGTAGGGTCCGACACGCCAGGAATGTTGTCAAATATTACATCCGAGATGTTAGGTTGCCTTAGGTTAGGATATATAACGTTATAGACGTATATACTGTTCCCACCGAGAAGTAGGGTTCGACACGCCAGGAATGTTGTCAAATATTACATACGAGATGTTAGGTGGCCTTAGGTTAGGATATATAACGTTATAGACGCATGTAATGTTACCACCGAGACGTAGGGTTCCAACACGCCGGGAATGTTGTCAAATGTTATATCGGAGATGTTAGGTTGCCTTAGGTTAGGATATATGACGTTACAGACGTATATACTGTTCCCACCGAGAAGTAGGGTCCGACACGACAGGAATGTTGTCAAATATTACATCCGAGATATTAGGTTGCCTTACGTTAGGATATATAACGTTATAGACGTATATACTGTTCCCACCGAGAAGTAGGGTTCGACACGCCAGGAATGTTGTCAAATATTACATACGAGATGTTAGGTGGCCTTAGATTAGGACATATACCGCTATAGACGTATATACTGTTCCCTCCGAGATGTAGGGTTCGACAGGCCAGGAATGTTGTCAAATATTGCATCCGAGATGTTAGGTTGCCTTAGATTAGGATATACAACGTTATAGACGCACATAATGTTCCCACCGACAAGTAGGGTCCGACACGCCTGGAATGATGTAGAATATTACATCCGAGATGTCAGGTTGCCTTAGGTTAGGATATATAACGTTATAGACGTATATACTGTTCCCTCCGAGAAGTAGGGTTCGACAGGCTAGGAATGTTGTCAAATATTGCATCCGATGTGATAGGTTGCCTTAGATAAGGATATATAACGTTATAGACGCATATAATGTTACCACCGAGACGTAGGGACCGACATGCCTGGAATGTTGTCAAATGATACATCCGAGATGTTAGGTTGCCTTAGGTTAGGATATATAACGTTATAGACGCATGCAACGTTACCACCGAGACGTAGGGACCGACACACCTGGAATGTTGTCAAATGTTACATCCGAGATGTTAGGTTGCATTAGGTTAGGATATATGACGTTATAGACGTATATGCTGTTCCCTCCGAGAAGTAGGGTTTGACAGGCCAGGAATGTTGTCAAATATTGCATCCGAGATGTTAGGTTGCCTTAGGTTAGCATATGTAACGTTATAGACGCACGTAATGTTACCACCGAGACGTAGGGTTCCAACACGCCGGGAATGTTGTCAAATGTTATATCCGAGATGTTAGGTTGCCTTAGGTTAGGATATATGACGTTACAGACGTATATACTGTTCCCACCGAGAAGTAGGGTTCGACACGCCAGGAATGTTGTCAAATATTACATACGAGATGTTAGGTGGCCTTAGGTTAAGATATATATAGTTATAGACGCATGTAATGTTACCACCGAGACGTATGGTCCGACACGCCTGGAATGTGGTAAAATGTTACATCCGAGATGTTAGGTTGCCTAAGATTAGGATATATACCGTTATAGACGCATATAATGTTACCACCGAGACGTAGGGACCGACATGCCTGGAATGTTGTCAAATGTTACATCCGAGATGTTAGGTTGCCTTAGGTTAGGATATATAACGTTATAGAGGCATGTAACGTTACCACCGAGACGTAGGGACCGACACACCTGGAATGATGACAAATGTTACATCCGAGATGTTAGGTTGCCTTAGATTAGGATATACAACGTTATAGACGCATGTAATGTTACCACCGAGACGTAGGGTTCCAACACGCCGGGAATGTTGTCAAATGTTATATCGGAGATGTTAGGTTGCCTTAGGTTAGGATATATGACGTTACAGACGTATATACTGTTCCCACCGAGAAGTAGGGTCCGACACGACAGGAATGTTGTCAAATATTACATCCGAGATATTAGGTTGCCTTACGTTAGGATATATAACGTTATAGACGTATATACTGTTCCCACCGAGAAGTAGGGTTCGACACGCCAGGAATGTTGTCAAATATTACATACGAGATGTTAGGTGGCCTTAGATTAGGACATATACCGCTATAGACGTATATACTGTTCCCTCCGAGATGTAGGGTTCGACAGGCCAGGAATGTTGTCAAATATTGCATCCGAGATGTTAGGTTGCCTTAGATTAGGATATACAACGTTATAGACGCACATAATGTTCCCACCGACAAGTAGGGTCCGACACGCCTGGAATGATGTAGAATATTACATCCGAGATGTCAGGTTGCCTTAGGTTAGGATATATAACGTTATAGACGTATATACTGTTCCCTCCGAGAAGTAGGGTTCGACAGGCTAGGAATGTTGTCAAATATTGCATCCGAGATGATAGGTTGCCTTAGGTTAGGATATATAACGTTATAGACGCATGTAACGTTACCACCGAGACGTAGGGACCGACATGCCTGGAATGTTGTCAAATGTTACATCCGAGATGTTAGGTTGCCTTAGGTTAGGATATATAACGTTATAGACGCATGTAACGTTACCACCGAGACGTAGGGACCGACACACCTGGAATGTTGTCAAATATTACATCCGAGATGTTAGGTTGCCTTAGGTTAGGATATATAACGTTATAGACGTATATACTGTTCCCACCGAGAAGTAGGGTTCGACACGCCAGGAATGTTGTCAAATATTACATACGAGATGTTAGGTGCCCTTAGGTTAGGATATATAACGTTATAGACGCATGTAATGTTACCACCGAGACGTAGGGTTCCAACACGCCGGGAATGTTGTCAAATGTTATATCGGAGATGTTAGGTTGCCTTAGGTTAGGATATATGACGTTACAGACGTATATACTGTTCCCACCGAGAAGTAGGGTCCGACACGACAGGAATGTTGTCAAATATTACATCCGAGATGTTAGGTTGCCTTACGTTAGGATATATAACGTTATAGACGTATATACTGTTCCCACCGAGAAGTAGGGTTCGACACGCCAGGAATGTTGTCAAATATTACATACGAGATGTTAGGTGGCCTTAGATTAGGATATATACCGCTATAGACGTATATACTGTTCCCTCCGAGATGTAGGGTTCGACAGGCCAGGAATGTTGTCAAATATTGCATCCGAGATGTTAGGTTGCCTTAGATTAGGATATACAACGTTATAGACGCATATAATGTTCCCACCGAGAAGTAGGGTCCGACACGCCTGGAATGATGTAGAATATTACATCCGAGATGTCAGGTTGCCTTAGGTTAGGATATATAACGTTATAGACGTATATACTGTTCCCTCCGAGAAGTAGGGTTCGACAGGCTAGGAATGTTGTCAAATATTGCATCCGAGATGATAGGTTGCCTTAGATAAGGATATATAACGTTATAGACGCATATAATGTTACCACCGAGACGTAGGGACCGACATGCCTGGAATGTTGTCAAATGTTACATCCGAGATGTTAGGTTGCCTTAGGTTAGGATATATAACGTTATAGACGCATGTAACGTTACCACCGAGACGTAGGGACCGACACACCTGGAATGTTGTCAAATGTTACATCCGAGATGTTAGGTTGCCTTAGGTTAGGATATATGACGTTATAGACGTATATACTGTTCCCTCCGAGAAATAGGGTTCGACAGGCCAGGAATGTTGTCAAATATTGCATCCGAGATGTTAGGTTGCCTTAGGTTAGCATATATAACGTTATAGACGCACGTAATGTTACCACCGAGACGTAGGGTTCCAACACGCCTGGAATGTTGTCAAATGTTATATCCGAGATGTTAGGTTGCCTAAGATTAGGATATATACCGCTATAGACGCATGTAATGTTATCACCGAGACGTAGGGACCGACACGCCTGGAATGTTGTCAAATGTTACATCCGAGATGTTAGGTTGCCTTACACTAGGATATATGACGTTATAGATGTATATGCTGTACCCTCCGAGAAGTAGGGTTCGACAGGCCAGGAATGTTGTCAAATATTGCATCCGAGATGTTAGGTTGCCTTAGGTTAGGATATATGACGTTACAGACGTATATACTGTTCCCACCGAGAAGTAGGGTTCGACACGCCAGGAATGTTGTAAAATGTTAAATCCGTGATGTTAGGTTGCCTAAGATTAGGATATATACCGCTATAGACGCATATAATGTTCCCACCGAGAAGTAGGGTCCGACACGCCTGGAATGATGTAGAATATTACATCCGAGATGTCAGGTTGTCTTAGGTTAGGATATATAACGTTATAGACGTATATACTGTTCCCTCCGAGAAGTAGGGTTCGACAGGCTAGGAATGTTGTCAAATATTGCATCCGAGATGTTAGGTTGCCTTAGATTAGGATATACAACGTTATAGACGCATATAATGTTCCCACCGAGAAGTAGGGTCCGACATGCCTGGAATGTTGTCAAATGTTACATCCGAGATGTTAGGTTGCCTTAGGTTAGGATATATAACGTTATAGACGCATGTAACGTTACCACCGAGACGTAGGGACCGACACACCTGGAATGTTGTCAAATGTTACATCCGAGATGTTAGGTTGCCTTAGGTTAGGATATATGACGTTATAGACGTATATACTGTTCCCTCCGAGAAATAGGGTTCGACAGGCCAGGAATGTTGTCAAATATTGCATCCGAGATGTTAGGTTGCCTTAGGTTAGCATATATAACGTTATAGACGCACGTAATGTTACCACCGAGACGTAGGGTTTCAACACGCCTGGAATGTTGTCAAATGTTATATCCGAGATGTTAGGTTGCCTAAGATTAGGATATATACCGCTATAGACGCATGTAATGTTATCACCGAGACGTAGGGACCGACACGCCTGGAATGTTGTCAAATGTTACATCCGAGATGTTAGGTTGCCTTAGGCTAGGATATATGACGTTATAGATGTATATGCTGTACCCTCCGAGAAGTAGGGTTCGACAGGCCAGGAATGTTGTCAAATATTGCATCCGAGATGTTAGGTTGCCTTAGGTTAGGATATATAACGTTACAGACGTATATACTGTTCCCACCGAGAAGTAGGGTTCGACACGCCAGGAATGTTGTCAAATATTACATACGAGATGTTAGGTGGCCTTAAATTAGGATATATACCGCTATAGACGTATATACTGTTCCCTCCGAGATGTAGGGTTCGACAGGCCAGGAATGTTGTCAAATATTGCATCCGAGATGTTAGGTTGCCTTAGATTAGGATATACAACGTTATAGACGCATATAATGTTCCCACCGAGAAGTAGGGTCCGACACGCCTGGAATGATGTAGAACATTACATCCGAGATGTCAGGTTGCCTTAGGTTAGGATATATAACGTTATAGACGTATATACTGTTCCCTCCGAGAAGTAGGGTTCGACACGCCAGGAATGTTGTCAAATATTACATACGAGATGTTAGGTGGTCTTAGATTAGGATATATACCGCTATAGACGTATATACTGTTCCCTCCGAGATGTAGGGTTCGACAGACCAGGAATGTTGTCAAATATTGCATCCGAGATGTTAGGTTGCCTTAGATTAGGATATACAACGTTATAGACGCATATAATGTTCCCACCGAGAAGTAGGGTCCGACACGCCTGGAATGTTGTAGAATAATACATCCGAGATGTCAGGTTGCCTTAGGTTAGGATATATGACGTTATAGACGTATATACTGTTCCCTCCGAGACGTAGGGTTCGACAGGCCAGGAATGTTGTCACATATTTCATCCGAGATGTTAGGTTGCCTTAGATTAGGATATATACCGTTATAGACGCATGTAATGTTACCACCGAGACGTAGGGACCGACACGCCTGGAATGTTGTCAAATGTTACATCCGAGATGTTAGGTTGCCTTAGGCTAGGATATATGACGTTATAGATGTATATGCTGTTCCCTCCGAGAAGTAGGGTTCGACAGGTCAGGAGTGTTGTCAAATATTGCATCCGAGATGTTAGGTTGCCTTAGGTTAGGATATATGACGTTATAGACGTATATACTGTTCCCTCCGAGATGTAGGGTTCGACAGGCCAGGAATGTTGTCACATATTTCATCCGAGATGTTAGGTTGCCTTAGATTAGGATATATACCGTTATAGACGTATATACTGTTCCCTCCGAGCAGTAGGGTTCGACAGGCCAGGAATGTTGTCAAATATTGCATCCGAGATGTTAGGTTGCCTTAGATTAGGATATGCAACGTTATAGACGCATATAATGTTACCACCGAGAAGTAAGGTCCGACACGCCTGGAAGGTTGTAGAATATTACATCCGAGATGTTAGGTTGCCTTAGGTTAGGATATATAACGTTATAGACGTACATACTGTTCCCTCCGAGAAGTAGGGTTCGACAGGCAAGGAATGTTGTCAAATATTGCATCCGAGATGTTAGATTGCCTTAGATTACGATACCGACCGTTATGGACGCATATAATATTCCCACCGAAAGGTATGCACCGACACGCGAGGAATATTGTACAATATTACGTCTGAGATAATAGGTTGCCTTAGATTATGATATACAACGTTATAGACTCATATAATGTTCCCACCGAGAAGTAGGGTCCGACACGCCTTGAATGATGTAGAATATTACATCCGAGATGTCAGGTTGCCTTCGGTTAGGATATATAACGTTATAGACATATATACTGTTCCCTCCGAGAAGTAGGGTTCGACAGGCCAGGAATGTTGTCAAATATTGCATACGAGATGTTAGGTTGCCTTAGATTAGGATATATACCGCTATAGACGTATATACTGTTCCCTCCGAGATGTAGGGTACGACAGGCCAGGAATGTTGTCAAATATTGCATCCGAGATGTTAGGTTGCCTTAGATAAGGATATACAACGTTATAGACGCATATAATGTTCCCACCGAGAAGTACGGTCCGACACGCCTGGAAGGTTGTAGAATATTACATCCGAGATGTTAGGTTGCCCTAGGTTAGGATATATAACTTTATAGACGTATATACTGTTCCCTCCGATAAGTAGGGTTCGACAGGCTAGGAATGTTGTCAAATATTGCATCCGAGATGTTAGGTTGCCTTAGATAAGTATATATAACGTTATAGACGCATATAATGTTACCACCGAGACGTAGGGACCGACATGCCTGGAATGTTGTCAAATGTTACATCCGAGATGTTAGGTTGCCTTAGGTTAGGATATATAACGTTATAGACGCATGTAACGTTACCACCGAGACGTAGGGACCGACACACCTGGAATGTTGTCAAATGTTACATCCGAGATGTTAGGTTGCCTTAGGCTAGGATATATGACGCTATAGATGTATATGCTGTTCCCTCCGAGAAGTAGGGTTCGACAGGCCAGGAATGTTGTGAAATATTGCACCCGAGATGTTAGGTTGCCTTAGGTTATGATATATGACGTTACAGACGTATATACTGTTCCCACCGAGAAGTAGTGACCGACACGCCAGGAATGTTGTCAAATATTACATCCGAGATGTTAGGATGCCTTAGGTGAGTATATATAACGTTATAGACGTATATACTGTTCCCACCGAGAAGTAGGGTTCGACACGCCAGGAATGTTGTAAAATGTTAAATCCGAGATGTTAGGTTGCCTAAGATTAGGATATATACCGCTATAGACGCATGTAATGTTATCACCGAGACGTAGGGACCGACACGTCTGGAATGTTGTCAAATGTTACATCCGAGATGTTAGGTTGCCTTAGGCTAGGATATATGACGTTATAGATGTATATGCTGTTCCCTCCGAGAAGTAGGGTTCGACAGGCCAGGAATGTTGTCAAATATTGCATCCGAGATGTTAGGTTGCCTTAGATTAGGATATACAACGTTATAGACGCATATAATGTTCCCACCGAGAAGTAGGGTCCGACATGCCTGGAATGTTGTCAAATGTTACATCCGAGATGTTAGGTTGCCTTAGGTTAGGATATATAACGTTATAGACGCATGTAACGTTACCACCGAGACGTAGGGACCGACACACCTGGAATGTTGTCAAATGTTACATCCGAGATGTTAGGTTGCCTTAGGTTAGGATATATGACGTTATAGACGTATATACTGTTCCCTCCGAGAAATAGGGTTCGACAGGCCAGGAATGTTGTCAAATATTGCATCCGAGATGTTAGGTTGCCTTAGGTTAGCATATATAACGTTATAGACGCACGTAATGTTACCACCGAGACGTAGGGTTCCAACACGCCTGGAATGTTGTCAAATGTTATATCCGAGATGTTAGGTTGCCTAAGATTAGGATATATACCGCTATAGACGCATGTAATGTTATCACCGAGACGTAGGGACCGACACGCCTGGAATGTTGTCAAATGTTACATCCGAGATGTTAGGTTGCCTTAGGCTAGGATATATGACGTTATAGATGTATATGCTGTACCCTCCGAGAAGTAGGGTTCGACAGGCCAGGAATGTTGTCAAATATTGCATCCGAGATGTTAGGTTGCCTTAGGTTAGGATATATAACGTTATAGACGTATATACTGTTCCCACCGAGAAGTAGGGTTCGACACGCCAGGAATGTTGTCAAATATTACATACGAGATGTTAGGTGGCCTTAAATTAGGATATATACCGCTATAGACGTATATACTGTTCCCTCCGAGATGTAGGGTTCGACAGGCCAGGAATGTTGTCAAATATTGCATCCGAGATGTTAGGTTGCCTTAGATTAGGATATACAACGTTATAGACGCATATAATGTTCCCACCGAGAAGTAGGGTCCGACACGCCTGGAATGATGTAGAACATTACATCCGAGATGTCAGGTTGCCTTAGGTTAGGATATATAACGTTATAGACGTATATACTGTTCCCTCCGAGAAGTAGGGTTCGACACGCCAGGAATGTTGTCAAATATTACATACGAGATGTTAGGTGGTCTTAGATTAGGATATATACCGCTATAGACGTATATACTGTTCCCTCCGAGATGTAGGGTTCGACAGACCAGGAATGTTGTCAAATATTGCATCCGAGATGTTAGGTTGCCTTAGATTAGGATATACAACGTTATAGACGCATATAATGTTCCCACCGAGAAGTAGGGTCCGACACGCCTGGAATGTTGTAGAATAATACATCCGAGATGTCAGGTTGCCTTAGGTTAGGATATATGACGTTATAGACGTATATACTGTTCCCTCCGAGACGTAGGGTTCGACAGGCCAGGAATGTTGTCACATATTTCATCCGAGATGTTAGGTTGCCTTAGATTAGGATATATACCGTTATAGACGCATGTAATGTTACCACCGAGACGTAGGGACCGACACGCCTGGAATGTTGTCAAATGTTACATCCGAGATGTTAGGTTGCCTTAGGCTAGGATATATGACGTTATAGATGTATATGCTGTTCCCTCCGAGAAGTAGGGTTCGACAGGTCAGGAGTGTTGTCAAATATTGCATCCGAGATGTTAGGTTGCCTTAGGTTAGGATATATGACGTTATAGACGTATATACTGTTCCCTCCGAGATGTAGGGTTCGACAGGCCAGGAATGTTGTCACATATTTCATCCGAGATGTTAGGTTGCCTTAGATTAGGATATATACCGCTATAGACGTATATACTGTTCCCTCCGAGATGTAGGGTACGACAGGCCAGGAATGTTGTCAGATATTGCATCCGAGATGTTAGGTTGCCTTAGATAAGGATATACAACGTTATAGACGCATATAATGTTCCCACCGAGAAGTACGGTCCGACACGCCTGGAAGGTTGTAGAATATTACATCCGAGATGTTAGGTTGCCCTAGGTTAGGATATATAACTTTATAGACGTATATACTGTTCCCTCCGATAAGTAGGGTTCGACAGGCTAGGAATGTTGTCAAATATTGCATCCGAGATGTTAGGTTGCCTTAGATAAGTATATATAACGTTATAGACGCATATAATGTTACCACCGAGACGTAGGGACCGACATGCCTGGAATGTTGTCAAATGTTACATCCGAGATGTTAGGTTGCCTTAGGTTAGGATATATAACGTTATAGACGCATGTAACGTTACCACCGAGACGTAGGGACCGACACACCTGGAATGTTGTCAAATGTTACATCCGAGATGTTAGGTTGCCTTAGGCTAGGATATATGACGCTATAGATGTATATGCTGTTCCCTCCGAGAAGTAGGGTTCGACAGGCCAGGAATGTTGTGAAATATTGCACCCGAGATGTTAGGTTGCCTTAGGTTATGATATATGACGTTACAGACGTATATACTGTTCCCACCGAGAAGTAGTGACCGACACGCCAGGAATGTTGTCAAATATTACATCCGAGATGTTAGGATGCATTAGGTGAGTATATATAACGTTATAGACGTATATACTGTTCCCACCGAGAAGTAGGGTTCGACACGCCAGGAATGTTGTAAAATGTTAAATCCGAGATGTTAGGTTGCCTAAGATTAGGATATATACCGCTATAGACGCATGTAATGTTATCACCGAGACGTAGGGACCGACACGTCTGGAATGTTGTCAAATGTTACATCCGAGATGTTAGGTTGCCTTAGGCTAGGATATATGACGTTATAGATGTATATGCTGTTCCCTCCGAGAAGTAGGGTTCGACAGGCCAGGAATGTTGTCAAATATTGCATCCGAGATGTTAGGTTGCCTTAGGTTAGGATATATGACGTTACAGACGTATATACTGTTCCCACCGAGAAGTAGGGTCTGACACGCCAGGAATGTTGTGAAATATCACATCCGAGATGTTAGGTTGCCTTAGGATAGGATATATAACGTTATAGACGTATATACTGTTCCCACCGAGAAGTAGGTTTCGACACGCCAGGAATGTTGTCAAATATTACATACGAGATGTTAGGTGGCCTTAGGTGAGGATATATAACGTTATAGACGCATGTAATGTTACCACCGAGACGTAGGGACCGACAGGCCTGGAATGTTGTAAAATGTAACATCCGAGATGTTAGGTTGCCTAAGATTAGGATATATACCGCTATAGACGCATATAATGTTCCCACCGAGAAGTAGGGTCCGACACGCCTGGAATGATGTAGAATATTACATCCGAGATGTCAGGTTGCCTTAGGTTAGGGTATATAACGTTATAGACGTATATACTGTTCCCTCCGAGAAGTAGGGTTCGACAGGCTAGGAATGTTGTCAAATATTGCATCCGAGATGATAGGTTGCCTTAGGCTAGGATATATGACGTTATAGATGTATATGCTGTTCCCTCCGAGAAGTAGGGTTTGACAGGGCAGGAATGTTGTCAAATATTGCATCCGAGATGTTAGGTTGCCTTAGATTAGGATATACAACGTTATTGACGCATATAATGTTCCCACCGAGAAGTAGGGTCCGACACGCCTGGAATGTTGTAGAATAATACATCCGAGATGTCAGGTTGCCTTAGGTTAGGATATATAACGTTATAGACGTATATACTGTTCCCTCCGAGAAATAGGGTTCGACAGGCCAGGAATGTTGTCAAATATTGCATCCGAGATGTTAGGTTGCCTTAGGTTAGCATATACAACGTTATAGACGCACGTAATGTTACCACCGAGACGTAGGGTTCCAACACGCCTGGAATGTTCTCAAATGTTATATCCGAGATGTTAGGTTGCCTAAGATTAGGATATATAACGTTATAGACGCATATAATGTTACCACCGAGACGTAGGGACCGACATGCCTGGAATGTTGTCAAATATTACATACGAGATGTTAGGTGGCCTTAGGTTAGGATATATAACGTTATAGACGCATGTAATGTTACCACCGAGACGTAGGGACCGACACGCCTGGAATGTTGTCAAATGTTACATCCGAGATGTTAGGTTGCCTTAGGCTAGGATATATGACGTTATAGATGTATATGCTGTTCCCTCCGAGAAGTAGGGTTCGACAGGCCAGGAATGTTGTCAAATATTGCATCCGAGATGTTAGGTTGCCTTAGGTTAGGATATATGACGTTACAGACGTATATACTGTTCCCTCCGAGAAGTAGGGTTCGACAGGCTAGGAATGTTGTCAAATATTGCATCCGATGTGATAGGTTGCCTTAGATAAGGATATATAACGTTATAGACGCATATAATGTTACCACCGAGACGTAGGGACCGACATGCCTGGAATGTTGTCAAATGATACATCCGAGATGTTAGGTTGCCTTAGGTTAGGATATATAACGTTATAGACGCATGCAACGTTACCACCGAGACGTAGGGACCGACACACCTGGAATGTTGTCAAATGTTACATCCGAGATGTTAGGTTGCATTAGGTTAGGATATATGACGTTATAGACGTATATGCTGTTCCCTCCGAGAAGTAGGGTTTGACAGGCCAGGAATGTTGTCAAATATTGCATCCGAGATGTTAGGTTGCCTTAGGTTAGCATATGTAACGTTATAGACGCACGTAATGTTACCACCGAGACGTAGGGTTCCAACACGCCGGGAATGTTGTCAAATGTTATATCCGAGATGTTAGGTTGCCTTAGGTTAGGATATATGACGTTACAGACGTATATACTGTTCCCACCGAGAAGTAGGGTTCGACACGCCAGGAATGTTGTCAAATATTACATACGAGATGTTAGGTGGCCTTAGGTTAAGATATATATAGTTATAGACGCATGTAATGTTACCACCGAGACGTATGGTCCGACACGCCTGGAATGTGGTAAAATGTTACATCCGAGATGTTAGGTTGCCTAAGATTAGGATATATACCGTTATAGACGCATATAATGTTACCACCGAGACGTAGGGACCGACATGCCTGGAATGTTGTCAAATGTTACATCCGAGATGTTAGGTTGCCTTAGGTTAGGATATATAACGTTATAGAGGCATGTAACGTTACCACCGAGACGTAGGGACCGACACACCTGGAATGATGACAAATGTTACATCCGAGATGTTAGGTTGCCTTAGATTAGGATATACAACGTTATAGACGCATGTAATGTTACCACCGAGACGTAGGGTTCCAACACGCCGGGAATGTTGTCAAATGTTATATCGGAGATGTTAGGTTGCCTTAGGTTAGGATATATGACGTTACAGACGTATATACTGTTCCCACCGAGAAGTAGGGTCCGACACGACAGGAATGTTGTCAAATATTACATCCGAGATATTAGGTTGCCTTACGTTAGGATATATAACGTTATAGACGTATATACTGTTCCCACCGAGAAGTAGGGTTCGACACGCCAGGAATGTTGTCAAATATTACATACGAGATGTTAGGTGGCCTTAGATTAGGACATATACCGCTATAGACGTATATACTGTTCCCTCCGAGATGTAGGGTTCGACAGGCCAGGAATGTTGTCAAATATTGCATCCGAGATGTTAGGTTGCCTTAGATTAGGATATACAACGTTATAGACGCACATAATGTTCCCACCGACAAGTAGGGTCCGACACGCCTGGAATGATGTAGAATATTACATCCGAGATGTCAGGTTGCCTTAGGTTAGGATATATAACGTTATAGACGTATATACTGTTCCCTCCGAGAAGTAGGGTTCGACAGGCTAGGAATGTTGTCAAATATTGCATCCGAGATGATAGGTTGCCTTAGGTTAGGATATATAACGTTATAGACGCATGTAACGTTACCACCGAGACGTAGGGACCGACATGCCTGGAATGTTGTCAAATGTTACATCCGAGATGTTAGGTTGCCTTAGGTTAGGATATATAACGTTATAGACGCATGTAACGTTACCACCGAGACGTAGGGACCGACACACCTGGAATGTTGTCAAATATTACATCCGAGATGTTAGGTTGCCTTAGGTTAGGATATATAACGTTATAGACGTATATACTGTTCCCACCGAGAAGTAGGGTTCGACACGCCAGGAATGTTGTCAAATATTACATACGAGATGTTAGGTGCCCTTAGGTTAGGATATATAACGTTATAGACGCATGTAATGTTACCACCGAGACGTAGGGTTCCAACACGCCGGGAATGTTGTCAAATGTTATATCGGAGATGTTAGGTTGCCTTAGGTTAGGATATATGACGTTACAGACGTATATACTGTTCCCACCGAGAAGTAGGGTCCGACACGACAGGAATGTTGTCAAATATTACATCCGAGATGTTAGGTTGCCTTACGTTAGGATATATAACGTTATAGACGTATATACTGTTCCCACCGAGAAGTAGGGTTCGACACGCCAGGAATGTTGTCAAATATTACATACGAGATGTTAGGTGGCCTTAGATTAGGATATATACCGCTATAGACGTATATACTGTTCCCTCCGAGATGTAGGGTTCGACAGGCCAGGAATGTTGTCAAATATTGCATCCGAGATGTTAGGTTGCCTTAGATTAGGATATACAACGTTATAGACGCATATAATGTTCCCACCGAGAAGTAGGGTCCGACACGCCTGGAATGATGTAGAATATTACATCCGAGATGTCAGGTTGCCTTAGGTTAGGATATATAACGTTATAGACGTATATACTGTTCCCTCCGAGAAGTAGGGTTCGACAGGCTAGGAATGTTGTCAAATATTGCATCCGAGATGATAGGTTGCCTTAGATAAGGATATATAACGTTATAGACGCATATAATGTTACCACCGAGACGTAGGGACCGACATGCCTGGAATGTTGTCAAATGTTACATCCGAGATGTTAGGTTGCCTTAGGTTAGGATATATAACGTTATAGACGCATGTAACGTTACCACCGAGACGTAGGGACCGACACACCTGGAATGTTGTCAAATGTTACATCCGAGATGTTAGGTTGCCTTAGGTTAGGATATATGACGTTATAGACGTATATACTGTTCCCTCCGAGAAATAGGCTTCGACAGGCCAGGAATGTTGTCAAATATTGCATCCGAGATGTTAGGTTGCCTTAGGTTAGCATATATAACGTTATAGACGCACGTAATGTTACCACCGAGACGTAGGGTTCCAACACGCCTGGAATGTTGTCAAATGTTATATCCGAGATGTTAGGTTGCCTAAGATTAGGATATATACCGCTATAGACGCATGTAATGTTATCACCGAGACGTAGGGACCGACACGCCTGGAATGTTGTCAAATGTTACATCCGAGATGTTAGGTTGCCTTACACTAGGATATATGACGTTATAGATGTATATGCTGTACCCTCCGAGAAGTAGGGTTCGACAGGCCAGGAATGTTGTCAAATATTGCATCCGAGATGTTAGGTTGCCTTAGGTTAGGATATATGACGTTACAGACGTATATACTGTTCCCACCGAGAAGTAGGGTTCGACACGCCAGGAATGTTGTAAAATGTTAAATCCGTGATGTTAGGTTGCCTAAGATTAGGATATATACCGCTATAGACGCATATAATGTTCCCACCGAGAAGTAGGGTCCGACACGCCTGGAATGATGTAGAATATTACATCCGAGATGTCAGGTTGTCTTAGGTTAGGATATATAACGTTATAGACGTATATACTGTTCCCTCCGAGAAGTAGGGTTCGACAGGCTAGGAATGTTGTCAAATATTGCATCCGAGATGTTAGGTTGCCTTAGATTAGGATATACAACGTTATAGACGCATATAATGTTCCCACCGAGAAGTAGGGTCCGACATGCCTGGAATGTTGTCAAATGTTACATCCGAGATGTTAGGTTGCCTTAGGTTAGGATATATAACGTTATAGACGCATGTAACGTTACCACCGAGACGTAGGGACCGACACACCTGGAATGTTGTCAAATGTTACATCCGAGATGTTAGGTTGCCTTAGGTTAGGATATATGACGTTATAGACGTATATACTGTTCCCTCCGAGAAATAGGGTTCGACAGGCCAGGAATGTTGTCAAATATTGCATCCGAGATGTTAGGTTGCCTTAGGTTAGCATATATAACGTTATAGACGCACGTAATGTTACCACCGAGACGTAGGGTTTCAACACGCCTGGAATGTTGTCAAATGTTATATCCGAGATGTTAGGTTGCCTAAGATTAGGATATATACCGCTATAGACGCATGTAATGTTATCACCGAGACGTAGGGACCGACACGCCTGGAATGTTGTCAAATGTTACATCCGAGATGTTAGGTTGCCTTAGGCTAGGATATATGACGTTATAGATGTATATGCTGTACCCTCCGAGAAGTAGGGTTCGACAGGCCAGGAATGTTGTCAAATATTGCATCCGAGATGTTAGGTTGCCTTAGGTTAGGATATATAACGTTACAGACGTATATACTGTTCCCACCGAGAAGTAGGGTTCGACACGCCAGGAATGTTGTCAAATATTACATACGAGATGTTAGGTGGCCTTAAATTAGGATATATACCGCTATAGACGTATATACTGTTCCCTCCGAGATGTAGGGTTCGACAGGCCAGGAATGTTGTCAAATATTGCATCCGAGATGTTAGGTTGCCTTAGATTAGGATATACAACGTTATAGACGCATATAATGTTCCCACCGAGAAGTAGGGTCCGACACGCCTGGAATGATGTAGAACATTACATCCGAGATGTCAGGTTGCCTTAGGTTAGGATATATAACGTTATAGACGTATATACTGTTCCCTCCGAGAAGTAGGGTTCGACACGCCAGGAATGTTGTCAAATATTACATACGAGATGTTAGGTGGTCTTAGATTAGGATATATACTGCTATAGACGTATATACTGTTCCCTCCGAGATGTAGGGTTCGACAGACCAGGAATGTTGTCAAATATTGCATCCGAGATGTTAGGTTGCCTTAGATTAGGATATACAACGTTATAGACGCATATAATGTTCCCACCGAGAAGTAGGGTCCGACACGCCTGGAATGTTGTAGAATAATACATCCGAGATGTCAGGTTGCCTTAGGTTAGGATATATGACGTTATAGACGTATATACTGTTCCCTCCGAGACGTAGGGTTCGACAGGCCAGGAATGTTGTCACATATTTCATCCGAGATGTTAGGTTGCCTTAGATTAGGATATATACCGTTATAGACGCATGTAATGTTACCACCGAGACGTAGGGACCGACACGCCTGGAATGTTGTCAAATGTTACATCCGAGATGTTAGGTTGCCTTAGGCTAGGATATATGACGTTATAGATGTATATGCTGTTCCCTCCGAGAAGTAGGGTTCGACAGGTCAGGAGTGTTGTCAAATATTGCATCCGAGATGTTAGGTTGCCTTAGGTTAGGATATATGACGTTATAGACGTATATACTGTTCCCTCCGAGATGTAGGGTTCGACAGGCCAGGAATGTTGTCACATATTTCATCCGAGATGTTAGGTTGCCTTAGATTAGGATATATACCGTTATAGACGTATATACTGTTCCCTCCGAGCAGTAGGGTTCGACAGGCCAGGAATGTTGTCAAATATTGCATCCGAGATGTTAGGTTGCCTTAGATTAGGATATGCAACGTTATAGACGCATATAATGTTACCACCGAGAAGTAAGGTCCGACACGCCTGGAAGGTTGTAGAATATTACATCCGAGATGTTAGGTTGCCTTAGGTTAGGATATATAACGTTATAGACGTACATACTGTTCCCTCCGAGAAGTAGGGTTCGACAGGCAAGGAATGTTGTCAAATATTGCATCCGAGATGTTAGATTGCCTTAGATTACGATACCGACCGTTATGGACGCATATAATATTCCCACCGAAAGGTATGCACCGACACGCGAGGAATATTGTACAATATTACGTCTGAGATAATAGGTTGCCTTAGATTATGATATACAACGTTATAGACTCATATAATGTTCCCACCGAGAAGTAGGGTCCGACACGCCTTGAATGATGTAGAATATTACATCCGAGATGTCAGGTTGCCTTCGGTTAGGATATATAACGTTATAGACATATATACTGTTCCCTCCGAGAAGTAGGGTTCGACAGGCCAGGAATGTTGTCAAATATTGCATACGAGATGTTAGGTTGCCTTAGATTAGGATATATACCGCTATAGACGTATATACTGTTCCCTCCGAGATGTAGGGTACGACAGGCCAGGAATGTTGTCAAATATTGCATCCGAGATGTTAGGTTGCCTTAGATAAGGATATACAACGTTATAGACGCATATAATGTTCCCACCGAGAAGTACGGTCCGACACGCCTGGAAGGTTGTAGAATATTACATCCGAGATGTTAGGTTGCCCTAGGTTAGGATATATAACTTTATAGACGTATATACTGTTCCCTCCGATAAGTAGGGTTCGACAGGCTAGGAATGTTGTCAAATATTGCATCCGAGATGTTAGGTTGCCTTAGATAAGTATATATAACGTTATAGACGCATATAATGTTACCACCGAGACGTAGGGACCGACATGCCTGGAATGTTGTCAAATGTTACATCCGAGATGTTAGGTTGCCTTAGGTTAGGATATATAACGTTATAGACGCATGTAACGTTACCACCGAGACGTAGGGACCGACACACCTGGAATGTTGTCAAATGTTACATCCGAGATGTTAGGTTGCCTTAGGCTAGGATATATGACGCTATAGATGTATATGCTGTTCCCTCCGAGAAGTAGGGTTCGACAGGCCAGGAATGTTGTGAAATATTGCACCCGAGATGTTAGGTTGCCTTAGGTTATGATATATGACGTTACAGACGTATATACTGTTCCCACCGAGAAGTAGTGACCGACACGCCAGGAATGTTGTCAAATATTACATCCGAGATGTTAGGATGCCTTAGGTGAGTATATATAACGTTATAGACGTATATACTGTTCCCACCGAGAAGTAGGGTTCGACACGCCAGGAATGTTGTAAAATGTTAAATCCGAGATGTTAGGTTGCCTAAGATTAGGATATATACCGCTATAGACGCATGTAATGTTATCACCGAGACGTAGGGACCGACACGTCTGGAATGTTGTCAAATGTTACATCCGAGATGTTAGGTTGCCTTAGGCTAGGATATATGACGTTATAGATGTATATGCTGTTCCCTCCGAGAAGTAGGGTTCGACAGGCCAGGAATGTTGTCAAATATTGCATCCGAGATGTTAGGTTGCCTTAGGTTAGGATATATGACGTTACAGACGTATATACTGTTCCCACCGAGAAGTAGGGTCTGACACGCCAGGAATGTTGTGAAATATCACATCCGAGATGTTAGGTTGCCTTAGGATAGGATATATAACGTTATAGACGTATATAATGTTCCCACCGAGAAGTAGGTTTCGACACGCCAGGAATGTTGTCAAATATTACATACGGGATGTTAGGTGGCCTTAGGTGAGGATATATAACGTTATAGACGCATGTAATGTTACCACCGAGACGTAGGGACCGACAGGCCTGGAATGTTGTAAAATGTAACATCCGAGATGTTAGGTTGCCTAAGATTAGGATATATACCGCTATAGACGCATATAATGTTCCCACCGAGAAGTAGGGTCCGACACGCCTGGAATGATGTAGAATATTACATCCGAGATGTCAGGTTGCCTTAGGTTAGGGTATATAACGTTATAGACGTATATACTGTTCCCTCCGAGAAGTAGGGTTCGACAGGCTAGGAATGTTGTCAAATATTGCATCCGAGATGATAGGTTGCCTTAGGCTAGGATATATGACGTTATAGATGTATATGCTGTTCCCTCCGAGAAGTAGGGTTTGACAGGGCAGGAATGTTGTCAAATATTGCATCCGAGATGTTAGGTTGCCTTAGATTAGGATATACAACGTTATTGACGCATATAATGTTCCCACCGAGAAGTAGGGTCCGACACGCCTGGAATGTTGTAGAATAATACATCCGAGATGTCAGGTTGCCTTAGGTTAGGATATATAACGTTATAGACGTATATACTGTTCCCTCCGAGAAATAGGGTTCGACAGGCCAGGAATGTTGTCAAATATTGCATCCGAGATGTTAGGTTGCCTTAGGTTAGCATATACAACGTTATAGACGCACGTAATGTTACCACCGAGACGTAGGGTTCCAACACGCCTGGAATGTTCTCAAATGTTATATCCGAGATGTTAGGTTGCCTAAGATTAGGATATATAACGTTATAGACGCATATAATGTTACCACCGAGACGTAGGGACCGACATGCCTGGAATGTTGTCAAATATTACATACGAGATGTTAGGTGGCCTTAGGTTAGGATATATAACGTTATAGACGCATGTAATGTTACCACCGAGACGTAGGGACCGACACGCCTGGAATGTTGTCAAATGTTACATCCGAGATGTTAGGTTGCCTTAGGCTAGGATATATGACGTTATAGATGTATATGCTGTTCCCTCCGAGAAGTAGGGTTCGACAGGCCAGGAATGTTGTCAAATATTGCATCCGAGATGTTAGGTTGCCTTAGGTTAGGATATATGACGTTACAGACGTATATACTGTTCCCACCGAGAAGTAGGGTCCGACACGCCAGGAATGTTGTCAAATATTACATCCGAGATGTTAGGTTGCCTTAGGTTAGGATATATAACGTTATAGACGTATATACTGTTCCCACCGAGAAGTAGGGTTCGACACGCCAGGAATGTTGTCAAATATTACATACGAGATGTTAGGTGGCCTTAGGTTAGGATATATAACGTTATAGACGCATGTAATGTTACCACCGAGACGTAGGGTTCCAACACGCCGGGAATGTTGTCAAATGTTATATCGGAGATGTTAGGTTGCCTTAGGTTAGGATATATGACGTTACAGACGTATATACTGTTCCCACCGAGAAGTAGGGTCCGACACGACAGGAATGTTGTCAAATATTACATCCGAGATATTAGGTTGCCTTACGTTAGGATATATAACGTTATAGACGTATATACTGTTCCCACCGAGAAGTAGGGTTCGACACGCCAGGAATGTTGTCAAATATTACATACGAGATGTTAGGTGGCCTTAGATTAGGACATATACCGCTATAGACGTATATACTCTTCCCTCCGAGATGTAGGGTTCGACAGGCCAGGAATGTTGTCAAATATTGCATCCGAGATGTTAGGTTGCCTTAGATTAGGATATACAACGTTATAGACGCACATAATGTTCCCACCGACAAGTAGGGTCCGACACGCCTGGAATGATGTAGAATATTACATCCGAGATGTCAGGTTGCCTTAGGTTAGGATATATAACGTTATAGACGTATATACTGTTCCCTCCGAGAAGTAGGGTTCGACAGGCTAGGAATGTTGTCAAATATTGCATCCGATGTGATAGGTTGCCTTAGATAAGGATATATAACGTTATAGACGCATATAATGTTACCACCGAGACGTAGGGACCGACATGCCTGGAATGTTGTCAAATGATACATCCGAGATGTTAGGTTGCCTTAGGTTAGGATATATAACGTTATAGACGCATGCAACGTTACCACCGAGACGTAGGGACCGACACACCTGGAATGTTGTCAAATGTTACATCCGAGATGTTAGGTTGCATTAGGTTAGGATATATGACGTTATAGACGTATATGCTGTTCCCTCCGAGAAGTAGGGTTTGACAGGCCAGGAATGTTGTCAAATATTGCATCCGAGATGTTAGGTTGCCTTAGGTTAGCATATGTAACGTTATAGACGCACGTAATGTTACCACCGAGACGTAGGGTTCCAACACGCCGGGAATGTTGTCAAATGTTATATCCGAGATGTTAGGTTGCCTTAGGTTAGGATATATGACGTTACAGACGTATATACTGTTCCCACCGAGAAGTAGGGTTCGACACGCCAGGAATGTTGTCAAATATTACATACGAGATGTTAGGTGGCCTTAGGTTAAGATATATATAGTTATAGACGCATGTAATGTTACCACCGAGACGTATGGTCCGACACGCCTGGAATGTGGTAAAATGTTACATCCGAGATGTTAGGTTGCCTAAGATTAGGATATATACCGTTATAGACGCATATAATGTTACCACCGAGACGTAGGGACCGACATGCCTGGAATGTTGTCAAATGTTACATCCGAGATGTTAGGTTGCCTTAGGTTAGGATATATAACGTTATAGAGGCATGTAACGTTACCACCGAGACGTAGGGACCGACACACCTGGAATGATGACAAATGTTACATCCGAGATGTTAGGTTGCCTTAGATTAGGATATACAACGTTATAGACGCATGTAATGTTACCACCGAGACGTAGGGTTCCAACACGCCGGGAATGTTGTCAAATGTTATATCGGAGATGTTAGGTTGCCTTAGGTTAGGATATATGACGTTACAGACGTATATACTGTTCCCACCGAGAAGTAGGGTCCGACACGACAGGAATGTTGTCAAATATTACATCCGAGATATTAGGTTGCCTTACGTTAGGATATATAACGTTATAGACGTATATACTGTTCCCACCGAGAAGTAGGGTTCGACACGCCAGGAATGTTGTCAAATATTACATACGAGATGTTAGGTGGCCTTAGATTAGGACATATACCGCTATAGACGTATATACTGTTCCCTCCGAGATGTAGGGTTCGACAGGCCAGGAATGTTGTCAAATATTGCATCCGAGATGTTAGGTTGCCTTAGATTAGGATATACAACGTTATAGACGCACATAATGTTCCCACCGACAAGTAGGGTCCGACACGCCTGGAATGATGTAGAATATTACATCCGAGATGTCAGGTTGCCTTAGGTTAGGATATATAACGTTATAGACGTATATACTGTTCCCTCCGAGAAGTAGGGTTCGACAGGCTAGGAATGTTGTCAAATATTGCATCCGATGTGATAGGTTGCCTTAGATAAGGATATATAACGTTATAGACGCATATAATGTTACCACCGAGACGTAGGGACCGACATGCCTGGAATGTTGTCAAATGATACATCCGAGATGTTAGGTTGCCTTAGGTTAGGATATATAACGTTATAGACGCATGCAACGTTACCACCGAGACGTAGGGACCGACACACCTGGAATGTTGTCAAATGTTACATCCGAGATGTTAGGTTGCATTAGGTTAGGATATATGACGTTATAGACGTATATGCTGTTCCCTCCGAGAAGTAGGGTTTGACAGGCCAGGAATGTTGTCAAATATTGCATCCGAGATGTTAGGTTGCCTTAGGTTAGCATATGTAACGTTATAGACGCACGTAATGTTACCACCGAGACGTAGGGTTCCAACACGCCGGGAATGTTGTCAAATGTTATATCCGAGATGTTAGGTTGCCTTAGGTTAGGATATATGACGTTACAGACGTATATACTGTTCCCACCGAGAAGTAGGGTTCGACACGCCAGGAATGTTGTCAAATATTACATACGAGATGTTAGGTGGCCTTAGGTTAAGATATATATAGTTATAGACGCATGTAATGTTACCACCGAGACGTATGGTCCGACACGCCTGGAATGTGGTAAAATGTTACATCCGAGATGTTAGGTTGCCTAAGATTAGGATATATACCGTTATAGACGCATATAATGTTACCACCGAGACGTAGGGACCGACATGCCTGGAATGTTGTCAAATGTTACATCCGAGATGTTAGGTTGCCTTAGGTTAGGATATATAACGTTATAGAGGCATGTAACGTTACCACCGAGACGTAGGGACCGACACACCTGGAATGATGACAAATGTTACATCCGAGATGTTAGGTTGCCTTAGATTAGGATATACAACGTTATAGACGCATATAATGTTCCCACCGAGAAGTGGGGTCCGACACGCCTGGAATGTTGTAGAATAATACATCCGAGATGTCAGGTTGCCTTAGGTTAGGATATATAACGTTATAGACGTATATACTGTTCCCTCCGAGAAATAGGTTTCGACAGGCCAGGAATGTTGTCAAATATTGCGTCCGAGATGTTAGGTTGCCTTAGGTTAGGATATATGACGTTACAGACGTATATACTGTTCCCACCGAGAAGTAGGGTCCGACACGCCAGGAATGTTGTAAAATGTTACATCCGAGATATTAGGTTGCCTAAGATTAGGATATATACCGCTATAGACGCATGTAACGTTATCACCGAGACGTAGGGACCGACACGCCTGGAATGTTGTCAAATGTTACATCCGAGATGTTAGGTTGCCTTAGGTTAGGATATATGACGTTATAGACGTATATGCTGTTCCCTCCGAGAAGTAGGATTCGACAGGCCAGGAATGTTGTCAAACATTGCATCCGAGATGTTAGGTTGCCTTAGGTTAGGATATATAACGTTATAGACGCATGTAATGTTACCACCGAGACGTAGGGACCGACACGCCTGGAATGTTGTCAAATGTTACATCCGGGATGTTAGCTTGCCGTAGATAAGTATATACAACGTTATAGACGCATATAATGTTCCCACCGAGAAGTAGGGTCCGACACGCCTGGAATGATGTAGAATATTACATCCGAGATGTCAGGTTGCTTTAGGTTAGGATATATAACGTTATAGACGTATATACTGTTCCCTCCGAGAAGTAGGGTTCGACAGGCTAGGAATGTTGTCAAATATTGCATCCGAGATGTTAGGTTGCCTTAGATAAGGATATATAACGTTATAGACGCATATAATGTTACCACCAAGACGTAGGGACCGACATGCCTGGAATGTTGTCAAATGTTACATCCGAGATGTTAGGTTGCCTTAGGTTAGGATATATAACGTTATAGACGCATGTAACGTTACCACCGAGACGTAGGGTTCGACAGGCTAGGAATGTTGTCAAATGTTACATCCGAGATGTTAGGTTGCCTTAGGTTAGGATATATGACGTTATAGACGTATATGCTGTTCCCTCCGAGAAGTAGGGTTTGAGAGGCCAGGAATGTTGTCAAATATTGCATCCGAGATCTCAGGTTGCCTTAGGTTAGCATATATAACGTTATAGACGCACGTAATGTTACCACCGAGACGTAGGGTTCCAACACGCCGGGAATGTTGTCAAATGTTATATCCGAGATGTTAGGTTGCCTTAGGTTAGGATATATGACGTTACAGACATATATACTGTTCCCACCGAGAAGTAGGGTCCGACACGCCAGGAATGTTGTCAAATATTACATCCGAGATGTTAGGTTGCCTTACGTTAGGATATATAACGTTATAGACGTATATACTGTTCCCACCGAGAAGTAGGGTTCGACACGCCAGGAATGTTGTCAAATATTACATACGAGATGTTAGGTGGCCTTAGATTAGGATATATACCGCTATAGACGTATATACTGTTCCCTCCGAGAAGTAGGGTTCGACAGGCTAGGAATGTTGTCAAATATTGCATCCGAGATGATAGGTTGCCTTAGGTTAGGATATATAACGTTATAGACGCATGTAACGTTACCACCGAGACGTAGGGACCGACATGCCTGGAATGTTGTCAAATGTTACATCCGAGATGTTAGGTTGCCTTAGGTTAGGATATATAACGTTATAGACGCATGTAACGTTACCACCGAGACGTAGGGACCGACACACCTGGAATGTTGTCAAATATTACATCCGAGATGTTAGGTTGCCTTAGGTTAGGATATATAACGTTATAGACGTATATACTGTTCCCACCGAGAAGTAGGGTTCGACACGCCAGGAATGTTGTCAAATATTACATACGAGATGTTAGGTGGCCTTAGGTTAGGATATATAACGTTATAGACGCATGTAATGTTACCACCGAGACGTAGGGTTCCAACACGCCGGGAATGTTGTCAAATGTTATATCGGAGATGTTAGGTTGCCTTAGGTTAGGATATATGACGTTACAGACGTATATACTGTTCCCACCGAGAAGTAGGGTCCGACACGACAGGAATGTTGTCAAATATTACATCCGAGATGTTAGGTTGCCTTACGTTAGGATATATAACGTTATAGACGTATATACTGTTCCCACCGAGAAGTAGGGTTCGACACGCCAGGAATGTTGTCAAATATTACATACGAGATGTTAGGTGGCCTTAGATTAGGATATATACCGCTATAGACGTATATACTGTTCCCTCCGAGATGTAGGGTTCGACAGGCCAGGAATGTTGTCAAATATTGCATCCGAGATGTTAGGTTGCCTTAGATTAGGATATACAACGTTATAGACGCATATAATGTTCCCACCGAGAAGTAGGGTCCGACACGCCTGGAATGATGTAGAATATTACATCCGAGATGTCAGGTTGCCTTAGGTTAGGATATATAACGTTATAGACGTATATACTGTTCCCTCCGAGAAGTAGGGTTCGACAGGCTAGGAATGTTGTCAAATATTGCATCCGAGATGATAGGTTGCCTTAGATAAGGATATATAACGTTATAGACGCATATAATGTTACCACCGAGACGTAGGGACCGACATGCCTGGAATGTTGTCAAATGTTACATCCGAGATGTTAGGTTGCCTTAGGTTAGGATATATAACGTTATAGACGCATGTAACGTTACCACCGAGACGTAGGGACCGACACACCTGGAATGTTGTCAAATGTTACATCCGAGATGTTAGGTTGCCTTAGGTTAGGATATATGACGTTATAGACGTATATACTGTTCCCTCCGAGAAATAGGGTTCGACAGGCCAGGAATGTTGTCAAATATTGCATCCGAGATGTTAGGTTGCCTTAGGTTAGCATATATAACGTTATAGACGCACGTAATGTTACCACCGAGACGTAGGGTTCCAACACGCCTGGAATGTTGTCAAATGTTATATCCGAGATGTTAGGTTGCCTAAGATTAGGATATATACCGCTATAGACGCATGTAATGTTATCACCGAGACGTAGGGACCGACACGCCTGGAATGTTGTCAAATGTTACATCCGAGATGTTGGGTTGCCTTACACTAGGATATATGACGTTATAGATGTATATGCTGTACCCTCCGAGAAGTAGGGTTCGACAGGCCAGGAATGTTGTCAAATATTGCATCCGAGATGTTAGGTTGCCTTAGGTTAGGATATATGACGTTACAGACGTATATACTGTTCCCACCGAGAAGTAGGGTTCGACACGCCAGGAATGTTGTAAAATGTTAAATCCGTGATGTTAGGTTGCCTAAGATTAGGATATATACCGCTATAGACGCATATAATGTTCCCACCGAGAAGTAGGGTCCGACACGCCTGGAATGATGTAGAATATTACATCCGAGATGTCAGGTTGTCTTAGGTTAGGATATATAACGTTATAGACGTATATACTGTTCCCTCCGAGAAGTAGGGTTCGACAGGCTAGGAATGTTGTCAAATATTGCATCCGAGATGTTAGGTTGCCTTAGATTAGGATATACAACGTTATAGACGCATATAATGTTCCCACCGAGAAGTAGGGTCCGACATGCCTGGAATGTTGTCAAATGTTACATCCGAGATGTTAGGTTGCCTTAGGTTAGGATATATAACGTTATAGACGCGTGTAACGTTACCACCGAGACGTAGGGACCGACACACCTGGAATGTTGTCAAATGTTACATCCGAGATGTTAGGTTGCCTTAGGTTAGGATATATGACGTTATAGACGTATATACTGTTCCCTCCGAGAAATAGGGTTCGACAGGCCAGGAATGTTGTCAAATATTGCATCCGAGATGTTAGGTTGCCTTAGGTTAGCATATATAACGTTATAGACGCACGTAATGTTACCACCGAGACGTAGGGTTCCAACACGCCTGGAATGTTGTCAAATGTTATATCCGAGATGTTAGGTTGCCTAAGATTAGGATATATACCGCTATAGACGCATGTAATGTTATCACCGAGACGTAGGGACCGACACGCCTGGAATGTTGTCAAATGTTACATCCGAGATGTTAGGTTGCCTTAGGCTAGGATATATGACGTTATAGATGTATATGCTGTACCCTCCGAGAAGTAGGGTTCGACAGGCCAGGAATGTTGTCAAATATTGCATCCGAGATGTTAGGTTGCCTTAGGTTAGGATATATAACGTTATAGACGTATATACTGTTCCCACCGAGAAGTAGGGTTCGACACGCCAGGAATGTTGTCAAATATTACATACGAGATGTTAGGTGGCCTTAAATTAGGATATATACCGCTATAGACGTATATACTGTTCCCTCCGAGATGTAGGGTTCGACAGGCCAGGAATGTTGTCAAATATTGCATCCGAGATGTTAGGTTGCCTTAGATTAGGATATACAACGTTATAGACGCATATAATGTTCCCACCGAGAAGTAGGGTCCGACACGCCTGGAATGATGTAGAACATTACATCCGAGATGTCAGGTTGCCTTAGGTTAGGATATATAACGTTATAGACGTATATACTGTTCCCTCCGAGAAGTAGGGTTCGACACGCCAGGAATGTTGTCAAATATTACATACGAGATGTTAGGTGGTCTTAGATTAGGATATATACCGTTATAGACGTATATACTGTTCCCTCCGAGCAGTAGGGTTCGACAGGCCAGGAATGTTGTCAAATATTGCATCCGAGATGTTAGGTTGCCTTAGATTAGGATATGCAACGTTATAGACGCATATAATGTTACCACCGAGAAGTAAGGTCCGACACGCCTGGAAGGTTGTAGAATATTACATCCGAGATGTTAGGTTGCCTTAGGTTAGGATATATAACGTTATAGACGTACATACTGTTCCCTCCGAGAAGTAGGGTTCGACAGGCAAGGAATGTTGTCAAATATTGCATCCGAGATGTTAGATTGCCTTAGATTACGATATCGACCGTTATGGACGCATATAATATTCCCACCGAAAGGTATGCACCGACACGCGAGGAATATTGTACAATATTACGTCTGAGATAATAGGTTGCCTTAGATTATGATATACAACGTTATAGACTCATATAATGTTCCCACCGAGAAGTAGGGTCCGACACGCCTTGAATGATGTAGAATATTACATCCGAGATGTCAGGTTGCCTTCGGTTAGGATATATAACGTTATAGACATATATACTGTTCCCTCCGAGAAGTAGGGTTCGACAGGCCAGGAATGTTGTCAAATATTGCATACGAGATGTTAGGTTGCCTTAGATTAGGATATATACCGCTATAGACGTATATACTGTTCCCTCCGAGATGTAGGGTACGACAGGCCAGGAATGTTGTCAAATATTGCATCCGAGATGTTAGGTTGCCTTAGATAAGGATATACAACGTTATAGACGCATATAATGTTCCCACCGAGAAGTACGGTCCGACACGCCTGGAAGGTTGTAGAATATTACATCCGAGATGTTAGGTTGCCCTAGGTTAGGATATATAACTTTATAGACGTATATACTGTTCCCTCCGATAAGTAGGGTTCGACAGGCTAGGAATGTTGTCAAATATTGCATCCGAGATGTTAGGTTGCCTTAGATAAGTATATATAACGTTATAGACGCATATAATGTTACCACCGAGACGTAGGGACCGACATGCCTGGAATGTTGTCAAATGTTACATCCGAGATGTTAGGTTGCCTTAGGCTAGGATATATGACGTTATAGATGTATATGCTGTTCCCTCCGAGAAGTAGGGTTCGACAGGCCAGGAATGTTGTCAAATATTGCATCCGAGATGTTAGGTTGCCTTAGGTTAGGATATATGACGTTACAGACGTATATACTGTTCCCACCGAGATGTAGGGTCTGACACGCCAGGAATGTTGTGAAATATCACATCCGAGATGTTAGGTTGCCTTAGGATAGGATATATAACGTTATAGACGTATATACTGTTCCCACCGAGAAGTAGGTTTCGACACGCCAGGAATGTTGTCAAATATTACATACGAGATGTTAGGTGGCCTTAGGTGAGGATATATAACGTTATAGACGCATGTAATGTTACCACAGAGACGTAGGGACCGACAGGCCTGGAATGTTGTAAAATGTAACATCCGAGATGTTAGGTTGCCTAAGATTAGGATATATACCGCTATAGACGCATATAATGTTCCCACCGAGAAGTAGGGTCCGACACGCCTGGAATGATGTAGAATATTACATCCGAGATGTCAGGTTGCCTTAGGTTAGGGTATATAACGTTATAGACGTATATACTGTTCCCTCCGAGAAGTAGGGTTCGACAGGCTAGGAATGTTGTCAAATATTGCATCCGAGATGATAGGTTGCCTTAGGCTAGGATATATGACGTTATAGATGTATATGCTGTTCCCTCCGAGAAGTAGGGTTTGACAGGGCAGGAATGTTGTCAAATATTGCATCCGAGATGTTAGGTTGCCTTAGATTAGGATATACAACGTTATTGACGCATATAATGTTCCCACCGAGAAGTAGGGTCCGACACGCCTGGAATGTTGTAGAATAATACATCCGAGATGTCAGGTTGCCTTAGGTTAGGATATATAACGTTATAGACGTATATACTGTTCCCTCCGAGAAATAGGGTTCGACAGGCCAGGAATGTTGTCAAATATTGCATCCGAGATGTTAGGTTGCCTTAGGTTAGCATATACAACGTTATAGACGCACGTAATGTTACCACCGAGACGTAGGGTTCCAACACGCCTGGAATGTTCTCAAATGTTATATCCGAGATGTTAGGTTGCCTAAGATTAGGATATATAACGTTATAGACGCATATAATGTTACCACCGAGACGTAGGGACCGACATGCCTGGAATGTTGTCAAATATTACATACGAGATGTTAGGTGGCCTTAGGTTAGGATATATAACGTTATAGACGCATGTAATGTTACCACCGAGACGTAGGGACCGACACGCCTGGAATGTTGTCAAATGTTACATCCGAGATGTTAGGTTGCCTTAGGCTAGGATATATGACGTTATAGATGTATATGCTGTTCCCTCCGAGAAGTAGGGTTCGACAGGCCAGGAATGTTGTCAAATATTGCATCCGAGATATTAGGTTGCCTTAGGTTAGGATATATGACGTTACAGACGTATATACTGTTCCCACCGAGAAGTAGGGTCCGACACGCCAGGAATGTTGTCAAATATTACATCCGAGATGTTAGGTTGCCTTAGGTTAGGATATATAACGTTATAGACGTATATACTGTTCCCACCGAGAAGTAGGGTTCGACACGCCAGGAATGTTGTCAAATATTACATACGAGATGTTAGGTGGCCTTAGGTTAGGATATATAACGTTATAGACGCATGTAATGTTACCACCGAGACGTAGGGTTCCAACACGCCGGGAATGTTGTCAAATGTTATATCGGAGATGTTAGGTTGCCTTAGGTTAGGATATATGACGTTACAGACGTATATACTGTTCCCACCGAGAAGTAGGGTCCGACACGACAGGAATGTTGTCAAATATTACATCCGAGATATTAGGTTGCCTTACGTTAGGATATATAACGTTATAGACGTATATACTGTTCCCACCGAGAAGTAGGGTTCGACACGCCAGGAATGTTGTCAAATATTACATACGAGATGTTAGGTGGCCTTAGATTAGGACATATACCGCTATAGACGTATATACTGTTCCCTCCGAGATGTAGGGTTCGACAGGCCAGGAATGTTGTCAAATATTGCATCCGAGATGTTAGGTTGCCTTAGATTAGGATATACAACGTTATAGACGCACATAATGTTCCCACCGACAAGTAGGGTCCGACACGCCTGGAATGATGTAGAATATTACATCCGAGATGTCAGGTTGCCTTAGGTTAGGATATATAACGTTATAGACGTATATACTGTTCCCTCCGAGAAGTAGGGTTCGACAGGCTAGGAATGTTGTCAAATATTGCATCCGATGTGATAGGTTGCCTTAGATAAGGATATATAACGTTATAGACGCATATAATGTTACCACCGAGACGTAGGGACCGACATGCCTGGAATGTTGTCAAATGATACATCCGAGATGTTAGGTTGCCTTAGGTTAGGATATATAACGTTATAGACGCATGCAACGTTACCACCGAGACGTAGGGACCGACACACCTGGAATGTTGTCAAATGTTACATCCGAGATGTTAGGTTGCATTAGGTTAGGATATATGACGTTATAGACGTATATGCTGTTCCCTCCGAGAAGTAGGGTTTGACAGGCCAGGAATGTTGTCAAATATTGCATCCGAGATGTTAGGTTGCCTTAGGTTAGCATATGTAACGTTATAGACGCACGTAATGTTACCACCGAGACGTAGGGTTCCAACACGCCGGGAATGTTGTCAAATGTTATATCCGAGATGTTAGGTTGCCTTAGGTTAGGATATATGACGTTACAGACGTATATACTGTTCCCACCGAGAAGTAGGGTTCGACACGCCAGGAATGTTGTCAAATATTACATACGAGATGTTAGGTGGCCTTAGGTTAAGATATATATAGTTATAGACGCATGTAATGTTACCACCGAGACGTATGGTCCGACACGCCTGGAATGTGGTAAAATGTTACATCCGAGATGTTAGGTTGCCTAAGATTAGGATATATACCGTTATAGACGCATATAATGTTACCACCGAGACGTAGGGACCGACATGCCTGGAATGTTGTCAAATGTTACATCCGAGATGTTAGGTTGCCTTAGGTTAGGATATATAACGTTATAGAGGCATGTAACGTTACCACCGAGACGTAGGGACCGACACACCTGGAATGATGACAAATGTTACATCCGAGATGTTAGGTTGCCTTAGATTAGGATATACAACGTTATAGACGCATATAATGTTCCCACCGAGAAGTGGGGTCCGACACGCCTGGAATGTTGTAGAATAATACATCCGAGATGTCAGGTTGCCTTAGGTTAGGATATATAACGTTATAGACGTATATACTGTTCCCTCCGAGAAATAGGTTTCGACAGGCCAGGAATGTTGTCAAATATTGCGTCCGAGATGTTAGGTTGCCTTAGGTTAGGATATATGACGTTACAGACGTATATACTGTTCCCACCGAGAAGTAGGGTCCGACACGCCAGGAATGTTGTAAAATGTTACATCCGAGATATTAGGTTGCCTAAGATTAGGATATATACCGCTATAGACGCATGTAATGTTATCACCGAGACGTAGGGACCGACACGCCTGGAATGTTGTCAAATGTTACATCCGAGATGTTAGGTTGCCTTAGGTTAGGATATATGACGTTATAGACGTATATGCTGTTCCCTCCGAGAAGTAGGATTCGACAGGCCAGGAATGTTGTCAAACATTGCATCCGAGATGTTAGGTTGCCTTAGGTTAGGATATATAACGTTATAGACGCATGTAATGTTACCACCGAGACGTAGGGACCGACACGCCTGGAATGTTGTCAAATGTTACATCCGGGATGTTAGGTTGCCGTAGATAAGTATATACAACGTTATAGACGCATATAATGTTCCCACCGAGAAGTAGGGTCCGACACGCCTGGAATGATGTAGAATATTACATCCGAGATGTCAGGTTGCCTTAGGTTAGGATATATAACGTTATAGACGTATATACTGTTCCCTCCGAGAAGTAGGGTTCGACAGGCTAGGAATGTTGTCAAATATTGCATCCGAGATGTTAGGTTGCCTTAGATAAGGATATATAACGTTATAGACGCATATAATGTTACCACCAAGACGTAGGGACCGACATGCCTGGAATGTTGTCAAATGTTACATCCGAGATGTTAGGTTGCCTTAGGTTAGGATATATAACGTTATAGACGCATGTAACGTTACCACCGAGACGTAGGGTTCGACAGGCTAGGAATGTTGTCAAATGTTACATCCGAGATGTTAGGTTGCCTTAGGTTAGGATATATGACGTTATAGACGTATATGCTGTTCCCTCCGAGAAGTAGGGTTTGAGAGGCCAGGAATGTTGTCAAATATTGCATCCGAGATCTCAGGTTGCCTTAGGTTAGCATATATAACGTTATAGACGCACGTAATGTTACCACCGAGACGTAGGGTTCCAACACGCCGGGAATGTTGTCAAATGTTATATCCGAGATGTTAGGTTGCCTTAGGTTAGGATATATGACGTTACAGACATATATACTGTTCCCACCGAGAAGTAGGGTCCGACACGCCAGGAATGTTGTCAAATATTACATCCGAGATGTTAGGTTGCCTTACGTTAGGATATATAACGTTATAGACGTATATACTGTTCCCACCGAGAAGTAGGGTTCGACACGCCAGGAATGTTGTCAAATATTACATACGAGATGTTAGGTGGCCTTAGATTAGGATATATACCGCTATAGACGTATATACTGTTCCCTCCGAGATGTAGGGTTCGACAGGCCAGGAATGTTGTCAAATATTGCATCCGAGATGTTAGGTTGCCTTAGATTAGGATATACAACGTTATAGGCGCATATAATGTTCCCACCGAGAAGTAGGGTCCGACACGCCTGGAATGTTGTAGAATAATACATCCGAGATGTCAGGTTGCCTTAGGTTAGGATATATAACGTTATAGACGTATATACTGTTCCCTCCGAGAAGTAGTGTTCGACAGGCTAGGAATGTTGTCAAATATTGCATCCGAGATGATAGGTTGCCTTAGATAAGGATATAAAACGTTATAGACGCATATAATGTTACCACCGAGACGTAGGGACCGACATGCCTGGAATGTTGTCAAATGTTACATCCGAGATGTTAGGTTGCCTTAGGTTAGCATATATAACGTTATAGACGCACGTAACGTTACCACCGAGACGTAAGGTTCCAACACCTCTGGAATGTTGTCAAATGTTATATCCGAGATGTTAGGTTGCCTTAGGTTAGGATATATGACGTTACAGACGTATATAATGTTCCCACCGAGAAGTAGGGTCCGACACGCCAGGAATGTTGTAAAATGTTACATCCGAGATGTTAGGTTGCCTAAGATTAGGATATATACCGCTATAGACGCATGTAATGTTATCACCGAGACGTAGGGACCGACACGCCAGGAATATTGTCAAATATTACATACGAGATGTTAGGTGGCCTTAGGTTAGGATATATAACGTTATAGACGCATGTAATGTTACCACCGAGACGTAGGGACCGACACGCCTGGAATGTTGTCAAATGTTACATCCGAGATGTTAGGTTGCCTTAGGCTAGGATATATGACGTTATAGATGTATATGCTGTTCCCTCCGAGAAGTAGGGTTTGACAGGCCAGGAATGTTGTCAAATATTGCATCCGAGATGTTAGGTTGCCTTAGATTAGGATATACAACGTTATAGACGCATATAATGTTCCCACCGAGAAGTAGGGTCCGACACGCCTGGAATGTTGTAGAATAATACATCCGAGATGTCAGGTTGCCTTAGGTTAGGATATATAACGTTATAGACGTATATACTGTTCCCTCCGAGAAATAGGGTTCGACAGGCCAGGAATGTCGTCAAATATTGCATCCGAGAAGTTAGGTTGCCTTAGGTTAGCATATATAACGTTATAGACGCACGTAATGTTACCACCGAGACGTAGGGTTCCAACACGCCTGGAATGTTGTCAAATGTTATATCCGAGATGTTAGGTTGCCTAAGATTAGGATATATACCGCTATAGACGCATGTAATGTTATCACCGAGACGTAGGGACCGACACGCCTGGAATGTTGTCAAATGTTACGTCCGAGATGCTAGGTTGCCTTAGGCTAGGATATATGACGTTATAGATGTATATGCTGTTCCCTCCGAGAAGTAGGGTTCGACAGGCCAGGAATGTTGTCAAATATTGCATCCGAGATGTTAGGTTGCCTTAGGTTAGGATATATGACGTTACAGACGTATATACTGTTCCCACCGAGAAGTAGGGTCCGACACGCCAGGAATGTTGTCAAATATTACATCCGAGATGTTAGGTTGCCTTAGGTTAGGATATATAACGTTATAGACGTATATACTGTTCCCACCGAGAAGTAGGGTTCGACACGCCAGGAATGTTGTCAAATATTACATACGAGATGTTAGGTGGCCTTAGGTTAGGATATATAACGTTATAGACGCATGTAATGTTACCACCGAGACGTAGGGTTCCAACACGCCGGGAATGTTGTCAAATGTTATATCGGAGATGTTAGGTTGCCTTAGGTTAGGATATATGACGTTACAGACGTATATACTGTTCCCACCGAGAAGTAGGGTCCGACACGACAGGAATGTTGTCAAATATTACATCCGAGATGTTAGGTTGCCTTACGTTAGGATATATAACGTTATAGACGTATATACTGTTCCCACCGAGAAGTAGGGTTCGACACGCCAGGAATGTTGTCAAATATTACATACGAGATGTTAGGTGGCCTTAGATTAGGATATATACCGCTATAGACGTATATACTGTTCCCTCCGAGATGTAGGGTTCGACAGACCAGGAATGTTGTCAAATATTGCATCCGAGATGTTAGGTTGCCTTAGATTAGGATATACAACGTTATAGACGCATATAATGTTCCCACCGAGAAGTAGGGTCCGACACGCCTGGAATGTTGTAGAATAATACATGCGAGATGTCAGGTTGCCTTAGGTTAGGATATATAACGTTATAGACGTATATATTGTTCCCTCCGAGAAATAGGGTTCGACAGGCCAGGAATGTTGTGAAATATTGCATCCGAGATGTTAGGTTGCCTTAGGTTAGCATATATAACGTTATAGACGCACGTAACGTTACCACCGAGACGTAAGGTTCCAACACCTCTGGAATGTTGTCAAATGTTATATCCGAGATGTTAGGTTGCCTTAGGTTAGGATATATGACGTTACAGACGTATATAATGTTCCCACCGAGAAGTAGGGTCCGACACGCCAGGAATGTTGTAAAATGTTACATCCGAGATGTTAGGTTGCCTAAGATTAGGATATATACCGCTATAGACGCATGTAATGTTATCACCGAGACGTAGGGACCGACACGCCAGGAATATTGTCAAATATTACATACGAGATGTTAGGTGGCCTTAGGTTAGGATATATAACGTTATAGACGCATGTAATGTTACCACCGAGACGTAGGGACCGACACGCCTGGAATGTTGTCAAATGTTACATCCGAGATGTTAGGTTGCCTTAGGCTAGGATATATGACGTTATAGATGTATATGCTGTTCCCTCCGAGAAGTAGGGTTTGACAGGCCAGGAATGTTGTCAAATATTGCATCCGAGATGTTAGGTTGCCTTAGATTAGGATATACAACGTTATAGACGCATATAATGTTCCCACCGAGAAGTAGGGTCCGACACGCCTGGAATGTTGTAGAATAATACATCCGAGATGTCAGGTTGCCTTAGGTTAGGATATATAACGTTATAGACGGATATACTGTTCCCTCCGAGAAATAGGGTTCGACAGGCCAGGAATGTCGTCAAATATTGCATCCGAGAAGTTAGGTTGCCTTAGGTTAGCATATATAACGTTATAGACGCACGTAATGTTACCACCGAGACGTAGGGTTCCAACACGCCTGGAATGTTGTCAAATGTTATATCCGAGATGTTAGGTTGCCTAAGATTAGGATATATACCGCTATAGACGCATGTAATGTTATCACCGAGACGTAGGGACCGACACGCCTGGAATGTTGTCAAATGTTACGTCCGAGATGCTAGGTTGCCTTAGGCTAGGATATATGACGTTATAGATGTATATGCTGTTCCCTCCGAGAAGTAGGGTTCGACAGGCCAGGAATGTTGTCAAATATTGCATCCGAGATGTTAGGTTGCCTTAGGTTAGGATATATGACGTTACAGACGTATATACTGTTCCCACCGAGAAGTAGGGTCCGACACGCCAGGAATGTTGTCAAATATTACATCCGAGATGTTAGGTTGCCTTAGGTTAGGATATATAACGTTATAGACGTATATACTGTTCCCACCGAGAAGTAGGGTTCGACACGCCAGGAATGTTGTCAAATATTACATACGAGATGTTAGGTGGCCTTAGGTTAGGATATATAACGTTATAGACGCATGTAATGTTACCACCGAGACGTAGGGTTCCAACACGCCGGGAATGTTGTCAAATGTTATATCGGAGATGTTAGGTTGCCTTAGGTTAGGATATATGACGTTACAGACGTATATACTGTTCCCACCGAGAAGTAGGGTCCGACACGACAGGAATGTTGTCAAATATTACATCCGAGATGTTAGGTTGCCTTACGTTAGGATATATAACGTTATACACGTATATACTGTTCCCACCGAGAAGTAGGGTTCGACACGCCAGGAATGTTGTCAAATATTACATACGAGATGTTAGGTGGCCTTAGATTAGGATATATACCGCTATAGACGTATATACTGTTCCCTCCGAGATGTAGGGTTCGACAGGCCAGGAATGTTGTCAAATATTGCATCCGAGATGTTAGGTTGCCTTAGATTAGGATATACAACGTTATAGACGCATATAATGTTCCCACCGAGAAGTAGGGTCCGACACGCCTGGAATGATGTAGAATATTACATCCGAGATGTCAGGTTGCCTTAGGTTAGGATATATAACGTTATAGACGTATATACTGTTCCCTCCGAGAAGTAGGGTTCGACAGGCTAGGAATGTTGTCAAATATTGCATCCGAGATGATAGGTTGCCTTAGATAAGGATATATAACGTTATAGACGCATATAATGTTACCACCGAGACGTAGGGACCGACATGCCTGGAATGTTGTCAAATGTTACATCCGAGATGTTAGGTAGCCTTAGGTTAGGATATATACCGCTATAGACGCATGTAATGTTATCACCGAGACGTAGGGACCGACACGCCTGGAATGTTGTCAAATGTTACATCCGAGATGTTAGGTTGCCTTAGGTTAGGATATATGACGTTATAGACGTATATGCTGTTCCCTCCGAGAAGTAGGATTCGACAGGCCAGGAATGTTGTCAAACATTGCATCCGAGATGTTAGGTTGCCTTAGGTTAGGATATATAACGTTATAGACGCATGTAATGTTACCACCGAGACGTAGGGACCGACACGCCTGGAATGTTGTCAAATGTTACATCCGGGATGTTAGGTTGCCGTAGATAAGTATATACAACGTTATAGACGCATATAATGTTCCCACCGAGAAGTAGGGTCCGACACGCCTGGAATGATGTAGAATATTACATCCGAGATGTCAGGTTGCCTTAGGTTAGGATATATAACGTTATAGACGTATATACTGTTCCCTCCGAGAAGTAGGGTTCGACAGGCTAGGAATGTTGTCAAATATTGCATCCGAGATGTTAGGTTGCCTTAGATAAGGATATATAACGTTATAGACGTATATACTGTTCCCACCGAGAAGTAGGGTTCGACACGCCAGGAATGTTGTCAAATATTACATACGAGATGTTAGGTGGCCTTAGGTTAGGATATATAACGTTATAGACGCATGTAATGTTACCACCGAGACGTAGGGTTCCAACACGCCGGGAATGTTGTCAAATGTTATATCGGAGATGTTAGGTTGCCTTAGGTTAGGATATATGACGTTACAGACGTATATACTGTTCCCACCGAGAAGTAGGGTCCGACACGACAGGAATGTTGTCAAATATTACATCCGAGATATTAGGTTGCCTTACGTTAGGATATATAACGTTATAGACGTATATACTGTTCCCACCGAGAAGTAGGGTTCGACACGCCAGGAATGTTGTCAAATATTACATACGAGATGTTAGGTGGCCTTAGATTAGGACATATACCGCTATAGACGTATATACTGTTCCCTCCGAGATGTAGCGTTCGACAGGCCAGGAATGTTGTCAAATATTGCATCCGAGATGTTAGGTTGCCTTAGATTAGGATATACAAGGTTATAGACGCATATAATGTGCCCACCGAGAAGTAGGGTCCGACACGCCTGGAATGATGTAGAATATTACATCCGAGATGTCAGGTTGCCTTAGGTTAGGATATATAACGTTATAGACGTATATACTGTTCCCTCCGAGATGTAGGGTTCGACAGGGTAGGAATGTGGTCAAATATTGCATCCGAGATGATAGGTTGCCTTAGATAAGGATATATAACGTTATAGACGCATATAATGTTACCACCGAGACGTAGGGACCGACATGCCTGGAATGTTGTCAAATGTTACATCCGAGATGTTAGGTTGCCTTAGGTTAGGATATATAACGTTATAGACGCATGTAACGTTACCACCGAGACGTAGGGACCGACACACCTGGAATGTTGTCAAATATTACATCCGAGATGTTAGGTTGCCTTAGGTTAGGATATATGACGTTATAGACGTATATACTGTTCCCACCGAGAAGTAGGGTTCGACACGCCAGGAATGTTGTCAAATATTACATACGAGATGTTAGGTGGCCTTAGGTTAGGATATATAACGTTATAGACGCATGTAATGTTACCACCGAGACGTAGGGTTCCAACACGCCGGGAATGTTGTCAAATGTTATATCGGAGATGTTAGGTTGCCTTAGGTTAGGATATATGACGTTACAGACGTATATACTGTTCCCACCGAGAAGTAGGGTCCGACACGACAGGAATGTTGTCAAATATTACATCCGAGATGTTAGGTTGCCTTAGGTTAGGATATATAACGTTATAGACGTATATACTGTTCCCACCGAGAAGTAGGGTTCGACACGCCAGGAATGTTGTCAAATATTACATACGAGATGTTAGGTGGCCTTAGATTAGGATATATACCGCTATAGACGTATATACTGTTCCCTCCGAGATGTAGGGTTCGACAGGCCAGGAATGTTGTCAAATATTGCATCCGAGATGTTAGGTTGCCTTAGATTAGGATATACAACGTTATAGACGCATATAATGTTCCCACCGAGAAGTAGGGTCCGACACGCCTGGAATGATGTAGAATATTACATCCGAGATGTCAGGTTGCCTTAGGTTAGGATATATAACGTTATAGACGTATATACTGTTCCCTCCGAGAAGTAGGGTTCGACAGGCTAGGAATGTTGTCAAATATTGCATCCGAGATGATAGGTTGCCTTAGATAAGGATATATAACGTTATAGACGCATATAATGTTACCACCGAGACGTAGGGACCGACAGGCCTGTAATGTTGTCAAATGTTAAATCCGAGATGTTAGGTTGCCTTAGGTTAGGATATATGACGTTATAGACGTATATGCTGTTCCCTCCGAGAAGTAGGGTTTGAGAGGCCAGGAATGTTGTCAAATATTGCATCCGAGATCTCAGGTTGCCTTAGGTTAGCATATATAACGTTATAGACGCACGTAATGTTACCACCGAGACGTAGGGTTCCAACACGCCGGGAATGTTGTCAAATGTTATATCCGAGATGTTAGGTTGCCTTAGGTTAGGATATATGACGTTACAGACATATATACTGTTCCCACCGAGAAGTAGGGTCCGACACGCCAGGAATGTTGTCAAATATTACATCCGAGATGTTAGGTTGCCTTACGTTTGGATATATAACGTTATAGACGTATATACTGTTCCCACCGAGAAGTAGGGTTCGACACGCCAGGAATGTTGTCAAATATTACATACGAGATGTTAGGTGGCCTTAGATTAGGATATATACCGCTATAGACGTATATACTGTTCCCTCCGAGATGTAGGGTTCGACAGGCCAGGAATGTTGTCAAATATTGCATCCGAGATGTTAGGTTGCCTTAGATTAGGATATACAACGTTATAGACGCATATAATGTTCCCACCGAGAAGTAGGGTCCGACACGCCTGGAATGTTGTAGAATAATACATCCGAGATGTCAGGTTGCCTTAGGTTAGGATATATAACGTTATAGACGTATATACTGTTCCCTCCGAGAAGTAGTGTTCGACAGGCTAGGAATGTTGTCAAATATTGCATCCGAGATGATAGGTTGCCTTAGATAAGGATATAAAACGTTATAGACGCATATAATGTTACCACCGAGACGTAGGGACCGACATGCCTGGAATGTTGTCAAATGTTACATCCGAGATGTTAGGTTGCCTTAGGTTAGGATATATAACGTTATAGACGCATGTAACGTTACCACCGAGACGTAGGGACCGACACACCTGGAATGTTGTCAAATGTTACATCCGAGATGTTAGGTTGCCTTAGGTTAGGATATATGACGTTATAGACGTATATGCTGTTCCCTCCGAGAAGTAGGGTTTGACAGGCCAGGAATGTTGTCAAATATTGCATCCGAGATGTTAGGTTGCCTTAGGTTAGCATATATAACGTTATAGACGCACGTAATGTTACCACCGAGACGTAGGGTTCCAACAAGCCGGGAATGTTGTCAAATGTTATATCGGAGATGTTAGGTTGCCTTAGGTTAGGATATATGACGTTACAGACGTATATACTGTTCCCACCGAGAAGTAGGGTCCGACACGACAGGAATGTTGTCAAATATTACATCCGAGATGTTAGGTTGCCTTACGTTAGGATATATACCGCTATAGACGTATATACTGTTCCCTCCGAGATGTAGGGTTCGACAGACCAGGAATGTTGTCAAATATTGCATCCGAGATGTTAGGTTGCCTTAGATTAGGATATACAACGTTATAGACGCATATAATGTTCCCACCGAGAAGTAGGGTCCGACACGCCTGGAATGTTGTAGAATAATACATGCGAGATGTCAGGTTGCCTTAGGTTAGGATATATAACGTTATAGACGTATATACTGTTCCCTCCGAGAAATAGGGTTCGACAGGCCAGGAATGTTGTGAAATATTGCATCCGAGATGTTAGGTTGCCTTAGGTTAGCATATATAACGTTATAGACGCACGTAACGTTACCACCGAGACGTAAGGTTCCAACACCTCTGGAATGTTGTCAAATGTTATATCCGAGATGTTAGGTTGCCTTAGGTTAGGATATATGACGTTACAGACGTATATACTGTTCCCACCGAGAAGTAGGGTCCGACACGCCAGGAATGTTGTAAAATGTTACATCCGAGATGTTAGGTTGCCTAAGATTAGGATATATACCGCTATAGACGCATGTAATGTTATCACCGAGACGTAGGGACCGACACGCCAGGAATATTGTCAAATATTACATACGAGATGTTAGGTGGCCTTAGGTTAGGATATATAACGTTATAGACGCATGTAATGTTACCACCGAGACGTAGGGACCGACACGCCTGGAATGTTGTCAAATGTTACATCCGAGATGTTAGGTTGCCTTAGGCTAGGATATATCACGTTATAGATGTATATGCTGTTCCCTCCGAGAAGTAGGGTTTGACAGGCCAGGAATGTTGTCAAATATTGCATCCGAGATGTTAGGTTGCCTTAGATTAGGATATACAACGTTATAGACGCATATAATGTTCCCACCGAGAAGTAGGGTCCGACACGCCTGGAATGTTGTAGAATAATACATCCGAGATGTCAGGTTGCCTTAGGTTAGGATATATAACGTTATAGACGTATATACTGTTCCCTCCGAGAAATAGGGTTCGACAGGCCAGGAATGTTGTCAAATATTGCATCCGAGAAGTTAGGTTGCCTTAGGTTAGCATATATAACGTTATAGACGCACGTAATGTTACCACCGAGACGTAGGGTTCCAACACGCCTGGAATGTTGTCAAATGTTATATCCGAGATGTTAGGTTGCCTAAGATTAGGATATATACCGCTATAGACGCATGTAATGTTATCACCGAGACGTAGGGACCGACACGCCTGGAATGTTGTCAAATATTACATCCGAGATATTAGGTTGCCTTAGGTTAGGATATATGACGTTATAGACGTATATACTGTTCCCACCGAGAAGTAGGGTTCGACACGCCAGGAATGTTGTCAAATATTACATACGAGATGTTAGGTGGCCTTAGGTTAGGATATATAACGTTATAGACGCATGTAATGTTACCACCGAGACGTAGGGTTCCAACACGCCGGGAATGTTGTCAAATGTTATATCGGAGATGTTAGGTTGCCTTAGGTTAGGATATATGACGTTACAGACGTATATACTGTTCCCACCGAGAAGTAGGGTCCGACACGACAGGAATGTTGTCAAATATTACATCCGAGATGTTAGGTTGCCTTACGTTAGGATATATAACGTTATAGACGTATATACTGTTCCCACCGAGAAGTAGGGTTCGACACGCCAGGAATGTTGTCAAATATTACATACGAGATGTTAGGTGGCCTTAGATTAGGATATATACCGCTATAGACGTATATACTGTTCCCTCCGAGATGTAGGGTTCGACAGGCCAGGAATGTTGTCAAATATTGCATCCGAGATGTTAGGTTGCCTTAGATTAGGATATACAACGTTATAGACGCATATAATGTTCCCACCGAGAAGTAGGGTCCGACACGCCTGGAATGATGTAGAATATTACATCCGAGATGTCAGGTTGCCTTAGGTTAGGATATATAACGTTATAGACGTATATACTGTTCCCTCCGAGAAGTAGGGTTCGACAGGCTAGGAATGTTGTCAAATATTGCATCCGAGATGATAGGTTGCCTTAGATAAGGATATATAACGTTATAGACGCATATAATGTTACCACCGAGACGTAGGGACCGACATGCCTGGAATGTTGTCAAATGTTACATCCGAGATGTTAGGTAGCCTTAGGTTAGGATATATAACGTTATAGACGCATGTAACGTTACCACCGAGACGTAGGGACCGACACACCTGGAATGTTGTCAAATATTACATCCGAGATGTTAGGTTGCCTTAGGTTAGGATATATAACGTTATAGACGTATATACTGTTCCCACCGGGAAGTAGGGTTCGACACGCCAGGAATGTTGTCAAATATTACATACGAGATGTTAGGTGGCCTTAGGTTAGGATATATAACGTTATAGACGCATGTAATGTTACCACCGAGACGTAGGGTTCCGAAACGCCGGGAATGTTGTCAAATGTTATATCGGAGATGTTAGGTTGCCTTAGGTTAGGATATATGACGTTACAGACGTATATACTGTTCCCACCGAGAAGTAGGGTCCGACACGACAGGAATGTTGTCAAATATTACATCCGAGATGTTAGGTTGCCTTACGTTAGGATATATAACGTTATAGACGTATATACTGTTCCCACCGAGAAGTAGGGTTCGACACGCCAGGAATGTTGTCAAATATTACATACGAGATGTTAGGTGGCCTTAGATTAGGATATATACCGCTATAGACGTATATACTGTTCCCTCCGAGATGTAGGGTTCGACAGGCCAGGAATGTTGTCAAATATTGCATCCGAGATGTTAGGTTGCCTTAGATTAGGATATACAACGTTATAGACGCACATAATGTTCCCACCGACAAGTAGGGTCCGACACGCCTGGAATGATGTAGATTATTACATCCGAGATGTCAGGTTGCCTTAGGTTAGGATATATAACGTTATAGACGTATATACTGTTCCCTCCGAGAAGTAGGGTTCGACAGGCTAGGAATGTTGTCAAATATTGCATCCGATGTGATAGGTTGCCTTAGATAAGGATATATAACGTTATAGACGCATATAATGTTACCACCGAGACGTAGGGACCGACATGCCTGGAATGTTGTCAAATGATACATCCGAGATGTTAGGTTGCCTTAGGTTAGGATATATAACGTTATAGACGCATGTAACGTTACCACCGAGACGTAGGGACCGACACACCTGGAATGATGACAAATGTTACATCCGAGATGTTAGGTTGCCTTAGATTAGGATATACAACGTTATAGACGCATATAATGTTCCCACCGAGAAGTAGGGTCCGACACGCCTGGAATGTTGTAGAATAATACATCCGAGATGTCAGGTTGCCTTAGGTTAGGATATATAACGTTATAGACGTATATACTGTTCCCTCCGAGAAATAGGTTTCGACAGGCCAGGAATGTTGTCAAATATTGCGTCCGAGATGTTAGGTTGCCTTAGGTTAGGATATATGACGTTACAGACGTATATACTGTTCCCACCGAGAAGTAGGGTCCGACACGCCAGGAATGTTGTAAAATGTTACATCCGAGATATTAGGTTGCCTAAGATTAGGATATATACCGCTATAGACGCATGTAATGTTATCACCGAGACGTAGGGACCGACACGCCTGGAATGTTGTCAAATGTTACATCCGAGATGTTAGGTTGCCTTAGGTTAGGATATATGACGTTATAGACGTATATGCTGTTCCCTCCGAGAAGTAGGATTCGACAGGCCAGGAATGTTGTCAAACATTGCATCCGAGATATTAGGTTGCCTTAGGTTAGGATATATAACGTTATAGACGCATGTAATGTTACCACCGAGACGTAGGGACCGACACGCCTGGAATGTTGTCAAATGTTACATCCGGGATGTTAGGTTGCCGTAGATAAGTATATACAACGTTATAGACGCATATAATGTTCCCACCGAGAAGTAGGGTCCGACACGCCTGGAATGATATAGAATATTACATCCGAGATGTCAGGTTGCCTTAGGTTAGGATATATAACGTTATAGACGTATATACTGTTCCCTCCGAGAAGTAGGGTTCGACAGGCTAGGAATGTTGTCAAATATTGCATCCGAGATGTTAGGTTGCCTTAGATAAGGATATATAACGTTATAGACGTATATACTGTTCCCACCGAGAAGTAGGGTTCGACACGCCAGGAATGTTGTCAAATATTACATACGAGATGTTAGGTGGCCTTAGGTTAGGATATATAACGTTATAGACGCATGTAATGTTACCACCGAGACGTAGGGTTCCAACACGCCGGGAATGTTGTCAAATGTTATATCGGAGATGTTAGGTTGCCTTAGGTTAGGATATATGACGTTACAGACGTATATACTGTTCCCACCGAGAAGTAGGGTCCGACACGACAGGAATGTTGTCAAATATTACATCCGAGATATTAGGTTGCCTTACGTTAGGATATATAACGTTATAGACGTATATACTGTTCCCACCGAGAAGTAGGGTTCGACACGCCAGGAATGTTGTCAAATATTACATACGAGATGTTAGGTGGCCTTAGATTAGGACATATACCGCTATAGACGTATATACTGTTCCCTCCGAGATGTAGCGTTCGACAGGCCAGGAATGTTGTCAAATATTGCATCCGAGATGTTAGGTTGCCTTAGATTAGGATATACAACGTTATAGACGCATATAATGTGCCCACCGAGAAGTAGGGTCCGACACGCCTGGAATGATGTAGAATATTACATCCGAGATGTCAGGTTGCCTTAGGTTAGGATATATAACGTTATAGACGTATATACTGTTCCCTCCGAGATGTAGGGTTCGACAGGGTAGGAATGTGGTCAAATATTGCATCCGAGATGATAGGTTGCCTTAGATAAGGATATATAACGTTATAGACGCATATAATGTTACCACCGAGACGTAGGGACCGACATGCCTGGAATGTTGTCAAATGTTACATCCGAGATGTTAGGTTGCCTTAGGTTAGGATATATAACGTTATAGACGCATGTAACGTTACCACCGAGACGTAGGGACCGACACACCTGGAATGTTGTCAAATATTACATCCGAGATGTTAGGTTGCCTTAGGTTAGGATATATGACGTTATAGACGTATATACTGTTCCCACCGAGAAGTAGGGTTCGACACGCCAGGAATGTTGTCAAATATTACATACGAGATGTTAGGTGGCCTTAGGTTAGGATATATAACGTTATAGACGCATGTAATGTTACCACCGAGACGTAGGGTTCCAACACGCCGGGAATGTTGTCAAATGTTATATCGGAGATGTTAGGTTGCCTTAGGTAAGGATATATGACGTTACAGACGTATATACTGTTCCCACCGAGAAGTAGGGTCCGACACGACAGGAATGTTGTCAAATATTACATCCGAGATGTTAGGTTGCCTTACGTTGGGATATATAACGTTATAGACGTATATACTGTTCCCACCGAGAAGTAGGGTTCGACACGCCAGGAATGTTGTCAAATATTACATACGAGATGTTAGGTGGCCTTAGATTAGGATATATACCGCTATAGACGTATATACTGTTCCCTCCGAGATGTAGGGTTCGACAGGCCAGGAATGTTGTCAAATATTGCATCCGAGATGTTAGGTTGCCTTAGATTAGGATATACAACGTTATAGACGCATATAATGTTCCCACCGAGAAGTAGGGTCCGACACGCCTGGAATGATGTAGAATATTACATCCGAGATGTCAGGTTGCCTTAGGTTAGGATATATAACGTTATAGACGTATATACTGTTCCCTCCGAGAAGTAGGGTTCGACAGGCTAGGAATGTTGTCAAATATTGCATCCGAGATGATAGGTTGCCTTAGATAAGGATATATAACGTTATAGACGAATATAATGTTACCACCGAGACGTAGGGACCGACATGCCTGGAATGTTGTCAAATGTTACATCCGAGATGTTAGGTAGCCTTAGGTTAGGATATATAACGTTATAGACGCATGTAACGTTACCACCGAGACGTAGGGACCGACACACCTGGAATGTTGTCAAATATTACATCCGAGATGTTAGGTTGCCTTAGGTTAGGATATATAACGTTATAGACGCATATAATGTTCCCACCGAGAAGTAGGGTCCGACACGCCTGGAATGTTGTAGAATAATACATCCGAGATGTCAGGTTGCCTTAGGTTAGGATATATAACGTTATAGACGTATATACTGTTCCCTCCGAGAAATAGGTTTCGACAGGCCAGGAATGTTGTCAAATATTGCGTCCGAGATGTTAGGTTGCCTTAGGTTAGGATATATGACGTTACAGACGTATATACTGTTCCCACCGAGAAGTAGGGTCCGACACGCCAGGAATGTTGTAAAATGTTACATCCGAGATATTAGGTTGCCTAAGATTAGGATATATACCGCTATAGACGCATGTAATGTTATCACCGAGACGTAGGGACCGACACGCCTGGAATGTTGTCAAATGTTACATCCGAGATGTTAGGTTGCCTTAGGTTAGGATATATGACGTTATAGACGTATATGCTGTTCCCTCCGAGAAGTAGGATTCGACAGGCCAGGAATGTTGTCAAACATTGCATCCGAGATATTAGGTTGCCTTAGGTTAGGATATATAACGTTATAGACGCATGTAATATTACCACCGAGACGTAGGGACCGACACGCCTGGAATGTTGTCAAATGTTACATCCGGGATGTTAGGTTGCCGTAGATAAGTATATACAACGTTATAGACGCATATAATGTTCCCACCGAGAAGTAGGGTCCGACACGCCTGGAATGATGTAGAATATTACATCCGAGATGTCAGGTTGCCTTAGGTTAGGATATATAACGTTATAGACGTATATACTGTTCCCTCCGAGAAGTAGGGTTCGACAGGCTAGGAATGTTGTCAAATATTGCATCCGAGATGTTAGGTTGCCTTAGATAAGGATATATAACGTTATAGACGTATATACTGTTCCCACCGAGAAGTAGGGTTCGACACGCCAGGAATGTTGTCAAATATTACATACGAGATGTTAGGTGGCCTTAGGTTAGGATATATAACGTTATAGACGCATGTAATGTTACCACCGAGACGTAGGGTTCCAACACGCCGGGAATGTTGTCAAATGTTATATCGGAGATGTTAGGTTGCCTTAGGTTAGGATATATGACGTTACAGACGTATATACTGTTCCCACCGAGAAGTAGGGTCCGACACGACAGGAATGTTGTCAAATATTACATCCGAGATATTAGGTTGCCTTACGTTAGGATATATAACGTTATAGACGTATATACTGTTCCCACCGAGAAGTAGGGTTCGACACGCCAGGAATGTTGTCAAATATTACATACGAGATGTTAGGTGGCCTTAGATTAGGACATATACCGCTATAGACGTATATACTGTTCCCTCCGAGATGTAGCGTTCGACAGGCCAGGAATGTTGTCAAATATTGCATCCGAGATGTTAGGTTGCCTTAGATTAGGATATACAACGTTATAGACGCATATAATGTGCCCACCGAGAAGTAGGGTCCGACACGCCTGGAATGATGTAGAATATTACATCCGAGATGTCAGGTTGCCTTAGGTTAGGATATATAACGTTATAGACGTATATACTGTTCCCTCCGAGATGTAGGGTTCGACAGGGTAGGAATGTGGTCAAATATTGCATCCGAGATGATAGGTTGCCTTAGATAAGGATATATAACGTTATAGACGCATATAATGTTACCACCGAGACGTAGGGACCGACATGCCTGGAATGTTGTCAAATGTTACATCCGAGATGTTAGGTTGCCTTAGGTTAGGATATATAACGTTATAGACGCATGTAACGTTACCACCGAGACGTAGGGACCGACACACCTGGAATGTTGTCAAATATTACATCCGAGATGTTAGGTTGCCTTAGGTTAGGATATATGACGTTACAGACGTATATACTGTTCCCACCGAGAAGTAGGGTCCGACACGACAGGAATGTTGTCAAATATTACATCCGAGATGTTAGGTTGCCTTACGTTGGGATATATAACGTTATAGACGTATATACTGTTCCCACCGAGAAGTAGGGTTCGACACGCCAGGAATGTTGTCAAATATTACATACGAGATGTTAGGTGGCCTTAGATTAGGATATATACCGCTATAGACGTATATACTGTTCCCTCCGAGATGTAGGGTTCGACAGGCCAGGAATGTTGTCAAATATTGCATCCGAGATGTTAGGTTGCCTTAGATTAGGATATACAACGTTATAGACGCATATAATGTTCCCACCGAGAAGTAGGGTCCGACACGCCTGGAATGATGTAGAATATTACATCCGAGATGTCAGGTTGCCTTAGGTTAGGATATATAACGTTATAGACGTATATACTGTTCCCTCCGAGAAGTAGGGTTCGACAGGCTAGGAATGTTGTCAAATATTGCATCCGAGATGATAGGTTGCCTTAGATAAGGATATATAACGTTATAGACGAATATAATGTTACCACCGAGACGTAGGGACCGACATGCCTGGAATGTTGTCAAATGTTACATCCGAGATGTTAGGTAGCCTTAGGTTAGGATATATAACGTTATAGACGCATGTAACGTTACCACCGAGACGTAGGGACCGACACACCTGGAATGTTGTCAAATATTACATCCGAGATGTTAGGTTGCCTTAGGTTAGGATATATAACGTTATAGACGTATATACTGTTCCCACCGGGAAGTAGGGTTCGACACGCCAGGAATGTTGTCAAATATTACATACGAGATGTTAGGTGGCCTTAGGTTAGGATATATAACGTTATAGACGCATGTAATGTTACCACCGAGACGTAGGGTTCCAAAACGCCGGGAATGTTGTCAAATGTTATATCGGAGATGTTAGGTTGCCTTAGGTTAGGATATATGACGTTACAGACGTATATACTGTTCCCACCGAGAAGTAGGGTCCGACACGACAGGAATGTTATCAAATATTACATCCGAGATGTTAGGTTGCCTTACGTTAGGATATATAACGTTATAGACGTATATACTGTTCCCACCGAGAAGTAGGGTTCGACACGCCAGGAATGTTGTCAAATATTACATACGAGATGTTAGGTGGCCTTAGATTAGGATATATACCGCTATAGACGTATATACTGTTCCCTCCGAGATGTAGGGTTCGACAGGCCAGGAATGTTGTCAAATATTGCATCCGAGATGTTAGGTTGCCTTAGATTAGGATATACAACGTTATAGACGCACATAATGTTCCCACCGACAAGTAGGGTCCGACACGCCTGGAATGATGTAGAATATTACATCCGAGATGTCAGGTTGCCTTAGGTTAGGATATATAACGTTATAGACGTATATACTGTTCCCTCCGAGAAGTAGGGTTCGACAGGCTAGGAATGTTGTCAAATATTGCATCCGATGTGATAGGTTGCCTTAGATAAGGATATATAACGTTATAGACGCATATAATGTTACCACCGAGACGTAGGGACCGACATGCCTGGAATGTTGTCAAATGATACATCCGAGATGTTAGGTTGCCTTAGGTTAGGATATATAACGTTATAGACGCATGTAACGTTACCACCGAGACGTAGGGACCGACACACCTGGAATGTTGTCAAATGTTACATCCGAGATGTTAGGTTGCATTAGGTTAGGATATATGACGTTATAGACGTATATGCTGTTCCCTCCGAGAAGTAGGGTTTGACAGGCCAGGAATGTTGTCAAATATTGCATCCGAGATGTTAGGTTGCCTTAGGTTAGCATATATAACGTTATAGACGCACGTAATGTTACCACCGAGACGTAGGGTTCCAACACGCCGGGAATGTTGTCAAATGTTATATCCGAGATGTTAGGTTGCCTTAGGTTAGGATATATGACGTTACAGACGTATATACTGTTCCCACCGAGAAGTAGGGTTCGACACGCCAGGAATGTTGTCAAATATTACATACGAGATGTTAGGTGGCCTTAGGTTAAGATATGTATAGTTATAGACGCATGTAATGTTACCACCGAGACGTATGGTCCGACACGCCTGGAATGTGGTAAAATGTTACATCCGAGATGTTAGGTTGCCTAAGATTAGGATATATACCGTTATAGACGCATATAATGTTACCACCGAGACGTAGGGACCGACATGCCTGGAATGTTGTCAAATGTTACATCCGAGATGTTAGGTTGCCTTAGGTTAGGATATATAACGTTATAGAGGCATGTAACGTTACCACCGAGACGTAGGGACCGACACACCTGGAATGATGACAAATGTTACATCCGAGATGTTAGGTTGCCTTAGATTAGGATATACAACGTTATAGACGCATATAATGTTCCCACCGAGAAGTAGGGTCCGACACGCCTGGAATGTTGTAGAATAATACATCCGAGATGTCAGGTTGCCTTAGGTTAGGATATATAACGTTATAGACGTATATACTGTTCCCTCCGAGAAATAGGTTTCGACAGGCCAGGAATGTTGTCAAATATTGCGTCCGAGATGTTAGGTTGCCTTAGGTTAGGATATATGACGTTACAGACGTATATACTGTTCCCACCGAGAAGTAGGGTCCGACACGCCAGGAATGTTGTAAAATGTTACATCCGAGATATTAGGTTGCCTAAGATTAGGATATATACCGCTATAGACGCATGTAATGTTATCACCGAGACGTAGGGACCGACACGCCTGGAATGTTGTCAAATGTTACATCCGAGATGTTAGGTTGCCTTAGGTTAGGATATATGACGTTATAGACGTATATGCTGTTCCCTCCGAGAAGTAGGATTCGACAGGCCAGGAATGTCGTCAAACATTGCATCCGAGATGTTAGGTTGCCTTAGGTTAGGATATATAACGTTATAGACGCATATAATGTTACCACCGAGACGTAGGGACCGACATGCCTGGAATGTTGTCAAATGTTACATCCGAGATGTTAGGTTGCTTTAGGTTAGGATATATAACGTTATAGACGCATGTAACGTTACCACCGAGACGTAGGGTTCGACAGGCTAGGAATGTTGTCAAATGTTACATCCGAGATGTTAGGTTGCCTTAGGTTAGGATATATGACGTTATAGACGTATATGCTGTTCCCTCCGAGAAGTAGGGTTTGGGAGGCCAGGAATGTTGTCAAATATTGCATCCGAGATCTCAGGTTGCCTTAGGTTAGCATATATAACGTTATAGACGCACGTAATGTTACCACCGAGACGTAGGGTTCCAACACGCCGGGAATGTTGTCAAATGTTATATCCGAGATGTTAGGTTGCCTTAGGTTAGGATATATGACGTTACAGACATATATACTGTTCCCACCGAGAAGTAGGGTCCGACACGCCAGGAATGTTGTCAAATATTACATCCGAGATGTTAGGTTGCCTTACGTTAGGATATATAACGTTATAGACGTATATACTGTTCCCACCGAGAAGTAGGGTTCGACACGCCAGGAATGTTGTCAAATATTACATACGAGATGTTAGGTGGCCTTAGATTAGGATATATACCGCTATAGACGTATATACTGTTCCCTCCGAGATGTAGGGTTCGACAGGCCAGGAATGTTGTCAAATATTGCATCCGAGATGTTAGGTTGCCTTAGATTAGGATATACAACGTTATAGACGCATATAATGTTCCCACCGAGAAGTAGGGTCCGACACGCCTGGAATGTTGTAGAATAATACATCCGAGATGTCAGGTTGCCTTAGGTTAGGATATATAACGTTATAGACGTATATACTGTTCCCACCGAGAAGTAGGGTTCGACACGCCAGGAATGTTGTCAAATATTACATACGAGATGTTAGGTGGCCTTAGATTAGGATATATACCGCTATAGACGTATATAATGTTCCCTCCGAGATGTAGGGTTCGACAGGCCAGGAATGTTGTCAAATATTGCATCCGAGATGTTAGGTTGCCTTAGATTAGGATATATACCGCTATAGACGCATATAATGTTCCCACCGAGAAGTAGGGTCCGACACGCCTGGAATGATGTAGAATATTACATCCGAGATGTCAGGTTGCCTTAGCTTAGGATATATAACGTTATAGACGTATATACTGTTCCCTCCGAGAAGTAGGGTTCGACAGGCTAGGAATGTTGTCAAATATTGCATCCGAGATGATAGGTTGCCTTAGATAAGGATATATAACGTTATAGACGCATATAATGTTACCACCGAGACGTAGGGACCGACACGCCTGGAATGTTGTCAAATGTTACATCCGAGATGTTAGGTTGCCTTAGGTTAGGATATATGACGTTATAGACGTATATGCTGTTCCCTCCGAGAAGTAGGATTCGACAGGCCAGGAATGTTGTCAAACATTGCATCCGAGATATTAGGTTGCCTTAGGTTAGGATATATAACGTTATAGACGCATGTAATGTTACCACCGAGACGTAGGGACCGACACGCCTGGAATGTTGTCAAATGTTACATCCGGGATGTTAGGTTGCCGTAGATAAGTATATACAACGTTATAGACGCATATAATGTTCCCACCGAGAAGTAGGGTCCGACACGCCTGGAATGATATAGAATATTACATCCGAGATGTCAGGTTGCCTTAGGTTAGGATATATAACGTTATAGACGTATATACTGTTCCCTCCGAGAAGTAGGGTTCGACAGGCTAGGAATGTTGTCAAATATTGCATCCGAGATGTTAGGTTGCCTTAGATAAGGATATATAACGTTATAGACGTATATACTGTTCCCACCGAGAAGTAGGGTTCGACACGCCAGGAATGTTGTCAAATATTACATACGAGATGTTAGGTGGCCTTAGGTTAGGATATATAACGTTATAGACGCATGTAATGTTACCACCGAGACGTAGGGTTCCAACACGCCGGGAATGTTGTCAAATGTTATATCGGAGATGTTAGGTTGCCTTAGGTTAGGATATATGACGTTACAGACGTATATACTGTTCCCACCGAGAAGTAGGGTCCGACACGACAGGAATGTTGTCAAATATTACATCCGAGATATTAGGTTGCCTTACGTTAGGATATATAACGTTATAGACGTATATACTGTTCCCACCGAGAAGTAGGGTTCGACACGCCAGGAATGTTGTCAAATATTACATACGAGATGTTAGGTGGCCTTAGATTAGGACATATACCGCTATAGACGTATATACTGTTCCCTCCGAGATGTAGCGTTCGACAGGCCAGGAATGTTGTCAAATATTGCATCCGAGATGTTAGGTTGCCTTAGATTAGGATATACAACGTTATAGACGCATATAATGTGCCCACCGAGAAGTAGGGTCCGACACGCCTGGAATGATGTAGAATATTACATCCGAGATGTCAGGTTGCCTTAGGTTAGGATATATAACGTTATAGACGTATATACTGTTCCCTCCGAGATGTAGGGTTCGACAGGGTAGGAATGTGGTCAAATATTGCATCCGAGATGATAGGTTGCCTTAGATAAGGATATATAACGTTATAGACGCATATAATGTTACCACCGAGACGTAGGGACCGACATGCCTGGAATGTTGTCAAATGTTACATCCGAGATGTTAGGTTGCCTTAGGTTAGGATATATAACGTTATAGACGCATGTAACGTTACCACCGAGACGTAGGGACCGACACACCTGGAATGTTGTCAAATATTACATCCGAGATGTTAGGTTGCCTTAGGTTAGGATATATGACGTTATAGACGTATATACTGTTCCCACCGAGAAGTAGGGTTCGACACGCCAGGAATGTTGTCAAATATTACATACGAGATGTTAGGTGGCCTTAGGTTAGGATATATAACGTTATAGACGCATGTAATGTTACCACCGAGACGTAGGGTTCCAACACGCCGGGAATGTTGTCAAATGTTATATCGGAGATGTTAGGTTGCCTTAGGTAAGGATATATGACGTTACAGACGTATATACTGTTCCCACCGAGAAGTAGGGTCCGACACGACAGGAATGTTGTCAAATATTACATCCGAGATGTTAGGTTGCCTTACGTTGGGATATATAACGTTATAGACGTATATACTGTTCCCACCGAGAAGTAGGGTTCGACACGCCAGGAATGTTGTCAAATATTACATACGAGATGTTAGGTGGCCTTAGATTAGGATATATACCGCTATAGACGTATATACTGTTCCCTCCGAGATGTAGGGTTCGACAGGCCAGGAATGTTGTCAAATATTGCATCCGAGATGTTAGGTTGCCTTAGATTAGGATATACAACGTTATAGACGCATATAATGTTCCCACCGAGAAGTAGGGTCCGACACGCCTGGAATGATGTAGAATATTACATCCGAGATGTCAGGTTGCCTTAGGTTAGGATATATAACGTTATAGACGTATATACTGTTCCCTCCGAGAAGTAGGGTTCGACAGGCTAGGAATGTTGTCAAATATTGCATCCGAGATGATAGGTTGCCTTAGATAAGGATATATAACGTTATAGACGAATATAATGTTACCACCGAGACGTAGGGACCGACATGCCTGGAATGTTGTCAAATGTTACATCCGAGATGTTAGGTAGCCTTAGGTTAGGATATATAACGTTATAGACGCATGTAACGTTACCACCGAGACGTAGGGACCGACACACCTGGAATGTTGTCAAATATTACATCCGAGATGTTAGGTTGCCTTAGGTTAGGATATATAACGTTATAGACGCATATAATGTTCCCACCGAGAAGTAGGGTCCGACACGCCTGGAATGTTGTAGAATAATACATCCGAGATGTCAGGTTGCCTTAGGTTAGGATATATAACGTTATAGACGTATATACTGTTCCCTCCGAGAAATAGGTTTCGACAGGCCAGGAATGTTGTCAAATATTGCGTCCGAGATGTTAGGTTGCCTTAGGTTAGGATATATGACGTTACAGACGTATATACTGTTCCCACCGAGAAGTAGGGTCCGACACGCCAGGAATGTTGTAAAATGTTACATCCGAGATATTAGGTTGCCTAAGATTAGGATATATACCGCTATAGACGCATGTAATGTTATCACCGAGACGTAGGGACCGACACGCCTGGAATGTTGTCAAATGTTACATCCGAGATGTTAGGTTGCCTTAGGTTAGGATATATGACGTTATAGACGTATATGCTGTTCCCTCCGAGAAGTAGGATTCGACAGGCCAGGAATGTTGTCAAACATTGCATCCGAGATATTAGGTTGCCTTAGGTTAGGATATATAACGTTATAGACGCATGTAATATTACCACCGAGACGTAGGGACCGACACGCCTGGAATGTTGTCAAATGTTACATCCGGGATGTTAGGTTGCCGTAGATAAGTATATACAACGTTATAGACGCATATAATGTTCCCACCGAGAAGTAGGGTCCGACACGCCTGGAATGATGTAGAATATTACATCCGAGATGTCAGGTTGCCTTAGGTTAGGATATATAACGTTATAGACGTATATACTGTTCCCTCCGAGAAGTAGGGTTCGACAGGCTAGGAATGTTGTCAAATATTGCATCCGAGATGTTAGGTTGCCTTAGATAAGGATATATAACGTTATAGACGTATATACTGTTCCCACCGAGAAGTAGGGTTCGACACGCCAGGAATGTTGTCAAATATTACATACGAGATGTTAGGTGGCCTTAGGTTAGGATATATAACGTTATAGACGCATGTAATGTTACCACCGAGACGTAGGGACCGACACACCTGGAATGTTGTCAAATATTACATCCGAGATGTTAGGTTGCCTTAGGTTAGGATATATGACGTTATAGACGTATATACTGTTCCCACCGAGAAGTAGGGTTCGACACGCCAGGAATGTTGTCAAATATTACATACGAGATGTTAGGTGGCCTTAGGTTAGGATATATAACGTTATAGACGCATGTAATGTTACCACCGAGACGTAGGGTTCCAACACGCCGGGAATGTTGTCAAATGTTATATCGGAGATGTTAGGTTGCCTTAGGTAAGGATATATGACGTTACAGACGTATATACTGTTCCCACCGAGAAGTAGGGTCCGACACGACAGGAATGTTGTCAAATATTACATCCGAGATGTTAGGTTGCCTTACGTTGGGATATATAACGTTATAGACGTATATACTGTTCCCACCGAGAAGTAGGGTTCGACACGCCAGGAATGTTGTCAAATATTACATACGAGATGTTAGGTGGCCTTAGATTAGGATATATACCGCTATAGACGTATATACTGTTCCCTCCGAGATGTAGGGTTCGACAGGCCAGGAATGTTGTCAAATATTGCAAACGAGATGTTAGGTTGCCTTAGATTAGGATATACAACGTTATAGACGCATATAATGTTCCCACCGAGAAGTAGGGTCCGACACGCCTGGAATGATGTAGAATATTACATCCGAGATGTCAGGTTGCCTTAGGTTAGGATATATAACGTTATAGACGTATATACTGTTCCCTCCGAGAAGTAGGGTTCGACAGGCTAGGAATGTTGTCAAATATTGCATCCGAGATGATAGGTTGCCTTAGATAAGGATATATAACGTTATAGACGAATATAATGTTACCACCGAGACGTAGGGACCGACATGCCTGGAATGTTGTCAAATGTTACATCCGAGATGTTAGGTAGCCTTAGGTTAGGATATATAACGTTATAGACGCATGTAACGTTACCACCGAGACGTAGGGACCGACACACCTGGAATGTTGTCAAATATTACATCCGAGATGTTAGGTTGCCTTAGGTTAGGATATATAACGTTATAGACGTATATACTGTTCCCACCGGGAAGTAGGGTTCGACACGCCAGGAATGTTGTCAAATATTACATACGAGATGTTAGGTGGCCTTAGGTTAGGATATATAACGTTATAGACGCATGTAATGTTACCACCGAGACGTAGGGTTCCAAAACGCCGGGAATGTTGTCAAATGTTATATCGGAGATGTTAGGTTGCCTTAGGTTAGGATATATGACGTTACAGACGTATATACTGTTCCCACCGAGAAGTAGGGTCCGACACGACAGGAATGTTATCAAATATTACATCCGAGATGTTAGGTTGCCTTACGTTAGGATATATAACGTTATAGACGTATATACTGTTCCCACCGAGAAGTAGGGTTCGACACGCCAGGAATGTTGTCAAATATTACATACGAGATGTTAGGTGGCCTTAGATTAGGATATATACCGCTATAGACGTATATACTGTTCCCTCCGAGATGTAGGGTTCGACAGGCCAGGAATGTTGTCAAATATTGCATCCGAGATGTTAGGTTGCCTTAGATTAGGATATACAACGTTATAGACGCACATAATGTTCCCACCGACAAGTAGGGTCCGACACGCCTGGAATGATGTAGAATATTACATCCGAGATGTCAGGTTGCCTTAGGTTAGGATATATAACGTTATAGACGTATATACTGTTCCCTCCGAGAAGTAGGGTTCGACAGGCTAGGAATGTTGTCAAATATTGCATCCGATGTGATAGGTTGCCTTAGATAAGGATATATAACGTTATAGACGCATATAATGTTACCACCGAGACGTAGGGACCGACATGCCTGGAATGTTGTCAAATGATACATCCGAGATGTTAGGTTGCCTTAGGTTAGGATATATAACGTTATAGACGCATGTAACGTTACCACCGAGACGTAGGGACCGACACACCTGGAATGTTGTCAAATGTTACATCCGAGATGTTAGGTTGCATTAGGTTAGGATATATGACGTTATAGACGTATATGCTGTTCCCTCCGAGAAGTAGGGTTTGACAGGCCAGGAATGTTGTCAAATATTGCATCCGAGATGTTAGGTTGCCTTAGGTTAGCATATATAACGTTATAGACGCACGTAATGTTACCACCGAGACGTAGGGTTCCAACACGCCGGGAATGTTGTCAAATGTTATATCCGAGATGTTAGGTTGCCTTAGGTTAGGATATATGACGTTACAGACGTATATACTGTTCCCACCGAGAAGTAGGGTTCGACACGCCAGGAATGTTGTCAAATATTACATACGAGATGTTAGGTGGCCTTAGGTTAAGATATGTATAGTTATAGACGCATGTAATGTTACCACCGAGACGTATGGTCCGACACGCCTGGAATGTGGTAAAATGTTACATCCGAGATGTTAGGTTGCCTAAGATTAGGATATATACCGTTATAGACGCATATAATGTTACCACCGAGACGTAGGGACCGACATGCCTGGAATGTTGTCAAATGTTACATCCGAGATGTTAGGTTGCCTTAGGTTAGGATATATAACGTTATAGAGGCATGTAACGTTACCACCGAGACGTAGGGACCGACACACCTGGAATGATGACAAATGTTACATCCGAGATGTTAGGTTGCCTTAGATTAGGATATACAACGTTATAGACGCATATAATGTTCCCACCGAGAAGTAGGGTCCGACACGCCTGGAATGTTGTAGAATAATACATCCGAGATGTCAGGTTGCCTTAGGTTAGGATATATAACGTTATAGACGTATATACTGTTCCCTCCGAGAAATAGGTTTCGACAGGCCAGGAATGTTGTCAAATATTGCGTCCGAGATGTTAGGTTGCCTTAGGTTAGGATATATGACGTTACAGACGTATATACTGTTCCCACCGAGAAGTAGGGTCCGACACGCCAGGAATGTTGTAAAATGTTACATCCGAGATATTAGGTTGCCTAAGATTAGGATATATACCGCTATAGACGCATGTAATGTTATCACCGAGACGTAGGGACCGACACGCCTGGAATGTTGTCAAATGTTACATCCGAGATGTTAGGTTGCCTTAGGTTAGGATATATGACGTTATAGACGTATATGCTGTTCCCTCCGAGAAGTAGGATTCGACAGGCCAGGAATGTTGTCAAATATTACATACGAGATGTTAGGTGGCCTTAGATTAGGATATATACCGCTATAGACGTATATAATGTTCCCTCCGAGATGTAGGGTTCGACAGGCCAGGAATGTTGTCAAATATTGCATCCGAGATGTTAGGTTGCCTTAGATTAGGATATATACCGCTATAGACGCATATAATGTTCCCACCGAGAAGTAGGGTCCGACACGCCTGGAATGATGTAGAATATTACATCCGAGATGTCAGGTTGCCTTAGCTTAGGATATATAACGTTATAGACGTATATACTGTTCCCTCCGAGAAGTAGGGTTCGACAGGCTAGGAATGTTGTCAAATATTGCATCCGAGATGATAGGTTGCCTTAGATAAGGATATATAACGTTATAGACGCATATAATGTTACCACCGAGACGTAGGGACCGACACGCCTGGAATGTTGTCAAATGTTACATCCGAGATGTTAGGTTGCCTTAGGTTAGGATATATGACGTTATAGACGTATATGCTGTTCCCTCCGAGAAGTAGGATTCGACAGGCCAGGAATGTTGTCAAACATTGCATCCGAGATATTAGGTTGCCTTAGGTTAGGATATATAACGTTATAGACGCATGTAATGTTACCACCGAGACGTAGGGACCGACACGCCTGGAATGTTGTCAAATGTTACATCCGGGATGTTAGGTTGCCGTAGATAAGTATATACAACGTTATAGACGCATATAATGTTCCCACCGAGAAGTAGGGTCCGACACGCCTGGAATGATATAGAATATTACATCCGAGATGTCAGGTTGCCTTAGGTTAGGATATATAACGTTATAGACGTATATACTGTTCCCTCCGAGAAGTAGGGTTCGACAGGCTAGGAATGTTGTCAAATATTGCATCCGAGATGTTAGGTTGCCTTAGATAAGGATATATAACGTTATAGACGTATATACTGTTCCCACCGAGAAGTAGGGTTCGACACGCCAGGAATGTTGTCAAATATTACATACGAGATGTTAGGTGGCCTTAGGTTAGGATATATAACGTTATAGACGCATGTAATGTTACCACCGAGACGTAGGGTTCCAACACGCCGGGAATGTTGTCAAATGTTATATCGGAGATGTTAGGTTGCCTTAGGTTAGGATATATGACGTTACAGACGTATATACTGTTCCCACCGAGAAGTAGGGTCCGACACGACAGGAATGTTGTCAAATATTACATCCGAGATATTAGGTTGCCTTACGTTAGGATATATAACGTTATAGACGTATATACTGTTCCCACCGAGAAGTAGGGTTCGACACGCCAGGAATGTTGTCAAATATTACATACGAGATGTTAGGTGGCCTTAGATTAGGACATATACCGCTATAGACGTATATACTGTTCCCTCCGAGATGTAGCGTTCGACAGGCCAGGAATGTTGTCAAATATTGCATCCGAGATGTTAGGTTGCCTTAGATTAGGATATACAACGTTATAGACGCATATAATGTGCCCACCGAGAAGTAGGGTCCGACACGCCTGGAATGATGTAGAATATTACATCCGAGATGTCAGGTTGCCTTAGGTTAGGATATATAACGTTATAGACGTATATACTGTTCCCTCCGAGATGTAGGGTTCGACAGGGTAGGAATGTGGTCAAATATTGCATCCGAGATGATAGGTTGCCTTAGATAAGGATATATAACGTTATAGACGCATATAATGTTACCACCGAGACGTAGGGACCGACATGCCTGGAATGTTGTCAAATGTTACATCCGAGATGTTAGGTTGCCTTAGGTTAGGATATATAACGTTATAGACGCATGTAACGTTACCACCGAGACGTAGGGACCGACACACCTGGAATGTTGTCAAATATTACATCCGAGATGTTAGGTTGCCTTAGGTTAGGATATATGACGTTATAGACGTATATACTGTTCCCACCGAGAAGTAGGGTTCGACACGCCAGGAATGTTGTCAAATATTACATACGAGATGTTAGGTGGCCTTAGGTTAGGATATATAACGTTATAGACGCATGTAATGTTACCACCGAGACGTAGGGTTCCAACACGCCGGGAATGTTGTCAAATGTTATATCGGAGATGTTAGGTTGCCTTAGGTAAGGATATATGACGTTACAGACGTATATACTGTTCCCACCGAGAAGTAGGGTCCGACACGACAGGAATGTTGTCAAATATTACATCCGAGATGTTAGGTTGCCTTACGTTGGGATATATAACGTTATAGACGTATATACTGTTCCCACCGAGAAGTAGGGTTCGACACGCCAGGAATGTTGTCAAATATTACATACGAGATGTTAGGTGGCCTTAGATTAGGATATATACCGCTATAGACGTATATACTGTTCCCTCCGAGATGTAGGGTTCGACAGGCCAGGAATGTTGTCAAATATTGCATCCGAGATGTTAGGTTGCCTTAGATTAGGATATACAACGTTATAGACGCATATAATGTTCCCACCGAGAAGTAGGGTCCGACACGCCTGGAATGATGTAGAATATTACATCCGAGATGTCAGGTTGCCTTAGGTTAGGATATATAACGTTATAGACGTATATACTGTTCCCTCCGAGAAGTAGGGTTCGACAGGCTAGGAATGTTGTCAAATATTGCATCCGAGATGATAGGTTGCCTTAGATAAGGATATATAACGTTATAGACGAATATAATGTTACCACCGAGACGTAGGGACCGACATGCCTGGAATGTTGTCAAATGTTACATCCGAGATGTTAGGTAGCCTTAGGTTAGGATATATAACGTTATAGACGCATGTAACGTTACCACCGAGACGTAGGGACCGACACACCTGGAATGTTGTCAAATATTACATCCGAGATGTTAGGTTGCCTTAGGTTAGGATATATAACGTTATAGACGCATATAATGTTCCCACCGAGAAGTAGGGTCCGACACGCCTGGAATGTTGTAGAATAATACATCCGAGATGTCAGGTTGCCTTAGGTTAGGATATATAACGTTATAGACGTATATACTGTTCCCTCCGAGAAATAGGTTTCGACAGGCCAGGAATGTTGTCAAATATTGCGTCCGAGATGTTAGGTTGCCTTAGGTTAGGATATATGACGTTACAGACGTATATACTGTTCCCACCGAGAAGTAGGGTCCGACACGCCAGGAATGTTGTAAAATGTTACATCCGAGATATTAGGTTGCCTAAGATTAGGATATATACCGCTATAGACGCATGTAATGTTATCACCGAGACGTAGGGACCGACACGCCTGGAATGTTGTCAAATGTTACATCCGAGATGTTAGGTTGCCTTAGGTTAGGATATATGACGTTATAGACGTATATGCTGTTCCCTCCGAGAAGTAGGATTCGACAGGCCAGGAATGTTGTCAAACATTGCATCCGAGATATTAGGTTGCCTTAGGTTAGGATATATAACGTTATAGACGCATGTAATATTACCACCGAGACGTAGGGACCGACACGCCTGGAATGTTGTCAAATGTTACATCCGGGATGTTAGGTTGCCGTAGATAAGTATATACAACGTTATAGACGCATATAATGTTCCCACCGAGAAGTAGGGTCCGACACGCCTGGAATGATGTAGAATATTACATCCGAGATGTCAGGTTGCCTTAGGTTAGGATATATAACGTTATAGACGTATATACTGTTCCCTCCGAGAAGTAGGGTTCGACAGGCTAGGAATGTTGTCAAATATTGCATCCGAGATGTTAGGTTGCCTTAGATAAGGATATATAACGTTATAGACGTATATACTGTTCCCACCGAGAAGTAGGGTTCGACACGCCAGGAATGTTGTCAAATATTACATACGAGATGTTAGGTGGCCTTAGGTTAGGATATATAACGTTATAGACGCATGTAATGTTACCACCGAGACGTAGGGACCGACACACCTGGAATGTTGTCAAATATTACATCCGAGATGTTAGGTTGCCTTAGGTTAGGATATATGACGTTATAGACGTATATACTGTTCCCACCGAGAAGTAGGGTTCGACACGCCAGGAATGTTGTCAAATATTACATACGAGATGTTAGGTGGCCTTAGGTTAGGATATATAACGTTATAGACGCATGTAATGTTACCACCGAGACGTAGGGTTCCAACACGCCGGGAATGTTGTCAAATGTTATATCGGAGATGTTAGGTTGCCTTAGGTAAGGATATATGACGTTACAGACGTATATACTGTTCCCACCGAGAAGTAGGGTCCGACACGACAGGAATGTTGTCAAATATTACATCCGAGATGTTAGGTTGCCTTACGTTGGGATATATAACGTTATAGACGTATATACTGTTCCCACCGAGAAGTAGGGTTCGACACGCCAGGAATGTTGTCAAATATTACATACGAGATGTTGGGTGGCCTTAGATTAGGATATATACCGCTATAGACGTATATACTGTTCCCTCCGAGATGTAGGGTTCGACAGGCCAGGAATGTTGTCAAATATTGCAAACGAGATGTTAGGTTGCCTTAGATTAGGATATACAACGTTATAGACGCATATAATGTTCCCACCGAGAAGTAGGGTCCGACACGCCTGGAATGATGTAGAATATTACATCCGAGATGTCAGGTTGCCTTAGGTTAGGATATATAACGTTATAGACGTATATACTGTTCCCTCCGAGAAGTAGGGTTCGACAGGCTAGGAATGTTGTCAAATATTGCATCCGAGATGATAGGTTGCCTTAGATAAGGATATATAACGTTATAGACGAATATAATGTTACCACCGAGACGTAGGGACCGACATGCCTGGAATGTTGTCAAATGTTACATCCGAGATGTTAGGTAGCCTTAGGTTAGGATATATAACGTTATAGACGCATGTAACGTTACCACCGAGACGTAGGGACCGACACACCTGGAATGTTGTCAAATATTACATCCGAGATGTTAGGTTGCCTTAGGTTAGGATATATAACGTTATAGACGTATATACTGTTCCCACCGGGAAGTAGGGTTCGACACGCCAGGAATGTTGTCAAATATTACATACGAGATGTTAGGTGGCCTTAGGTTAGGATATATAACGTTATAGACGCATGTAATGTTACCACCGAGACGTAGGGTTCCAAAACGCCGGGAATGTTGTCAAATGTTATATCGGAGATGTTAGGTTGCCTTAGGTTAGGATATATGACGTTACAGACGTATATACTGTTCCCACCGAGAAGTAGGGTCCGACACGACAGGAATGTTATCAAATATTACATCCGAGATGTTAGGTTGCCTTACGTTAGGATATATAACGTTATAGACGTATATACTGTTCCCACCGAGAAGTAGGGTTCGACACGCCAGGAATGTTGTCAAATATTACATACGAGATGTTAGGTGGCCTTAGATTAGGATATATACCGCTATAGACGTATATACTGTTCCCTCCGAGATGTAGGGTTCGACAGGCCAGGAATGTTGTCAAATATTGCATCCGAGATGTTAGGTTGCCTTAGATTAGGATATACAACGTTATAGACGCACATAATGTTCCCACCGACAAGTAGGGTCCGACACGCCTGGAATGATGTAGAATATTACATCCGAGATGTCAGGTTGCCTTAGGTTAGGATATATAACGTTATAGACGTATATACTGTTCCCTCCGAGAAGTAGGGTTCGACAGGCTAGGAATGTTGTCAAATATTGCATCCGATGTGATAGGTTGCCTTAGATAAGGATATATAACGTTATAGACGCATATAATGTTACCACCGAGACGTAGGGACCGACATGCCTGGAATGTTGTCAAATGATACATCCGAGATGTTAGGTTGCCTTAGGTTAGGATATATAACGTTATAGACGCATGTAACGTTACCACCGAGACGTAGGGACCGACACACCTGGAATGTTGTCAAATGTTACATCCGAGATGTTAGGTTGCATTAGGTTAGGATATATGACGTTATAGACGTATATGCTGTTCCCTCCGAGAAGTAGGGTTTGACAGGCCAGGAATGTTGTCAAATATTGCATCCGAGATGTTAGGTTGCCTTAGGTTAGCATATATAACGTTATAGACGCACGTAATGTTACCACCGAGACGTAGGGTTCCAACACGCCGGGAATGTTGTCAAATGTTATATCCGAGATGTTAGGTTGCCTTAGGTTAGGATATATGACGTTACAGACGTATATACTGTTCCCACCGAGAAGTAGGGTTCGACACGCCAGGAATGTTGTCAAATATTACATACGAGATGTTAGGTGGCCTTAGGTTAAGATATGTATAGTTATAGACGCATGTAATGTTACCACCGAGACGTATGGTCCGACACGCCTGGAATGTGGTAAAATGTTACATCCGAGATGTTAGGTTGCCTAAGATTAGGATATATACCGTTATAGACGCATATAATGTTACCACCGAGACGTAGGGACCGACATGCCTGGAATGTTGTCAAATGTTACATCCGAGATGTTAGGTTGCCTTAGGTTAGGATATATAACGTTATAGAGGCATGTAACGTTACCACCGAGACGTAGGGACCGACACACCTGGAATGATGACAAATGTTACATCCGAGATGTTAGGTTGCCTTAGATTAGGATATACAACGTTATAGACGCATATAATGTTCCCACCGAGAAGTAGGGTCCGACACGCCTGGAATGTTGTAGAATAATACATCCGAGATGTCAGGTTGCCTTAGGTTAGGATATATAACGTTATAGACGTATATACTGTTCCCTCCGAGAAATAGGTTTCGACAGGCCAGGAATGTTGTCAAATATTGCGTCCGAGATGTTAGGTTGCCTTAGGTTAGGATATATGACGTTACAGACGTATATACTGTTCCCACCGAGAAGTAGGGTCCGACACGCCAGGAATGTTGTAAAATGTTACATCCGAGATATTAGGTTGCCTAAGATTAGGATATATACCGCTATAGACGCATGTAATGTTATCACCGAGACGTAGGGACCGACACGCCTGGAATGTTGTCAAATGTTACATCCGAGATGTTAGGTTGCCTTAGGTTAGGATATATGACGTTATAGACGTATATGCTGTTCCCTCCGAGAAGTAGGATTCGACAGGCCAGGAATGTCGTCAAACATTGCATCCGAGATGTTAGGTTGCCTTAGGTTAGGATATATAACGTTATAGACGCATATAATGTTACCACCGAGACGTAGGGACCGACATGCCTGGAATGTTGTCAAATGTTACATCCGAGATGTTAGGTTGCTTTAGGTTAGGATATATAACGTTATAGACGCATGTAACGTTACCACCGAGACGTAGGGTTCGACAGGCTAGGAATGTTGTCAAATGTTACATCCGAGATGTTAGGTTGCCTTAGGTTAGGATATATGACGTTATAGACGTATATGCTGTTCCCTCCGAGAAGTAGGGTTTGGGAGGCCAGGAATGTTGTCAAATATTGCATCCGAGATCTCAGGTTGCCTTAGGTTAGCATATATAACGTTATAGACGCACGTAATGTTACCACCGAGACGTAGGGTTCCAACACGCCGGGAATGTTGTCAAATGTTATATCCGAGATGTTAGGTTGCCTTAGGTTAGGATATATGACGTTACAGACATATATACTGTTCCCACCGAGAAGTAGGGTCCGACACGCCAGGAATGTTGTCAAATATTACATCCGAGATGTTAGGTTGCCTTACGTTAGGATATATAACGTTATAGACGTATATACTGTTCCCACCGAGAAGTAGGGTTCGACACGCCAGGAATGTTGTCAAATATTACATACGAGATGTTAGGTGGCCTTAGATTAGGATATATACCGCTATAGACGTATATACTGTTCCCTCCGAGATGTAGGGTTCGACAGGCCAGGAATGTTGTCAAATATTGCATCCGAGATGTTAGGTTGCCTTAGATTAGGATATACAACGTTATAGACGCATATAATGTTCCCACCGAGAAGTAGGGTCCGACACGCCTGGAATGTTGTAGAATAATACATCCGAGATGTCAGGTTGCCTTAGGTTAGGATATATAACGTTATAGACGTATATACTGTTCCCACCGAGAAGTAGGGTTCGACACGCCAGGAATGTTGTCAAATATTACATACGAGATGTTAGGTGGCCTTAGATTAGGATATATACCGCTATAGACGTATATAATGTTCCCTCCGAGATGTAGGGTTCGACAGGCCAGGAATGTTGTCAAATATTGCATCCGAGATGTTAGGTTGCCTTAGATTAGGATATATACCGCTATAGACGCATATAATGTTCCCACCGAGAAGTAGGGTCCGACACGCCTGGAATGATGTAGAATATTACATCCGAGATGTCAGGTTGCCTTAGCTTAGGATATATAACGTTATAGACGTATATACTGTTCCCTCCGAGAAGTAGGGTTCGACAGGCTAGGAATGTTGTCAAATATTGCATCCGAGATGATAGGTTGCCTTAGATAAGGATATATAACGTTATAGACGCATATAATGTTACCACCGAGACGTAGGGACCGACACGCCTGGAATGTTGTCAAATGTTACATCCGAGATGTTAGGTTGCCTTAGGTTAGGATATATGACGTTATAGACGTATATGCTGTTCCCTCCGAGAAGTAGGATTCGACAGGCCAGGAATGTCGTCAAACATTGCATCCGAGATGTTAGGTTGCCTTAGGTTAGGATATATAACGTTATAGACGCATATAATGTTACCACCGAGACGTAGGGACCGACATGCCTGGAATGTTGTCAAATGTTACATCCGAGATGTTAGGTTGCTTTAGGTTAGGATATATAACGTTATAGACGCATGTAACGTTACCACCGAGACGTAGGGTTCGACAGGCTAGGAATGTTGTCAAATGTTACATCCGAGATGTTAGGTTGCCTTAGGTTAGGATATATGACGTTATAGACGTATATGCTGTTCCCTCCGAGAAGTAGGGTTTGAGAGGCCAGGAATGTTGTCAAATATTGCATCCGAGATCTCAGGTTGCCTTAGGTTAGCATATATAACGTTATAGACGCACGTAATGTTACCACCGAGACGTAGGGTTCCAACACGCCGGGAATGTTGTCAAATGTTATATCCGACATGTTAGGTTGCCTTAGGTTAGGATATATGACGTTACAGACATATATACTGTTCCCACCGAGAAGTAGGGTCCGACACGCCAGGAATGTTGTCAAATATTACATCCGAGATGTTAGGTTGCCTTACGTTAGGATATATAACGTTATAGACGTATATACTGTTCCCACCGAGAAGTAGGGTTCGACACGCCAGGAATGTTGTCAAATATTACATACGAGATGTTAGGTGGCCTTAGATTAGGATATATACCGCTATAGACGTATATACTGTTCCCTCCGAGATGTAGGGTTCGACAGGCCAGGAATGTTGTCAAATATTGCATCCGAGATGTTAGGTTGCCTTAGATTAGGATATACAACGTTATAGACGCATATAATGTTCCCACCGAGAAGTAGGGTCCGACACGCCTGGAATGTTGTAGAATAATACATCCGAGATGTCAGGTTGCCTTAGGTTAGGATATATAACGTTATAGACGTATATACTGTTCCCACCGAGAAGTAGGGTTCGACACGCCAGGAATGTTGTCAAATATTACATACGAGATGTTAGGTGGCCTTAGATTAGGATATATACCGCTATAGACGTATATAATGTTCCCTCCGAGATGTAGGGTTCGACAGGCCAGGAATGTTGTCAAATATTGCATCCGAGATGTTAGGTTGCCTTAGATTAGGATATACAACGTTATAGACGCATATAATGTTCCCACCGAGAAGTAGGGTCCGACACGCCTGGAATGTTGTAGAATAATACATCCGAGATGTCAGGTTGCCTTAGGTTAGGATATATAACGTTATAGACGTATATACTGTTCCCTCCGAGAAATAGGGTTCGACAGGCCAGGAATGTTGTCAAATATTGCATCCGAGAAGTTAGGTTGCCTTAGGTTAGCATATATAACGTTATAGACGCACGTAATGTTACCACCGAGACGTAGGGTTCCAACACGCCTGGAATGTTGTCAAATGTTATATCCGAGATGTTAGGTTGCCTAAGATTAGGATATATACCGCTATAGACGCATGTAATGTTATCACCGAAACGTAGGGACCGACACGCCTGGAATGTTGTCAAATGTTACATCCGAGATGTTAGGTTGCCTTAGGCTAGGATATATGACGTTATAGATGTATATGCTGTTCCCTCCGAGAAGTAGGGTTCGACAGGCCAGGAATGTTGTCAAATATTACATACGAGATGTTAGGTGGCCTTAGGTTAGGATATATAACGTTATAGACGTATATACTGTTCCCACCGAGAAGTAGGGTTCGACACGCCAGGAATGTTGTCAAATATTACATACGAGATGTTAGGTGGCCTTAGGTTAGGATATATAACGTTATAGACGCATGTAATGTTACCACCGAGACGTAGGGACCGACAGGCCTGGAATGTTGTAAAATGTTACATCCGAGATGTTAGGTTGCCTAAGATTAGGATATATACCGCTATAGACGCATATAATGTTCCCACCGAGAAGTAGGGTCCGACACGCCTGGAATGATGTAGAATATTACATCCGAGATGTCAGGTTGCCTTAGCTTAGGATATATAACGTTATAGACGTATATACTGTTCCCTCCGAGAAGTAGGGTTCGACAGGCTAGGAATGTTGTCAAATATTGCATCCGAGATGATAGGTTGCCTTAGATAAGGATATATAACGTTATAGACGCATATAATGTTACCACCGAGACGTAGGGACCGACATGCCTGGAATGTTGTCAAATGTTACATCCGAGATGTTAGGTTGCCTTAGGTTAGGATATATAACGTTATAGACGCATGTAACGTTACCACCGAGACGTAGGGACCGACACACCTGGAATGTTGTCAAATGTTACATCCGAGATGTTAGGTTGCCTTAGGTTAGGATATATGACGTTATAGACGTATATGCTGTTCCCTCCGAGAAGTAGGATTCGACAGGCCAGGAATGTTGTCAAACATCGCATCCGAGATGTTAGGTTGCCTTAGGTTAGGATATATAACGTTATAGACGCATGTAATGTTACCACCGAGACGTAGGGACCGACACGCCTGGAATGTTGTCAAATGTTACATCCGGGATGTTAGGTTGCCGTAGATAAGTATATACAACGTTATAGACGCATATAATGTTCCCACCGAGAAGTAGGGTCCGACACGCCTGGAATGATGTAGAATATTACATCCGAGATGTCAGGTTGCCTTAGGTTAGGATATATAACGTTATAGACGTATATACTGTTCCCTCCGAGAAGTAGGGTTCGACAGGCTAGGAATGTTGTCAAATATTGCATCCGAGATGTTAGGTTGCCTTAGATAAGGATATATAACGTTATAGACGCATATAATGTTACCACCGAGACGTAGGGACCGACATGCCTGGAATGTTGTCAAATGTTACATCCGAGATGTTAGGTTGCCTTAGGTTAGGATATATAACGTTATAGACGCATGTAACGTTACCACCGAGACGTAGGGTTCGACAGGCTAGGAATGTTGTCAAATGTTACATCCGAGATGTTAGGTTGCCTTAGGTTAGGATATATGACGTTATAGACGTATATGCTGTTCCCTCCGAGAAGTAGGGTTTGAGAGGCCAGGAATGTTGTCAAATATTGCATCCGAGATCTCAGGTTGCCTTAGGTTAGCATATATAACGTTATAGACGCACGTAATGTTACCACCGAGACGTAGGGTTCCAACACGCCGGGAATGTTGTCAAATGTTATATCCGAGATGTTAGGTTGCCTTAGGTTAGGATATATGACGTTACAGACATATATACTGTTCCCACCCAGAAGTAGGGTCCGACACGCCAGGAATGTTGTCAAATATTACACCCGAGATGTTAGGTTGCCTTACGTTAGGATATATACCGCTATAGACGTATATACTGTTCCCTCCGGGATGTAGGGTTCGACAGGACAGGAATGTTGTCAAATATTGCATCCGAGATGTTAGGTTGCCTTAGATTAGGATATACAACGTTATAGAGGCATATAATGTTCCCACCGAGAAGTAGGGTCCGACACGCCTGGAATGTTGTAGAATAATACATCCGAGATGTCAGGTTGCCTTAGGTTAGGATATATAACGTTATAGACGTATATACTGTTCCCTCCGAGAAATAGGGTTCGACAGGCCAGGAATGTTGTCAAATATTGCATCCGAGATGTTAGGTTGCCTTAGGTTAGCATATATAACGTTATAGACGCACGTAATGTTACCACCGAGACGTAGGGTTCCAACACGCCTGGAATGTTGTCAAATGTTATATCCGAGATGTGAGGTTGCCTAAGATTAGGATATATACCGCTATAGACGCATGTAATGTTATCACCGAGACGTAGGGACCGACACGCCTGGAATGTTGTCAAATGTTACATCCGAGATGTTAGGTTGCCTTAGGCTAGGATATATGACGTTATAGATGTATATGCTGTTCCCTCCGAGAAGTAGGGTTCGACAGGCCAGGAATGTTGTCAAATATTACATACGAGATGTTAGGTGGCCTTAGATTAGGATATATGCCGCTATAGACGTATATAATGTTCCCTCCGAGATGTAGGGTTCGACAGGCCAGGAATGTTGTCAAATATTGCATCCGAGATGTTAGGTTGCCTTAGATTAGGATATACAACGTTATAGACGCATATAATGTTCCCACCGAGAAGTAGGGTCCGACACGCCTGGAATGTTGTAGAATAATACATCCGAGATGTCAGGTTGCCTTAGGTTAGGATATATAACGTTATAGACGTATATACTGTTCCCTCCGAGAAATAGGGTTCGACAGGCCAGGAATGTTGTCAAATATTGCATCCGAGATGTCAGGTTGCCTTAGGTTAGGATATATAACGTTATAGACGTATATACTGTTCCCACCGAGAAGTAGGGTTCGACACGCCAGGAATGTTGTCAAATATTACATACGAGATGTTAGGTGGCCTTAGGTTAGGATATATAACGTTATAGACGCATGTAATGTTACCACCGAGACGTAGGGACCGACAGGCCTGGAATGTTGTAAAATGTTACATCCGAGATGTTAGGTTGCCTAAGATTAGGATATATACCGCTATAGACGCATATAATGTTCCCACCGAGAAGTAGGGTCCGACACGCCTGGAATGATGTAGAATATTACATCCGAGATGTCAGGTTGCCTTAGCTTAGGATATATAACGTTATACACGTATATACTGTGCCCTCCGAGAAGTAGGGTTCGACAGGCTAGGAATGTTGTCAAATATTGCATCCGAGATGATAGGTTGCCTTATATAAGGATATATAACGTTATAGACGCATATAATGTTACCACCGAGACGTAGGGACCGACATGCCTGGAATGTTGTCAAATGTTACATCCGAGATGTTAGGTTGCCTTAGGTTAGGATATATAACGTTATAGACGCATGTAACGTTACCACCGAGACGTAGGGACCGACACACCTGGAATGTTGTCAAATGTTACATCCGAGATGTTAGGTTGCCTTAGGTTAGGATATATGACGTTATAGACGTATATGCTGTTCCCTCCGAGAAGTAGGGTTTGACAGGCCAGGAATGTTGTCAAATATTGCATCCGAGATGTCAGGTTGCCTTAGGTTAGCATATATAACGTTATAGACGCACGTAATGTTACCACCGAGACGTAGGGTTCCAACACGCCGGGAATGTTGTCAAATGTTATATCGGAGATGTTAGGTTGCCTTAGGTTAGGATATATGACGTTACAGACGTATATACTGTTCCCACCGAGAAGTAGGGTCCGACACGACAGGAATATTGTCAAATATTACATCCGAGATGTTAGGTTGCCTTACGTTAGGATATATAACGTTATAGACGTATATACTGTTCCCACCGAGAAGTAGGGTTCGACACGCCAGGAATGTTGTCAAATATTACATACGAGATGTTAGGTGGCCTTAGATTAGGATATATACCGCTATAGACGTATATACTGTTCCCTCCGAGATGTAGGGTTCGACAGACCAGGAATGTTGTCAAATATTGCATCCGAGATGTTAGGTTGCCTTAGATTAGGATATACAACGTTATAGACGCATATAATGTTCCCACCGAGAAGTAGGGTCCGACACGCCTGGAATGTTGTAGAATAATACATCCGAGATGTCAGGTTGCCTTAGGTTAGGATATATAACGTTATAGACGTATATACTGTTCCCTCCGAGAAATAGGGTTCGACAGGCCAGGAATGTTGTGAAATATTGCATCCGAGATGTTAGGTTGCCTTAGGTTAGCATATATAACGTTATAGACGCACGTAACGTTACCACCGAGACGTAAGGTTCCAACACCCCTGGAATGTTGTCAAATGTTATATCCGAGATGTTAGGTTGCCTTAGGTTAGGATATATGACGTTACAGACGTATATACTGTTCCCACCGAGAAGTAGGGTCCGACACGCCAGGAATGTTGTAAAATGTTACATCCGAGATGTTAGGTTGCCTAAGATTAGGATATATACCGCTATAGACGCATGTAATGTTATCACCGAGACGTAGGGACCGACACGCCAGGAATATTGTCAAATATTACATACGAGATGTTAGGTGGCCTTAGGTTAGGATATATAACGTTATAGACGCATGTAATGTTACCACCGAGACGTAGGGACCGACACGCCTGGAATGTTGTCAAATGTTACATCCGAGATGTTAGGTTGCCTTAGGCTAGGATATATGACGTTATAGATGTATATGCTGTTCCCTCCGAGAAGTAGGGTTTGACAGGCCAGGAATGTTGTCAAATATTGCATCCGAGATGTTAGGTTGCCTTACGTTAGGATATATAACGTTATAGACGTATATACTGTTCCCACCGAGAAGTAGGGTTCGACACGCCAGGAATGTTGTCAAATATTACATACGAGATGTTAGGTGGCCTTAGATTAGGATATATACTGCTATAGACGTATATACTGTTCCCTCCGAGATGTAGGGTTCGACAGACCAGGAATGTTGTCAAATATTGCATCCGAGATGTTAGGTTGCCTTAGATTAGGATATACAACGTTATAGACGCATATAATGTTCCCACCGAGAAGTAGGGTCCGACACGCCTGGAATGTTGTAGAATAATACATCCGAGATGTCAGGTTGCCTTAGGTTAGGATATATAACGTTATAGACGTATATACTGTTCCCTCCGAGAAATAGGGTTCGACAGGCCAGGAATGTTGTGAAATATTGCATCCGAGATGTTAGGTTGCCTTAGGTTAGCATATATAACGTTATAGACGCACGTAACGTTACCACCGAGACGTAAGGTTCCAACACCCCTGGAATGTTGTCAAATGTTATATCCGAGATGTTAGGTTGCCTTAGGTTAGGATATATGACGTTACAGACGTATATACTGTTCCCACCGAGAAGTAGGGTCCGACACGCCAGGAATGTTGTAAAATGTTACATCCGAGATGTTAGGTTGCCTAAGATTAGGATATATACCGCTATAGACGCATGTAATGTTATCACCGAGACGTAGGGACCGACACGCCAGGAATATTGTCAAATATTACATACGAGATGTTAGGTGGCCTTAGGTTAGGATATATAACGTTATAGACGCATGTAATGTTACCACCGAGACGTAGGGACCGACACGCCTGGAATGTTGTCAAATGTTACATCCGAGATGTTAGGTTGCCTTAGGCTAGGATATATGACGTTATAGATGTATATGCTGTTCCCTGCGAGAAGTAGGGTTTGACAGGCCAGGAATGTTGTCAAATATTGCATCCGAGATGTTAGGTTGCCTTAGATTAGGATATACAACGTTATAGACGCATATAATGTTCCCACCGAGAAGTAGGGTCCGACACGCCTGGAATGTTGTAGAATAATACATCCGAGGTGTCAGGTTGCCTTAGGTTAGGATATATAACGTTATAGACGTATATACTGTTCCCTCCGAGAAATAGGGTTCGACAGGCCAGGAATGTTGTCAAATATTGCATCCGAGAAGTTAGGTTGCCTTAGGTTAGCATATATAACGTTATAGACGCACGTAATGTTACCACCGAGACGTAGGGTTCCAACACGCCTGGAATGTTGTCAAATGTTATATCCGAGATGTTAGGTTGCCTAAGATTAGGATATATACCGCTATAGACGCATGTAATGTTATCACCGAGACGTAGGGACCGACACGACTGGAATGTTGTCAAATGTTACATCCGAGATGTTAGGTTGCCTTAGGCTAGGATATATGACGTTATAGATGTATATGCTGTTCCCTCCGAGAAGTAGGGTTCGACAGGCCAGGAATGTTGTCAAATATTGCATCCGAGATGTTAGGTTGCCTTAGGTTAGGATATATGACGTTACAGACGTATATACTGTTCCCACCGAGAAGTAGGGTCCGACACGCCAGGAATGTTGTCAAATATTACATCCGAGATGTTAGGTTGCCTTAGGTTAGGATATATAACGTTATAGACGTATATACTGTTCCCACCGAGAAGTAGGGTTCGACACGCCAGGAATGTTGTCAAATATTACATACGAGATGTTAGGTGGCCTTAGGTTAGGATATATAACGTTATAGACGCATGTAATGTTACCACCGAGACGTAGGGTTCCAACACGCCGGGAATGTTGTCAAATGTTATATCGGAGATGTTAGGTTGCCTTAGGTTAGGATATATGACGTTACAGACGTATATACTGTTCCCACCGAGAAGTAGGGTCCGACACGACAGGAATGTTGTCAAATATTACATCCGAGATATTAGGTTGCCTTACGTTAGGATATATAACGTTATAGACGTATATACTGTTCCCACCGAGAAGTAGGGTTCGACACGCCAGGAATGTTGTCAAATATTACATACGAGATGTTAGGTGGCCTTAGATTAGGATATATACCGCTATAGACGTATATACTGTTCCCTCCGAGATGTAGGGTTCGACAGGCCAGGAATGTTGTCAAATATTGCATCCGAGATGTTAGGTTGCCTTAGATTAGGATATACAACGTTATAGACGCATATAATGTGCCCACCGAGAAGTAGGGTCCGACACGCCTGGAATGATGTAGAATATTACATCCGAGATGTCAGGTTGCCTTAGGTTAGAATATATAACGTTATAGACGTATATACTGTTCCCTCCGAGAAGTAGGGTTCGACAGGCTAGGAATGTGGTCAAATATTGCATCCGAGATGATAGGTTGCCTTAGATAAGGATATATAACGTTATAGACGCATATAATGTTACCACCGAGACGTAGGGACCGACATGCCTGGAATGTTGTCAAATGTTACATCCGAGATGTTAGGTTGCCTTAGGTTAGGATATATAACGTTATAGACGCATGTAACGTTACCACCGAGACGTAGGGACCGACACACCTGGAATGTTGTCAAATATTACATCCGAGATGTTAGGTTGCCTTAGGTTAGGATATATAACGTTATAGACGTATATACTGTTCCCACCGAGAAGTAGGGTTCGACACGCCAGGAATGTTGTCAAATATTACATACGAGATGTTAGGTGGCCTTAGGTTAGGATATATAACGTTATAGACGCATGTAATGTTACCACCGAGACGTAGGGTTCCAACACGCCGGGAATGTTGTCAAATGTTATATCGGAGATGTTAGGTTGCCTTAGATTAGGATATACAACGTTATAGACGCATATAATGTTCCCACCGAGAAGTAGGGTCCGACACGCCTGGAATGTTGTAGAATAATACATCCGAGGTGTCAGGTTGCCTTAGGTTAGGATATATAACGTTATAGACGTATATACTGTTCCCTCCGAGAAATAGGGTTCGACAGGCCAGGAATGTTGTCAAATATTGCATCCGAGAAGTTAGGTTGCCTTAGGTTAGCATATATAACGTTATAGACGCACGTAATGTTACCACCGAGACGTAGGGTTCCAACACGCCTGGAATGTTGTCAAATGTTATATCCGAGATGTTAGGTTGCCTAAGATTAGGATATATACCGCTATAGACGCATGTAATGTTATCACCGAGACGTAGGGACCGACACGACTGGAATGTTGTCAAATGTTACATCCGAGATGTTAGGTTGCCTTAGGCTAGGATATATGACGTTATAGATGTATATGCTGTTCCCTCCGAGAAGTAGGGTTCGACAGGCCAGGAATGTTGTCAAATATTGCATCCGAGATGTTAGGTTGCCTTAGGTTAGGATATATGACGTTACAGACGTATATACTGTTCCCACCGAGAAGTAGGGTCCGACACGCCAGGAATGTTGTCAAATATTACATCCGAGATGTTAGGTTGCCTTAGGTTAGGATATATAACGTTATAGACGTATATACTGTTCCCACCGAGAAGTAGGGTTCGACACGCCAGGAATGTTGTCAAATATTACATACGAGATGTTAGGTGGCCTTAGGTTAGGATATATAACGTTATAGACGCATGTAATGTTACCACCGAGACGTAGGGTTCCAACACGCCGGGAATGTTGTCAAATGTTATATCGGAGATGTTAGGTTGCCTTAGGTTAGGATATATGACGTTACAGACGTATATACTGTTCCCACCGAGAAGTAGGGTCCGACACGACAGGAATGTTGTCAAATATTACATCCGAGATATTAGGTTGCCTTACGTTAGGATATATAACGTTATAGACGTATATACTGTTCCCACCGAGAAGTAGGGTTCGACACGCCAGGAATGTTGTCAAATATTACATACGAGATGTTAGGTGGCCTTAGATTAGGATATATACCGCTATAGACGTATATACTGTTCCCTCCGAGATGTAGGGTTCGACAGGCCAGGAATGTTGTCAAATATTGCATCCGAGATGTTAGGTTGCCTTAGATTAGGATATACAACGTTATAGACGCATATAATGTGCCCACCGAGAAGTAGGGTCCGACACGCCTGGAATGATGTAGAATATTACATCCGAGATGTCAGGTTGCCTTAGGTTAGAATATATAACGTTATAGACGTATATACTGTTCCCTCCGAGAAGTAGGGTTCGACAGGCTAGGAATGTGGTCAAATATTGCATCCGAGATGATAGGTTGCCTTAGATAAGGATATATAACGTTATAGACGCATATAATGTTACCACCGAGACGTAGGGACCGACATGCCTGGAATGTTGTCAAATGTTACATCCGAGATGTTAGGTTGCCTTAGGTTAGGATATATAACGTTATAGACGCATGTAACGTTACCACCGAGACGTAGGGACCGACACACCTGGAATGTTGTCAAATATTACATCCGAGATGTTAGGTTGCCTTAGGTTAGGATATATAACGTTATAGACGTATATACTGTTCCCACCGAGAAGTAGGGTTCGACACGCCAGGAATGTTGTCAAATATTACATACGAGATGTTAGGTGGCCTTAGGTTAGGATATATAACGTTATAGACGCATGTAATGTTACCACCGAGACGTAGGGTTCCAACACGCCGGGAATGTTGTCAAATGTTATATCGGAGATGTTAGGTTGCCTTAGGTTAGGATATATGACGTTACAGACGTATATACTGTTCCCACCGAGAAGTAGGGTCCGACACGACAGGAATGTTGTCAAATATTACATCCGAGATGTTAGGTTGCCTTACGTTAGGATATATAACGTTATAGACGTATATACTGTTCCCACCGAGAAGTAGGGTTCGACACGCCAGGAATGTTGTCAAATATTACATACGAGATGTTAGGTGGCCTTAGATTAGGATATATACCGCTATAGACGTATATACTGTTCCCTCCGAGATGTAGGGTTCGACAGGCCAGGAATGTTGTCAAATATTGCATCCGAGATGTTAGGTTGCCTTAGATTAGGATATACAACGTTATAGACGCATATAATGTTCCCACCGAGAAGTAGGGTCCGACACGCCTGGAATGATGTAGAATATTACATCCGAGATGTCAGGTTGCCTTAGGTTAGGATATATAACGTTATAGACGTATATACTGTTCCCTCCGAGAAGTAGGGTTCGACAGGCTAGGAATGTTGTCAAATATTGCATCCGAGATGATAGGTTGCCTTAGATAAGGATATATAACGTTATAGACGCATATAATGTTACCACCGAGACGTAGGGACCGACATGCCTGGAATGTTGTCAAATGTTACATCCGAGATGTTAGGTTGCCTTAGGTTAGGATATATAACGTTATAGACGCATGTAACGTTACCACCGAGACGTAGGGACCGACACACCTGGAATGTTGTCAAATGTTACATCCGAGATGTTAGGTTGCATTAGGTTAGGATATATGACGTTATAGACGTATATGCTGTTCCCTCCGAGAAGTAGGGTTTGACAGGCCAGGAATGTTGTCAAATATTGCATCCGAGATGTTAGGTTGCCTTAGGTTAGCATATATAACGTTATAGACGCACGTAATGTTACCACCGAGACGTAGGGTTCCAACACGCCGGGAATGTTGTCAAATGTTATATCCGAGATGTTAGGTTGCCTTAGGTTAGGATATATGACGTTACAGACGTATATACTGTTCCCACCGAGAAGTAGGGTTCGACACGCCAGGAATGTTGTCAAATATTACATCCGAGATGTTAGGTTGCCTTACGTTAGGATATATAACGTTATAGACGTATATACTGTTCCCACCGAGAAGTAGGGTTCGACACGCCAGGAATGTTGTCAAATATTACATACGAGATGTTAGGTGGCCTTAGATTAGGATATATACCGCTATAGACGTATATACTGTTCCCTCCGAGATGTAGGGTTCGACAGACCAGGAATGTTGTCAAATATTGCATCCGAGATGTTAGGTTGCCTTAGATTAGGATATACAACGTTATAGACGCATATAATGTTCCCACCGAGAAGTAGGGTCCGACACGCCAGGAATGTTGTAAAATGTTACATCCGAGATGTTAGGTTGCCTAAGATTAGGATATATACCGCTATAGACGCATGTAATGTTATCACCGAGACGTAGGGACCGACACGCCAGGAATATTGTCAAATATTACATACGAGATGTTAGGTGGCCTTAGGTTAGGATATATAACGTTATAGACGCATGTAATGTTACCACCGAGACGTAGGGACCGACACGCCTGGAATGTTGTCAAATGTTACATCCGAGATGTTAGGTTGCCTTAGGCTAGGATATATGACGTTATAGATGTATATGCTGTTCCCTCCGAGAAGTAGGGTTTGACAGGCCAGGAATGTTGTCAAATATTGCATCCGAGATGTTAGGTTGCCTTAGATTAGGATATACAACGTTATAGACGCATATAATGTTCCCACCGAGAAGTAGGGTCCGACACGCCTGGAATGTTGTAGAATAATACATCCGAGATGTCAGGTTGCCTTAGGTTAGGATATATAACGTTATAGACGTATATACTGTTCCCTCCGAGAAATAGGGTTCGACAGGCCAGGAATGTTGTCAAATATTGCATCCGAGAAGTTAGGTTGCCTTAGGTTAGCATATATAACGTTATAGACGCACGTAATGTTACCACCGAGACGTAGGGTTCCAACACGCCTGGAATGTTGTCAAATGTTATATCCGAGATGTTAGGTTGCCTAAGATTAGGATATATACCGCTATAGACGCATGTAATGTTATCACCGAGACGTAGGGACCGACACGCCTGGAATGTTGTCAAATGTTACATCCGAGATGTTAGGTTGCCTTAGGCTAGGATATATGACGTTATAGATGTATATGCTGTTCCCTCCGAGAAGTAGGGTTTGACAGGCCAGGAATGTTGTCAAATATTGCATCCGAGATGTTAGGTTGCCTTAGGTTAGCATATATAACGTTATAGACGCACGTAATGTTACCACCGAGACGTAGGGTTCCAACACGCCGGGAATGTTGTCAAATGTTATATCCGAGATGTTAGGTTGCCTTAGGTTAGGATATATGACGTTACAGACGTATATACTGTTCCCACCGAGAAGTAGGGTTCGACACGCCAGGAATGTTGTCAAATATTACATCCGAGATGTTAGGTTGCCTTACGTTAGGATATATAACGTTATAGACGTATATACTGTTCCCACCGAGAAGTAGGGTTCGACACGCCAGGAATGTTGTCAAATATTACATACGAGATGTTAGGTGGCCTTAGATTAGGATATATACCGCTATAGACGTATATACTGTTCCCTCCGAGATGTAGGGTTCGACAGACCAGGAATGTTGTCAAATATTGCATCCGAGATGTTAGGTTGCCTTAGATTAGGATATACAACGTTATAGACGCATATAATGTTCCCACCGAGAAGTAGGGTCCGACACGCCTGGAATGTTGTAGAATAATACATCCGAGATGTCAGGTTGCCTTAGGTTAGGATATATAACGTTATAGACGTATATACTGTTCCCTCCGAGAAATAGGGTTCGACAGGCCAGGAATGTTGTGAAATATTGCATCCGAGATGTTAGGTTGCCTTAGGTTAGCATATATAACGTTATAGACGCACGTAACGTTACCACCGAGACGTAAGGTTCCAACACCCCTGGAATGTTGTCAAATGTTATATCCGAGATGTTAGGTTGCCTTAGGTTAGGATATATGACGTTACAGACGTATATACTGTTCCCACCGAGAAGTAGGGTCCGACACGCCAGGAATGTTGTAAAATGTTACATCCGAGATGTTAGGTTGCCTAAGATTAGGATATATACCGCTATAGACGCATGTAATGTTATCACCGAGACGTAGGGACCGACACGCCAGGAATATTGTCAAATATTACATACGAGATGTTAGGTGGCCTTAGGTTAGGATATATAACGTTATAGACGCATGTAATGTTACCACCAAGACGTAGGGACCGACACGCCTGGAATGTTGTCAAATGTTACATCCGAGATGTTAGGTTGCCTTAGGCTAGGATATATGACGTTATAGATGTATATGCTGTTCCCTCCGAGAAGTAGGGTTTGACAGGCCAGGAATGTTGTCAAATATTGCATCCGAGATGTTAGGTTGCCTTAGATTAGGATATACAACGTTATAGACGCATATAATGTTCCCACCGAGAAGTAGGGTCCGACACGCCTGGAATGTTGTAGAATAATACATCCGAGATGTCAGGTTGCCTTAGGTTAGGATATATAACGTTATAGACGTATATACTGTTCCCTCCGAGAAGTAGGGTTCGACACGCCAGGAATGTTGTCAAATATTACATACGAGATGTTAGGTGGCCTTAGGTTAGGATATATAACGTTATAGACGCATGTAATGTTACCACCGAGACGTAGGGTTCCAACACGCCGGGAATGTTGTCAAATGTTATATCGGAGATGTTAGGTTGCCTTAGGTTAGGATATATGACGTTACAGACGTATATACTGTTCCCACCGAGAAGTAGGGTCCGACACGACAGGAATGTTGTCAAATATTACATCCGAGATGTTAGGTTGCCTTACGTTAGGATATATAACGTTATAGACGTATATACTGTTCCCACCGAGAAGTAGGGTTCGACACGCCAGGAATGTTGTCAAATATTACATACGAGATGTTAGGTGGCCTTAGATTAGGATATATACCGCTATAGACGTATATACTGTTCCCTCCGAGATGTAGGGTTCGACAGGCCAGGAATGTTGTCAAATATTGCATCCGAGATGTTAGGTTGCCTTAGATTAGGATATACAACGTTATAGACGCATATAATGTTCCCACCGAGAAGTAGGGTCCGACACGCCTGGAATGATGTAGAATATTACATCCGAGATGTCAGGTTGCCTTAGGTTAGGATATATAACGTTATAGACGTATATACTGTTCCCTCCGAGAAGTAGGGTTCGACAGGCTAGGAATGTTGTCAAATATTGCATCCGAGATGATAGGTTGCCTTAGATAAGGATATATAACGTTATAGACGCATATAATGTTACCACCGAGACGTAGGGACCGACATGCCTGGAATGTTGTCAAATGTTACATCCGAGATGTTAGGTTGCCTTAGGTTAGGATATATAACGTTATAGACGCATGTAACGTTACCACCGAGACGTAGGGACCGACACACCTGGAATGTTGTCAAATGTTACATCCGAGATGTTAGGTTGCATTAGGTTAGGATATATGACGTTATAGACGTATATGCTGTTCCCTCCGAGAAGTAGGGTTTGACAGGCCAGGAATGTTGTCAAATATTGCATCCGAGATGTTAGGTTGCCTTAGGTTAGCATATATAACGTTATAGACGCACGTAATGTTACCACCGAGACGTAGGGTTCCAACACGCCGGGAATGTTGTCAAATGTTATATCCGAGATGTTAGGTTGCCTTAGGTTAGGATATATGACGTTACAGACGTATATACTGTTCCCACCGAGAAGTAGGGTTCGACACGCCAGGAATGTTGTCAAATATTACATCCGAGATGTTAGGTTGCCTTACGTTAGGATATATAACGTTATAGACGTATATACTGTTCCCACCGAGAAGTAGGGTTCGACACGCCAGGAATGTTGTCAAATATTACATACGAGATGTTAGGTGGCCTTAGATTAGGATATATACCGCTATAGACGTATATACTGTTCCCTCCGAGATGTAGGGTTCGACAGACCAGGAATGTTGTCAAATATTGCATCCGAGATGTTAGGTTGCCTTAGATTAGGATATACAACGTTATAGACGCATATAATGTTCCCACCGAGAAGTAGGGTCCGACACGCCAGGAATGTTGTAAAATGTTACATCCGAGATGTTAGGTTGCCTAAGATTAGGATATATACCGCTATAGACGCATGTAATGTTATCACCGAGACGTAGGGACCGACACGCCAGGAATATTGTCAAATATTACATACGAGATGTTAGGTGGCCTTAGGTTAGGATATATAACGTTATAGACGCATGTAATGTTACCACCGAGACGTAGGGACCGACACGCCTGGAATGTTGTCAAATGTTACATCCGAGATGTTAGGTTGCCTTAGGCTAGGATATATGACGTTATAGATGTATATGCTGTTCCCTCCGAGAAGTAGGGTTTGACAGGCCAGGAATGTTGTCAAATATTGCATCCGAGATGTTAGGTTGCCTTAGATTAGGATATACAACGTTATAGACGCATATAATGTTCCCACCGAGAAGTAGGGTCCGACACGCCTGGAATGTTGTAGAATAATACATCCGAGATGTCAGGTTGCCTTAGGTTAGGATATATAACGTTATAGACGTATATACTGTTCCCTCCGAGAAATAGGGTTCGACAGGCCAGGAATGTTGTCAAATATTGCATCCGAGAAGTTAGGTTGCCTTAGGTTAGCATATATAACGTTATAGACGCACGTAATGTTACCACCGAGACGTAGGGTTCCAACACGCCTGGAATGTTGTCAAATGTTATATCCGAGATGTTAGGTTGCCTAAGATTAGGATATATACCGCTATAGACGCATGTAAAGTTATCACCGAGACGTAGGGACCGACACGCCTGGAATGTTGTCAAATGTTACATCCGAGATGTTAGGTTGCCTTAGGCTAGGATATATGACGTTATAGATGTATATGCTGTTCCCTCCGAGAAGTAGGGTTTGACAGGCCAGGAATGTTGTCAAATATTGCATCCGAGATGTTAGGTTGCCTTAGGTTAGCATATATAACGTTATAGACGCACGTAATGTTACCACCGAGACGTAGGGTTCCAACACGCCGGGAATGTTGTCAAATGTTATATCCGAGATGTTAGGTTGCCTTAGGTTAGGATATATGACGTTACAGACGTATATACTGTTCCCACCGAGAAGTAGGGTTCGACACGCCAGGAATGTTGTCAAATATTACATCCGAGATGTTAGGTTGCCTTACGTTAGGATATATAACGTTATAGACGTATATACTGTTCCCACCGAGAAGTAGGGTTCGACACGCCAGGAATGTTGTCAAATATTACATACGAGATGTTAGGTGGCCTTAGATTAGGATATATACCGCTATAGACGTATATACTGTTCCCTCCGAGATGTAGGGTTCGACAGACCAGGAATGTTGTCAAATATTGCATCCGAGATGTTAGGTTGCCTTAGATTAGGATATACAACGTTATAGACGCATATAATGTTCCCACCGAGAAGTAGGGTCCGACACGCCTGGAATGTTGTAGAATAATACATCCGAGATGTCAGGTTGCCTTAGGTTAGGATATATAACGTTATAGACGTATATACTGTTCCCTCCGAGAAATAGGGTTCGACAGGCCAGGAATGTTGTGAAATATTGCATCCGAGATGTTAGGTTGCCTTAGGTTAGCATATATAACGTTATAGACGCACGTAACGTTACCACCGAGACGTAAGGTTCCAACACCCCTGGAATGTTGTCAAATGTTATATCCGAGATGTTAGGTTGCCTTAGGTTAGGATATATGACGTTACAGACGTATATACTGTTCCCACCGAGACGTAGGGACCGACACGCCTGGAATGTTGTCAAATGTTACATCCGAGATGTTAGGTTGCCTTAGGCTAGGATATATGACGTTATAGATGTATATGCTGTTCCCTCCGAGAAGTAGGGTTTGACAGGCCAGGAATGTTGTCAAATATTGCATCCGAGATGTTAGGTTGCCTTAGATTAGGATATACAACGTTATAGACGCATATAATGTTCCCACCGAGAAGTAGGGTCCGACACGCCTGGAATGTTGTAGAATAATACATCCGAGATGTCAGGTTGCCTTAGGTTAGGATATATAACGTTATAGACGTATATACTGTTCCCTCCGAGAAATAGGGTTCGACAGGCCAGGAATGTTGTCAAATATTGCATCCGAGAAGTTAGGTTGCCTTAGGTTAGCATATATAACGTTATAGACGCACGTAATGTTACCACCGAGACGTAGGGTCCCAACACGCCTGGAATGTTGTCAAATGTTATATCCGAGATGTTAGGTTGCCTAAGATTAGGATATATACCGCTATAGACGCATGTAATGTTATCACCGAGACGTAGGGACCGACACGCCTGGAATGTTGTCAAATGTTACATCCGAGATGTTAGGTTGCCTTAGGCTAGGATATATGACGTTATAGATGTATATGCTGTTCCCTCCGAGAAGTAGGGTTCGACAGGCCAGGAATGTTGTCAAATATTGCATCCGAGATGTTAGGTTGCCTTAGGTTAGGATATATGACGTTACAGACGTATATACTGTTCCCACCGAGAAGTAGGGTCCGACACGCCAGGAATGTTGTCAAATATTACATCCGAGATGTTAGGTTGCCTTAGGTTAGGATATATAACGTTATAGACGTATATACTGTTCCCACCGAGAAGTAGGGTTCGACACGCCAGGAATGTTGTCAAATATTACATACGAGATGTTAGGTGGCCTTAGGTTAGGATATATAACGTTATAGACGCATGTAATGTTACCACCGAGACGTAGGGTTCCAACACGCCGGGAATGTTGTCAAATGTTATATCGGAGATGTTAGGTTGCCTTAGGTTAGGATATATGACGTTACAGACGTATATACTGTTCCCACCGAGAAGTAGGGTCCGACACGACAGGAATGTTGTCAAATATTACATCCGAGATGTTAGGTTGCCTTACGTTAGGATATATAACGTTATAGACGTATATACTGTTCCCACCGAGAAGTAGGGTTCGACACGCCAGGAATGTTGTCAAATATTACATACGAGATGTTAGGTGGCCTTAGGTTAGGATATATAACGTTATAGACGCATGTAATGTTACCACCGAGACGTAGGGTTCCAACACGCCGGGAATGTTGTCAAATGTTATATCGGAGATGTTAGGTTGCCTTAGGTTAGGATATATGACGTTACAGACGTATATACTGTTCCCACCGAGAAGTAGGGACCGACACACCTGGAATGTTGTCAAATATTACATCCGAGATGTTAGGTTGCCTTAGGTTAGGATATATAACGTTATAGACGTATATACTGTTCCCACCGAGAAGTAGGGTTCGACACGCCAGGAATGTTGTCAAATATTACATACGAGATGTTAGGTGGCCTTAGATTAGGATATATACCGCTATAGACGTATATACTGTTCCCTCCGAGATGTAGGGTTCGACAGGCCAGGAATGTTGTCAAATATTGCATCCGAGATGTTAGGTTGCCTTAGATTAGGATATACAACGTTATAGACGCATATAATGTTCCCACCGAGAAGTAGGGTCCGACACGCCTGGAATGATGTAGAATATTACATCCGAGATGTCAGGTTGCCTTAGGTTAGGATATATAACGTTATAGACGTATATACTGTTCCCTCCGAGAAGTAGGGTTCGACAGGCTAGGAATGTTGTCAAATATTGCATCCGAGATGATAGGTTGCCTTAGATAAGGATATATAACGTTATAGACGCATATAATGTTACCACCGAGACGTAGGGACCGACATGCCTGGAATGTTGTCAAATGTTACATCCGAGATGTTAGGTTGCCTTAGGTTAGGATATATAACGTTATAGACGCATGTAACGTTACCACCGAGACGTAGGGACCGACACACCTGGAATGTTGTCAAATGTTACATCCGAGATGTTAGGTTGCATTAGGTTAGGATATATGACGTTATAGACGTATATGCTGTTCCCTCCGAGAAGTAGGGTTTGACAGGCCAGGAATGTTGTCAAATATTGCATCCGAGATGTTAGGTTGCCTTAGGTTAGCATATATAACGTTATAGACGCACGTAATGTTACCACCGAGACGTAGGGTTCCAACACGCCGGGAATGTTGTCAAATGTTATATCCGAGATGTTAGGTTGCCTTAGGTTAGGATATATGACGTTACAGACGTATATACTGTTCCCACCGAGAAGTAGGGTTCGACACGCCAGGAATGTTGTCAAATATTACATCCGAGATGTTAGGTTGCCTTACGTTAGGATATATAACGTTATAGACGTATATACTGTTCCCACCGAGAAGTAGGGTTCGACACGCCAGGAATGTTGTAGAATAATACATCCGAGATGTCAGGTTGCCTTAGGTTAGGATATATAACGTTATAGACGTATATACTGTTCCCTCCGAGAAATAGGGTTCGACAGGCCAGGAATGTTGTGAAATATTGCATCCGAGATGTTAGGTTGCCTTAGGTTAGCATATATAACGTTATAGACGCACGTAACGTTACCACCGAGACGTAAGGTTCCAACACCCCTGGAATGTTGTCAAATGTTATATCCGAGATGTTAGGTTGCCTTAGGTTAGGATATATGACGTTACAGACGTATATACTGTTCCCACCGAGAAGTAGGGTCCGACACGCCAGGAATGTTGTAAAATGTTACATCCGAGATGTTAGGTTGCCTAAGATTAGGATATATACCGCTATAGACGCATGTAATGTTATCACCGAGACGTAGGGACCGACACGCCAGGAATATTGTCAAATATTACATACGAGATGTTAGGTGGCCTTAGGTTAGGATATATAACGTTATAGACGCATGTAATGTTACCACCGAGACGTAGGGTTCGACAGGCCAGGAATGTTGTCAAATGTTACATCCGAGATGTTAGGTTGCCTTAGGCTAGGATATATGACGTTATAGATGTATATGCTGTTCCCTCCGAGAAGTAGGGTTTGACAGGCCAGGAATGTTGTCAAATATTGCATCCGAGATGTTAGGTTGCCTTAGATTAGGATATACAACGTTATAGACGCATATAATGTTCCCACCGAGAAGTAGGGTCCGACACGCCTGGAATGTTGTAGAATAATACATCCGAGATGTCAGGTTGCCTTAGGTTAGGATATATAACGTTATAGACGTATATACTGTTCCCTCCGAGAAATAGGGTTCGACAGGCCAGGAATGTTGTCAAATATTGCATCCGAGAAGTTAGGTTGCCTTAGGTTAGCATATATAACGTTATAGACGCACGTAATGTTACCACCGAGACGTAGGGTTCCAACACGCCTGGAATGTTGTCAAATGTTATATCCGAGATGTTAGGTTGCCTAAGATTAGGATATATACCGCTATAGACGCATGTAATGTTATCACCGAGACGTAGGGACCGACACGCCTGGAATGTTGTCAAATGTTACATCCGAGAGGTTAGGTTGCCTTAGGCTAGGATATATGACGTTATAGATGTATATGCTGTTCCCTCCGAGAAGTAGGGTTCGACAGGCCAGGAATGTTGTCAAATATTGCATCCGAGATGTTAGGTTGCCTTAGGTTAGGATATATGACGTTACAGACGTATATACTGTTCCCACCGAGAAGTAGGGTCCGACACGCCAGGAATGTTGTGAAATATTACATCCGAGATGTTAGGTTGCCTTAGGTTAGGATATATAACGTTATAGACGTATATACTGTTCCCACCGAGAAGTAGGGTTCGACACGCCAGGAATGTTGTCAAATATTACATACGAGATGTTAGGTGGCCTTAGGTTAGGATATATAACGTTATAGACGCATGTAATGTTACCACCGAGACGTAGGGTTCCAACACGCCGGGAATGTTGTCAAATGTTATATCGGAGATGTTAGGTTGCCTTAGGTTAGGATATATGACGTTACAGACGTATATACTGTTCCCACCGAGAAGTAGGGTCCGACACGACAGGAATGTTGTCAAATATTACATCCGAGATGTTAGGTTGCCTTACGTTAGGATATATAACGTTATAGACGTATATACTGTTCCCACCGAGAAGTAGGGTTCGACACGCCAGGAATGTTGTCAAATATTACATACGAGATGTTAGGTGGCCTTAGATTAGGATATATACCGCTATAGACGTATATACTGTTCCCTCCGAGATGTAGGGTTCGACAGACCAGGAATGTTGTCAAATATTGCATCCGAGATGTTAGGTTGCCTTAGATTAGGATATACAACGTTATAGACGCATATAATGTTCCCACCGAGAAGTAGGGTCCGACACGCCAGGAATGTTGTAAAATGTTACATCCGAGATGTTAGGTTGCCTAAGATTAGGATATATACCGCTATAGACGCATGTAATGTTATCACCGAGACGTAGGGACCGACACGCCAGGAATATTGTCAAATATTACATACGAGATGTTAGGTGGCCTTAGGTTAGGATATATAACGTTATAGACGCATGTAATGTTACCACCGAGACGTAGGGACCGACACGCCTGGAATGTTGTCAAATGTTACATCCGAGATGTTAGGTTGCCTTAGGCTAGGATATATGACGTTATAGATGTATATGCTGTTCCCTCCGAGAAGTAGGGTTTGACAGGCCAGGAATGTTGTCAAATATTGCATCCGAGATGTTAGGTTGCCTTAGATTAGGATATACAACGTTATAGACGCATATAATGTTCCCACCGAGAAGTAGGGTCCGACACGCCTGGAATGTTGTAGAATAATACATCCGAGATGTCAGGTTGCCTTAGGTTAGGATATATAACGTTATAGACGTATATACTGTTCCCTCCGAGAAATAGGGTTCGACAGGCCAGGAATGTTGTCAAATATTGCATCCGAGAAGTTAGGTTGCCTTAGGTTAGCATATATAACGTTATAGACGCACGTAATGTTACCACCGAGACGTAGGGTTCCAACACGCCTGGAATGTTGTCAAATGTTATATCCGAGATGTTAGGTTGCCTAAGATTAGGATATATACCGCTATAGACGCATGTAATGTTATCACCGAGACGTAGGGACCGACACGCCTGGAATGTTGTCAAATGTTACATCCGAGATGTTAGGTTGCCTTAGGCTAGGATATATGACGTTATAGATGTATATGCTGTTCCCTCCGAGAAGTAGGGTTTGACAGGCCAGGAATGTTGTCAAATATTGCATCCGAGATGTTAGGTTGCCTTAGGTTAGCATATATAACGTTATAGACGCACGTAATGTTACCACCGAGACGTAGGGTTCCAACACGCCGGGAATGTTGTCAAATGTTATATCCGAGATGTTAGGTTGCCTTAGGTTAGGATATATGACGTTACAGACGTATATACTGTTCCCACCGAGAAGTAGGGTTCGACACGCCAGGAATGTTGTCAAATATTACATCCGAGATGTTAGGTTGCCTTACGTTAGGATATATAACGTTATAGACGTATATACTGTTCCCACCGAGAAGTAGGGTTCGACACGCCAGGAATGTTGTCAAATATTACATACGAGATGTTAGGTGGCCTTAGATTAGGATATATACCGCTATAGACGTATATACTGTTCCCTCCGAGATGTAGGGTTCGACAGACCAGGAATGTTGTCAAATATTGCATCCGAGATGTTAGGTTGCCTTAGATTAGGATATACAACGTTATAGACGCATATAATGTTCCCACCGAGAAGTAGGGTCCGACACGCCTGGAATGTTGTAGAATAATACATCCGAGATGTCAGGTTGCCTTAGGTTAGGATATATAACGTTATAGACGTATATACTGTTCCCTCCGAGAAATAGGGTTCGACAGGCCAGGAATGTTGTGAAATATTGCATCCGAGATGTTAGGTTGCCTTAGGTTAGCATATATAACGTTATAGACGCACGTAACGTTACCACCGAGACGTAAGGTTCCAACACCCCTGGAATGTTGTCAAATGTTATATCCGAGATGTTAGGTTGCCTTAGGTTAGGATATATGACGTTACAGACGTATATACTGTTCCCACCGAGACGTAGGGACCGACACGCCTGGAATGTTGTCAAATGTTACATCCGAGATGTTAGGTTGCCTTAGGCTAGGATATATGACGTTATAGATGTATATGCTGTTCCCTCCGAGAAGTAGGGTTTGACAGGCCAGGAATGTTGTCAAATATTGCATCCGAGATGTTAGGTTGCCTTAGATTAGGATATACAACGTTATAGACGCATATAATGTTCCCACCGAGAAGTAGGGTCCGACACGCCTGGAATGTTGTAGAATAATACATCCGAGATGTCAGGTTGCCTTAGGTTAGGATATATAACGTTATAGACGTATATACTGTTCCCTCCGAGAAATAGGGTTCGACAGGCCAGGAATGTTGTCAAATATTGCATCCGAGAAGTTAGGTTGCCTTAGGTTAGCATATATAACGTTATAGACGCACGTAATGTTACCACCGAGACGTAGGGTCCCAACACGCCTGGAATGTTGTCAAATGTTATATCCGAGATGTTAGGTTGCCTAAGATTAGGATATATACCGCTATAGACGCATGTAATGTTATCACCGAGACGTAGGGACCGACACGCCTGGAATGTTGTCAAATGTTACATCCGAGATGTTAGGTTGCCTTAGGCTAGGATATATGACGTTATAGATGTATATGCTGTTCCCTCCGAGAAGTAGGGTTCGACAGGCCAGGAATGTTGTCAAATATTGCATCCGAGATGTTAGGTTGCCTTAGGTTAGGATATATGACGTTACAGACGTATATACTGTTCCCACCGAGAAGTAGGGTCCGACACGCCAGGAATGTTGTCAAATATTACATCCGAGATGTTAGGTTGCCTTAGGTTAGGATATATAACGTTATAGACGTATATACTGTTCCCACCGAGAAGTAGGGTTCGACACGCCAGGAATGTTGTCAAATATTACATACGAGATGTTAGGTGGCCTTAGGTTAGGATATATAACGTTATAGACGCATGTAATGTTACCACCGAGACGTAGGGTTCCAACACGCCGGGAATGTTGTCAAATGTTATATCGGAGATGTTAGGTTGCCTTAGGTTAGGATATATGACGTTACAGACGTATATACTGTTCCCACCGAGAAGTAGGGTCCGACACGACAGGAATGTTGTCAAATATTACATCCGAGATGTTAGGTTGCCTTACGTTAGGATATATAACGTTATAGACGTATATACTGTTCCCACCGAGAAGTAGGGTTCGACACGCCAGGAATGTTGTCAAATATTACATACGAGATGTTAGGTGGCCTTAGGTTAGGATATATAACGTTATAGACGCATGTAATGTTACCACCGAGACGTAGGGTTCCAACACGCCGGGAATGTTGTCAAATGTTATATCGGAGATGTTAGGTTGCCTTAGGTTAGGATATATGACGTTACAGACGTATATACTGTTCCCACCGAGAAGTAGGGACCGACACACCTGGAATGTTGTCAAATATTACATCCGAGATGTTAGGTTACCTTAGGTTAGGATATATAACGTTATAGACGTATATACTGTTCCCACCGAGAAGTAGGGTTCGACACGCCAGGAATGTTGTCAAATATTACATACGAGATGTTAGGTGGCCTTAGATTAGGATATATACCGCTATAGACGTATATACTGTTCCCTCCGAGATGTAGGGTTCGACAGGCCAGGAATGTTGTCAAATATTGCATCCGAGATGTTAGGTTGCCTTAGATTAGGATATACAACGTTATAGACGCATATAATGTTCCCACCGAGAAGTAGGGTCCGACACGCCTGGAATGATGTAGAATATTACATCCGAGATGTCAGGTTGCCTTAGGTTAGGATATATAACGTTATAGACGTATATACTGTTCCCTCCGAGAAGTAGGGTTCGACAGGCTAGGAATGTTGTCAAATATTGCATCCGAGATGATAGGTTGCCTTAGATAAGGATATATAACGTTATAGACGCATATAATGTTACCACCGAGACGTAGGGACCGACATGCCTGGAATGTTGTCAAATGTTACATCCGAGATGTTAGGTTGCCTTAGGTTAGGATATATAACGTTATAGACGCATGTAACGTTACCACCGAGACGTAGGGACCGACACACCTGGAATGTTGTCAAATGTTACATCCGAGATGTTAGGTTGCATTAGGTTAGGATATATGACGTTATAGACGTATATGCTGTTCCCTCCGAGAAGTAGGGTTTGACAGGCCAGGAATGTTGTCAAATATTGCATCCGAGATGTTAGGTTGCCTTAGGTTAGCATATATAACGTTATAGACGCACGTAATGTTACCACCGAGACGTAGGGTTCCAACACGCCGGGAATGTTGTCAAATGTTATATCCGAGATGTTAGGTTGCCTTAGGTTAGGATATATGACGTTACAGACGTATATACTGTTCCCACCGAGAAGTAGGGTTCGACACGCCAGGAATGTTGTCAAATATTACATCCGAGATGTTAGGTTGCCTTACGTTAGGATATATAACGTTATAGACGTATATACTGTTCCCACCGAGAAGTAGGGTTCGACACGCCAGGAATGTTGTAGAATAATACATCCGAGATGTCAGGTTGCCTTAGGTTAGGATATATAACGTTATAGACGTATATACTGTTCCCTCCGAGAAATAGGGTTCGACAGGCCAGGAATGTTGTGAAATATTGCATCCGAGATGTTAGGTTGCCTTAGGTTAGCATATATAACGTTATAGACGCACGTAACGTTACCACCGAGACGTAAGGTTCCAACACCCCTGGAATGTTGTCAAATGTTATATCCGAGATGTTAGGTTGCCTTAGGTTAGGATATATGACGTTACAGACGTATATACTGTTCCCACCGAGAAGTAGGGTCCGACACGCCAGGAATGTTGTAAAATGTTACATCCGAGATGTTAGGTTGCCTAAGATTAGGATATATACCGCTATAGACGCATGTAATGTTATCACCGAGACGTAGGGACCGACACGCCAGGAATATTGTCAAATATTACATACGAGATGTTAGGTGGCCTTAGGTTAGGATATATAACGTTATAGACGCATGTAATGTTACCACCGAGACGTAGGGACCGCCACGCCTGGAATGTTGTCAAATGTTACATCCGAGATGTTAGGTTGCCTTAGGCTAGGATATATGACGTTATAGATGTATATGCTGTTCCCTCCGAGAAGTAGGGTTTGACAGGCCAGGAATGTTGTCAAATATTGCATCCGAGATGTTAGGTTGCCTTAGATTAGGATATACAACGTTATAGACGCATATAATGTTCCCACCGAGAAGTAGGGTCCGACACGCCTGGAATGTTGTAGAATAATACATCCGAGATGTCAGGTTGCCTTAGGTTAGGATATATAACGTTATAGACGTATATACTGTTCCCTCCGAGAAATAGGGTTCGACAGGCCAGGAATGTTGTCAAATATTGCATCCGAGAAGTTAGGTTGCCTTAGGTTAGCATATATAACGTTATAGACGCACGTAATGTTACCACCGAGACGTAGGGTTCCAACACGCCTGGAATGTTGTCAAATGTTATATCCGAGATGTTAGGTTGCCTAAGATTAGGATATATACCGCTATAGACGCATGTAATGTTATCACCGAGACGTAGGGACCGACACGCCTGGAATGTTGTCAAATGTTACATCCGAGATGTTAGGTTGCCTTAGGCTAGGATATATGACGTTATAGATGTATATGCTGTTCCCTCCGAGAAGTAGGGTTCGACAGGCCAGGAATGTTGTCAAATATTGCATCCGAGATGTTAGGTTGCCTTAGGTTAGGATATATGACGTTACAGACGTATATACTGTTCCCACCGAGAAGTAGGGTCCGACACGCCAGGAATGTTGTGAAATATTACATCCGAGATGTTAGGTTGCCTTAGGTTAGGATATATAACGTTATAGACGTATATACTGTTCCCACCGAGAAGTAGGGTTCGACACGCCAGGAATGTTGTCAAATATTACATACGAGATGTTAGGTGGCCTTAGGTTAGGATATATAACGTTATAGACGCATGTAATGTTACCACCGAGACGTAGGGTTCCAACACGCCGGGAATGTTGTCAAATGTTATATCGGAGATGTTAGGTTGCCTTAGGTTAGGATATATGACGTTACAGACGTATATACTGTTCCCACCGAGAAGTAGGGTCCGACACGACAGGAATGTTGTCAAATATTACATCCGAGATATTAGGTTGCCTTACGTTAGGATATATAACGTTATAGACGTATATACTGTTCCCACCGAGAAGTAGGGTTCGACACGCCAGGAATGTTGTCAAATATTACATACGAGATGTTAGGTGGCCTTAGATTAGGATATATACCGCTATAGACGTATATACTGTTCCCTCCGAGATGTAGGGTTCGACAGGCCAGGAATGTTGTCAAATATTGCATCCGAGATGTTAGGTTGCCTTAGATTAGGATATACAACGTTATAGACGCATATAATGTGCCCACCGAGAAGTAGGGTCCGACACGCCTGGAATGATGTAGAATATAACATCCGAGATGACAGGTTGCCTTAGGTTAGAATATATAACGTTATAGACGTATATACTGTTCCCTCCGAGAAGTAGGGTTCGACAGGCTAGGAATGTGGTCAAATATTGCATCCGAGATGATAGGTTGCCTTAGATAAGGATATATAACGTTATAGACGCATATAATGTTACCACCGAGACGTAGGGACCGACATGCCTGGAATGTTGTCAAATGTTACATCCGAGATGTTAGGTTGCCTTAGGTTAGGATATATAACGTTATAGACGAATGTAACGTTACCACCGAGACGTAGGGACCGACACACCTGGAATGTTGTCAAATATTACATCCGAGATGTTAGGTTGCCTTAGGTTAGGATATATAACGTTATAGACGTATATACTGTTCCCACCGAGAAGTAGGGTTCGACACGCCAGGAATGTTGTCAAAAATTACATACGAGATGTTAGGTGGCCTTAGGTTAGGATATATAACGTTATAGACGCATGTAATGTTACCACCGAGACGTAGGGTTCCAACACGCCGGGAATGTTGTCAAATGTTATATCGGAGATGTTAGGTTGCCTTAGGTTAGGATATATGACGTTACAGACGTATATACTGTTCCCACCGAGAAGTAGGGTCCGACACGACAGGAATGTTGTCAAATATTACATCCGAGATGTTAGGTTGCCTTACGTTAGGATATATAACGTTATAGACGTATATACTGTTCCCACCGAGAAGTAGGGTTCGACACGCCAGGAATGTTGTCAAATATTACATACGAGATGTTAGGTGGCCTTAGATTAGGATATATACCGCTATAGACGTATATACTGTTCCCTCCGAGATGTAGGGTTCGACAGGCCAGGAATGTTGTCAAATATTGCATCCGAGATGTTAGGTTGCCTTAGATTAGGATATACAACGTTATAGACGCATATAATGTTCCCACCGAGAAGTAGGGTCCGACACGCCTGGAATGATGTAGAATATTACATCCGAGATGTCAGGTTGCCTTAGGTTAGGATATATAACGTTATAGACGTATATACTGTTCCCTCCGAGAAGTAGGGTTCGACAGGCTAGGAATGTTGTCAAATATTGCATCCGAGATGATAGGTTGCCTTAGATAAGGATATATAACGTTATAGACGCATATAATGTTACCACCGAGACGTAGGGACCGACATGCCTGGAATGTTGTCAAATGTTACATCCGAGATGTTAGGTTGCCTTAGGTTAGGATATATAACGTTATAGACGCATGTAACGTTACCACCGAGACGTAGGGACCGACACACCTGGAATGTTGTCAAATGTTACATCCGAGATGTTAGGTTGCATTAGGTTAGGATATATGACGTTATAGACGTATATGCTGTTCCCTCCGAGAAGTAGGGTTTGACAGGCCAGGAATGTTGTCAAATATTGCATCCGAGATGTTAGGTTGCCTTAGGTTAGCATATATAACGTTATAGACGCACGTAATGTTACCACCGAGAGGTAGGGTTCCAACACGCCGGGAATGTTGTCAAATGTTATATCCGAGATGTTAGGTTGCCTTAGGTTAGGATATATGACGTTACAGACGTATATACTGTTCCCACGGAGAAGTAGGGTTCGACACGCCAGGAATGTTGTCAAATATTACATCCGAGATGTTAGGTTGCCTTACGTTAGGATATATAACGTTATAGACGTATATACTGTTCCCACCGAGAAGTAGGGTTCGACACGCCAGGAATGTTGTCAAATATTACATACGAGATGTTAGGTGGCCTTAGATTAGGATATATACCGCTATAGACGTATATACTGTTCCCTCCGAGATGTAGGGTTCGACAGACCAGGAATGTTGTCAAATATTGCATCCGAGATGTTAGGTTGCCTTAGATTAGGATATACAACGTTATAGACGCATATAATGTTCCCACCGAGAAGTAGGGTCCGACACGCCTGGAATGTTGTAGAATAATACATCCGAGATGTCAGGTTGCCTTAGGTTAGGATATATAACGTTATAGACGTATATACTGTTCCCTCCGAGAAATAGGGTTCGACAGGCCAGGAATGTTGTGAAATATTGCATCCGAGATGTTAGGTTGCCTTAGGTTAGCATATATAACGTTATAGACGCACGTAACGTTACCACCGAGACGTAAGGTTCCAACACCCCTGGAATGTTGTCAAATGTTATATCCGAGATGTTAGGTTGCCTTAGGTTAGGATATATGACGTTACAGACGTATATACTGTTCCCACCGAGAAGTAGGGTCCGACACGCCAGGAATGTTGTAAAATGTTACATCCGAGATGTTAGGTTGCCTAAGATTAGGATATATACCGCTATAGACGCATGTAATGTTATCACCGAGACGTAGGGACCGACACGCCAGGAATATTGTCAAATATTACATACGAGATGTTAGGTGGCCTTAGGTTAGGATATATAACGTTATAGACGCATGTAATGTTACCACCGAGACGTAGGGACCGACACGCCTGGAATGTTGTCAAATGTTACATCCGAGATGTTAGGTTGCCTTAGGCTAGGATATATGACGTTATAGATGTATATGCTGTTCCCTCCGAGAAGTAGGGTTTGACAGGCCAGGAATGTTGTCAAATATTGCATCCGAGATGTTAGGTTGCCTTAGATTAGGATATACAACGTTATAGACGCATATAATGTTCCCACCGAGAAGTAGGGTCCGACACGCCTGGAATGTTGTAGAATAATACATCCGAGATGTCAGGTTGCCTTAGGTTGGGATATATAACGTTATAGACGTATATACTGTTCCCTCCGAGAAATAGCGTTCGACAGGCCAGGAATGTTGTCAAATATTGCATCCGAGAAGTTAGGTTGCCTTAGGTTAGCATATATAACGTTATAGACGCACGTAATGTTACCACCGAGACGTAGGGTTCCAACACGCCTGGAATGTTGTCAAATGTTATATCCGAGATGTTAGGTTGCCTAAGATTAGGATATATATCGCTATAGACGCATGTAATGTTATCACCGAGACGTAGGGACCGACACGCCTGGAATGTTGTCAAATGTTACATCCGAGATGTTAGGTTGCCTTAGGCTAGGATATATGACGTTATAGATGTATATGCTGTTCCCTCCGAGAAGTAGGGTTCGACAGGCCAGGAATGTTGTCAAATATTGCATCCGAGATGTTAGGTTGCCTTAGGTTAGGATATATGACGTTACAGACGTATATACTGTTCCCACCGAGAAGTAGGGTCCGACACGACAGGAATGTTGTCAAATATTACATCCGAGATGTTAGGTTGCCTTAGGTTAGGATATATAACGTTATAGACGTATATACTGTTCCCACCGAGAAGTAGGGTTCGACACGCCAGGAATGTTGTCAAATATTACATACGAGATGTTAGGTGGCCTTAGGTTAGGATATATAACGTTATAGACGCATGTAATGTTACAACCGAGACGTAGGGTTCCAACACGCCGGGAATGTTGTCAAATGTTATATCGGAGATGTTAGGTTGCCTTAGGTTAGGATATATGACGTTACAGACGTATATACTGTTCCCACCGAGAAGTAGGGTCCGACACGACAGGAATGTTGTCAAATATTACATCGGAGATATTAGGTTGCCTTACGTTAGGATATATAACGTTATAGACGTATATACTGTTCCCACCGAGAAGTAGGGTTCGACACGCCAGGAATGTTGTCAAATATTACATACGAGATGTTAGGTGGCCTTAGATTAGGATATATACCGCTATAGACGTATATACTGTTCCCTCCGAGATGTAGGGTTCGACAGGCCAGGAATGTTGTCAAATATTGCATCCGAGATGTTAGGTTGCCTTAGATTAGGATATACAACGTTATAGACGCATATAATGTGCCCACCGAGAAGTAGGGTCCGACACGCCTGGAATGATGTAGAATATTACATCCGAGATGTCAGGTTGCCTTAGGTTAGAATATATAACGTTATAGACGTATATACTGTTCCCTCCGAGAAGTAGGGTTCGACAGGCTAGGAATGTGGTCAAATATTGCATCCGAGATGATAGGTTGCCTTAGATAAGGATATATAACGTTATAGACGCATATAATGTTACCACCGAGACGTAGGGACCGACATGCCTGGAATGTTGTCAAATGTTACATCCGAGATGTTAGGTTGCCTTAGGTTAGGATATATAACGTTATAGACGCATGTAACGTTACCACCGAGACGTAGGGACCGACACACCTGGAATGTTGTCAAATATTACATCCGAGATGTTAGGTTGCCTTAGGTTAGGATATATAACGTTATAGACGTATATACTGTTCCCACCGAGAAGTAGGGTTCGACACGCCAGGAATGTTGTCAAATATTACATACGAGATGTTAGGTGGCCTTAGGTTAGGATATATAACGTTATAGACGCATGTAATGTTACCACCGAGACGTAGGGTTCCAACACGCCGGGAATGTTGTCAAATGTTATATCGGAGATGTTAGGATGCCTTAGGTTAGGATATATGACGTTACAGACGTATATACTGTTCCCACCGAGAAGTAGGGTCCGACACGACAGGAATGTTGTCAAATATTACATCCGAGATGTTAGGTTGCCTTACGTTAGGATATATAACGTTATAGACGTATATACTGTTCCCACCGAGAAGTAGGGTTCGACACGCCAGGAATGTTGTCAAATATTACATACGAGATGTTAGGTGGCCTTAGATTAGGATATATACCGCTATAGACGTATATACTGTTCCCTCCGAGATGTAGGGTTCGACAGGCCAGGAATGTTGTCAAATATTGCATCCGAGATGTTAGGTTGCCTTAGATTAGGATATACAACGTTATAGACGCATATAATGTTCCCACCGAGAAGTAGGGTCCGACACGCCTGGAATGATGTAGAATATTACATCCGAGATGTCAGGTTGCCTTAGGTTAGGATATATAACGTTGTAGACGTATATACTGTTCCCTCCGAGAAGTAGGGTTCGACAGGCTAGGAATGTTGTCAAATATTGCATCCGAGATGATAGGTTGCCTTAGATAAGGATATATAACGTTATAGACGCATATAATGTTACCACCGAGACGTAGGGACCGACATGCCTGGAATGTTGTCAAATGTTACATCCGAGATGTTAGGTTGCCTTAGGTTAGGATATATAACGTTATAGACGCATGTAACGTTACCACCGAGACGTAGGGACCGACACACCTGGAATGTTGTCAAATGTTACATCCGAGATGTTAGGTTGCATTAGGTTAGGATATATGACGTTATAGACGTATATGCTGTTCCCTCCGAGAAGTAGGGTTTGACAGGCCAGGAATGTTGTCAAATATTGCATCCGAGATGTTAGGTTGCCTTAGGTTAGGATATATAACGTTATAGACGCATGTAACGTTACCACCGAGACGTAGGGACCGACACACATGGAATGTTGACAAATGTTACATCCGAGATGTTAGGTTGCCATAGATTAGGATATACAACGTTATAGACGCATATAATGTTCCCACCGAGAAGTAGGGTGCGACACGCCTGGAATGTTGTAGAATAATACATCCGAGATGTCAGGTTGCCTTAGGTTAGGATATATAACGTTATAGACGTATGTACTGTTCCCTCCGAGAAATAGGTTTCGACAGGCCAGGAATGTTGTCAAATATTGCATCCGAGATGTTAGGTTGCCTTAGGTTAGGATATATAACGTTATAGACGTATATACTGTTCCCACCGAGAAGTAGGGTTCGACAGGCTAGGAATGTTGTCAAATATTGCATCCGAGATGTTAGGTTGCCTTAGGTTAGGATATATGACGTTACAGACGTATATACTGTTCCCACCGAGAAGTAGGGTTCGACACGCCAGGAATGTTGTCAAATATTACATACGAGATGTTAGGTGGCCTTAGGTTAAGATATATATAGTTATAGACGCATGTAATGTTACCACCGAGACGTATGGTCCGACACGCCTGGAATGTGGTAAAATGTTACATCCGAGATGTTAGGTTGCCTAAGATTAGGATATATACCGTTATAGACGCATATAATGTTACCACCGAGACGTAGGGACCGACATGCCTGGAATGTTGTCAAATGTTACATCCGAGATGTTAGGTTGCCTTAGGTTAGGATATATAACGTTATAGAGGCATGTAACGTTACCACCGAGACGTAGGGACCGACACACCTGGAATGTTGACAAATGTTACATCCGAGATGTCAGGTTGCCTTAGGTTAGGATATATAACGTTATAGACGTATATACTGTTCCCTCCGAGAAATAGGTTTCGACAGGCCAGGAATGTTGTCAAATATTGCGTCCGAGATGTTAGGTTGCCTTAGGTTAGGATATATGACGTTACAGACGTATATACTGTTCCCACCGAGAAGTAGGGTCCGACACGCCAGGAATGTTGTAAAATGTTACATCCGAGATATTAGGTTGCCTAAGATTAGGATATATACCGCTATAGACGCATGTAATGTTATCACCGAGACGTAGGGACCGACACGCCTGGAATGTTGTCAAATGTTACATCCGAGATGTTAGGTTGCCTTAGGTTAGGATATATGACGTTATAGACGTATATGCTGTTCCCTCCGAGAAGTAGGATTCGACAGGCCAGGAATGTTGTCAAACATTGCATCCGAGATGTTAGGTTGCCTTAGGTTAGGATATATACCGTTATAGACGCATGTAATGTTACCACCGAGACGTAGGGACCGACACGCCTGGAATGTTGTCAAATATTACATACGAGATGTTAGGTGGCCTTAGATTAGGATATATACCGCTATAGACGTATATACTGTTCCCTCCGAGATGTAGGGTTCGACAGGCCAGGAATGTTGTCAAATATTGCATCCGAGATGTTAGGTTGCCTTAGATTAGGATATACAACGTTATAGACGCATATAATGTTCCCACCGAGAAGTAGGGTCCGACACGCCTGGAATGATGTAGAATATTACATCCGAGATGTCAGGTTGCCTTAGGTTAGGATATATAACGTTATAGACGTATATACTGTTCCCTCCGAGAAGTAGGGTTCGACAGGCTAGGAATGTGGTCAAATATTGCATCCGAGATGATAGGTTGCCTTAGATAAGGATATATAACGTTATAGACGCATATAATGTTACCACCGAGACGTAGGGACCGACATGCCTGGAATGTTGTCAAATGTTACATCCGAGATGTTAGGTTGCCTTAGGTTAGGATATATAACGTTATAGACGCATGTAACGTTACCACCGAGACGTAGGGACCGACACACCTGGAATGTTGTCAAATATTACATCCGAGATGTTAGGTTGCCTTAGGTTAGGATATATAACGTTATAGACGTATATACTGTTCCCACCGAGAAGTAGGGTTCGACACGCCAGGAATGTTGTCAAATATTACATACGAGATGTTAGGTGGCCTTAGGTTAGGATATATAACGTTATAGACGCATGTAATGTTACCACCGAGACGTAGGGTTCCAACACGCCGGGAATGTTGTCAAATGTTATATCGGAGATGTTAGGTTGCCTTAGGTTAGGATATATGACGTTACAGACGTATATACTGTTCCCACCGAGAAGTAGGGTCCGACACGACAGGAATGTTGTCAAATATTACATCCGAGATGTTAGGTTGCCTTACGTTAGGATATATAACGTTATAGACGTATATACTGTTCCCACCGAGAAGTAGGGTTCGACACGCCAGGAATGTTGTCAAATATTACATACGAGATGTTAGGTGGCCTTAGATTAGGATATATACCGCTATAGACGTATATACTGTTCCCTCCGAGATGTAGGGTTCGACAGGCCAGGAATGTTGTCAAATATTGCATCCGAGATGTTAGGTTGCCTTAGATTAGGATATACAACGTTATAGACGCATATAATGTTCCCACCGAGAAGTAGGGTCCGACACGCCTGGAATGATGTAGAATATTACATCCGAGATGTCAGGTTGCCTTAGGTTAGGATATATAACGTTATAGACGTATATACTGTTCCCTCCGAGAAGTAGGGTTCGACAGGCTAGGAATGTTGTCAAATATTGCATCCGAGATGATAGGTTGCCTTAGATAAGGATATATAACGTTATAGACGCATATAATGTTACCACCGAGACGTAGGGACCGACATGCCTGGAATGTTGTCAAATGTTACATCCGAGATGTTAGGTTGCCTTAGGTTAGGATATATAACGTTATAGACGCATGTAACGTTACCACCGAGACGTAGGGACCGACACACCTGGAATGTTGTCAAATGTTACATCCGAGATGTTAGGTTGCATTAGGTTAGGATATATGACGTTATAGACGTATATGCTGTTCCCTCCGAGAAGTAGGGTTTGACAGGCCAGGAATGTTGTCAAATATTGCATCCGAGATGTTAGGTTGCCTTAGGTTAGCATATATAACGTTATAGACGCACGTAATGTTACCACCGAGAGGTAGGGTTCCAACACGCCGGGAATGTTGTCAAATGTTATATCCGAGATGTTAGGTTGCCTTAGGTTAGGATATATGACGTTACAGACGTATATACTGTTCCCACGGAGAAGTAGGGTTCGACACGCCAGGAATGTTGTCAAATATTACATCCGAGATGTTAGGTTGCCTTACGTTAGGATATATAACGTTATAGACGTATATACTGTTCCCACCGAGAAGTAGGGTTCGACACGCCAGGAATGTTGTCAAATATTACATACGAGATGTTAGGTGGCCTTAGATTAGGATATATACCGCTATAGACGTATATACTGTTCCCTCCGAGATGTAGGGTTCGACAGACCAGGAATGTTGTCAAATATTGCATCCGAGATGTTAGGTTGCCTTAGATTAGGATATACAACGTTATAGACGCATATAATGTTCCCACCGAGAAGTAGGGTCCGACACGCCTGGAATGTTGTAGAATAATACATCCGAGATGTCAGGTTGCCTTAGGTTAGGATATATAACGTTATAGACGTATATACTGTTCCCTCCGAGAAATAGGGTTCGACAGGCCAGGAATGTTGTGAAATATTGCATCCGAGATGTTAGGTTGCCTTAGGTTAGCATATATAACGTTATAGACGCACGTAACGTTACCACCGAGACGTAAGGTTCCAACACCCCTGGAATGTTGTCAAATGTTATATCCGAGATGTTAGGTTGCCTTAGGTTAGGATATATGACGTTACAGACGTATATACTGTTCCCACCGAGAAGTAGGGTCCGACACGCCAGGAATGTTGTAAAATGTTACATCCGAGATGTTAGGTTGCCTAAGATTAGGATATATACCGCTATAGACGCATGTAATGTTATCACCGAGACGTAGGGACCGACACGCCAGGAATATTGTCAAATATTACATACGAGATGTTAGGTGGCCTTAGGTTAGGATATATAACGTTATAGACGCATGTAATGTTACCACCGAGACGTAGGGACCGACACGCCTGGAATGTTGTCAAATGTTACATCCGAGATGTTAGGTTGCCTTAGGCTAGGATATATGACGTTATAGATGTATATGCTGTTCCCTCCGAGAAGTAGGGTTTGACAGGCCAGGAATGTTGTCAAATATTGTATCCGAGATGTCAGGTTGCCTTAGGTTAGGATATATAACGTTATAGACGTATATACTGTTCCCTCCGAGAAATAGGGTTCGACAGGCCAGGAATGTTGTCAAATATTGCATCCGAGAAGTTAGGTTGCCTTAGGTTAGCATATATAACGTTATAGACGCACGTAATGTTACCACCGAGACGTAGGGTTCCAACACGCCTGGAATGTTGTCAAATGTTATATCCGAGATGTTAGGTTGCCTAAGATTAGGATATATACCGCTATAGACGCATGTAATGTTATCACCGAGACGTAGGGACCGACACGCCTGGAATGTTGTCAAATGTTACATCCGAGATGTTAGGTTGCCTTAGGCTAGGATATATGACGTTATAGATGTATATGCTGTTCCCTCCGAGAAGTAGGGTTCGACAGGCCAGGAATGTTGTCAAATATTGCATCCGAGATGTTAGGTTGCCTTAGGTTAGGATATATGACGTTACAGACGTATATACTGTTCCCACCGAGAAGTAGGGTCCGACACGACAGGAATGTTGTCAAATATTACATCCGAGATGTTAGGTTGCCTTAGGTTAGGATATATAACGTTATAGACGTATATACTGTTCCCACCGAGAAGTAGGGTTCGACACGCCAGGAATGTTGTCAAATATTACATACGAGATGTTAGGTGGCCTTAGGTTAGGATATATAACGTTATAGACGCATGTAATGTTACCACCGAGACGTAGGGTTCCAACACGCCGGGAATGTTGTCAAATGTTATATCGGAGATGTTAGGTTGCCTTAGGTTAGGATATATGACGTTACAGACGTATATACTGTTCCCACCGAGAAGTAGGGTCCGACACGACAGGAATGTTGTCAAATATTACATCCGAGATATTAGGTTGCCTTACGTTAGGATATATAACGTTATAGACGTATATACTGTTCCCACCGAGAAGTAGGGTTCGACACGCCAGGAATGTTGTCAAATATTACATACGAGATGTTAGGTGGCCTTAGATTAGGATATATACCGCTATAGACGTATATACTGTTCCCTCCGAGATGTAGGGTTCGACAGGCCAGGAATGTTGTCAAATATTGCATCCGAGATGTTAGGTTGCCTTAGATTAGGATATACAACGTTATAGACGCATATAATGTGCCCACCGAGAAGTAGGGTCCGACACGCCTGGAATGATGTAGAATATTACATCCGAGATGTCAGGTTGCCTTAGGTTAGAATATATAACGTTATAGACGTATATACTGTTCCCTCCGAGAAGTAGGGTTCGACAGGCTAGGAATGTGGTCAAATATTGCATCCGAGATGATAGGTTGCCTTAGATAAGGATATATAACGTTATAGACGCATATAATGTTACCACCGAGACGTAGGGACCGACATGCCTGGAATGTTGTCAAATGTTACATCCGAGATGTTAGGTTGCCTTAGGTTAGGATATATAACGTTATAGACGCATGTAACGTTACCACCGAGACGTAGGGACCGACACACCTGGAATGTTGTCAAATATTACATCCGAGATGTTAGGTTGCCTTAGGTTAGGATATATAACGTTATAGACGTATATACTGTTCCCACCGAGAAGTAGGGTTCGACACGCCAGGAATGTTGTCAAATATTACATACGAGATGTTAGGTGGCCTTAGGTTAGGATATATAACGTTATAGACGCATGTAATGTTACCACCGAGACGTAGGGTTCCAACACGCCGGGAATGTTGTCAAATGTTATATCGGAGATGTTAGGTTGCCTTAGGTTAGGATATATGACGTTACAGACGTATATACTGTTCCCACCGAGAAGTAGGGTCCGACACGACAGGAATGTTGTCAAATATTACATCCGAGATGTTAGGTTGCCTTACGTTAGGATATATAACGTTATAGACGTATATACTGTTCCCACCGAGAAGTAGGGTTCGACACGCCAGGAATGTTGTCAAATATTACATACGAGATGTTAGGTGGCCTTAGATTAGGATATATACCGCTATAGACGTATATACTGTTCCCTCCGAGATGTAGGGTTCGACAGGCCAGGAATGTTGTCAAATATTGCATCCGAGATGTTAGGTTGCCTTAGATTAGGATATACAACGTTATAGACGCATATAATGTTCCCACCGAGAAGTAGGGTCCGACACGCCTGGAATGATGTAGAATATTACATCCGAGATGTCAGGTTGCCTTAGGTTAGGATATATAACGTTGTAGACGTATATACTGTTCCCTCCGAGAAGTAGGGTTCGACAGGCTAGGAATGTTGTCAAATATTGCATCCGAGATGATAGGTTGCCTTAGATAAGGATATATAACGTTATAGACGCATATAATGTTACCACCGAGACGTAGGGACCGACATGCCTGGAATGTTGTCAAATGTTACATCCGAGATGTTAGGTTGCCTTAGGTTAGGATATATAACGTTATAGACGCATGTAACGTTACCACCGAGACGTAGGGACCGACACACCTGGAATGTTGTCAAATGTTACATCCGAGATGTTAGGTTGCATTAGGTTAGGATATATGACGTTATAGACGTATATGCTGTTCCCTCCGAGAAGTAGGGTTTGACAGGCCAGGAATGTTGTCAAATATTGCATCCGAGATGTTAGGTTGCCTTAGGTTAGGATATATAACGTTATAGACGCATGTAACGTTACCACCGAGACGTAGGGACCGACACACATGGAATGTTGACAAATGTTACATCCGAGATGTTAGGTTGCCATAGATTAGGATATACAACGTTATAGACGCATATAATGTTCCCACCGAGAAGTAGGGTGCGACACGCCTGGAATGTTGTAGAATAATACATCCGAGATGTCAGGTTGCCTTAGGTTAGAATATATAACGTTATAGACGTATATACTGTTCCCTCCGAGAAGTAGGGTTCGACAGGCTAGGAATGTGGTCAAATATTGCATCCGAGATGATAGGTTGCCTTAGATAAGGATATATAACGTTATAGACGCATATAATGTTACCACCGAGACGTAGGGACCGACATGCCTGGAATGTTGTCAAATGTTACATCCGAGATGTTAGGTTGCCTTAGGTTAGGATATATAACGTTATAGACGCATGTAACGTTACCACCGAGACGTAGGGACCGACACACCTGGAATGTTGTCAAATATTACATCCGAGATGTTAGGTTGCCTTAGCTTAGGATATATAACGTTATAGACGTATATACTGTTCCCACCGAGAAGTAGGGTTCGACACGCCAGGAATGTTGTCAAATATTACATACGAGATGTTAGGTGGCCTTAGGTTAGGATATATAACGTTATAGACGCATGTAATGTTACCACCGAGACGTAGGGTTCCAACACGCCGGGAATGTTGTCAAATGTTATATCGGAGATGTTAGGTTGCCTTAGGTTAGGATATATGACGTTACAGACGTATATACTGTTCCCACCGAGAAGTAGGGTCCGACACGACAGGAATGTTGTCAAATATTACATCCGAGATGTTAGGTTGCCTTACGTTAGGATATATAACGTTATAGACGTATATACTGTTCCCACCGAGAAGTAGGGTTCGACACGCCAGGAATGTTGTCAAATATTACATACGAGATGTTAGGTGGCCTTAGATTAGGATATATACCGCTATAGACGTATATACTGTTCCCTCCGAGATGTAGGGTTCGACAGGCCAGGAATGTTGTCAAATATTGCATCCGAGATGTTAGGTTGCCTTAGATTAGGATATACAACGTTATAGACGCATATAATGTTCCCACCGAGAAGTAGGGTCCGACACGCCTGGAATGATGTAGAATATTACATCCGAGATGTCAGGTTGCCTTAGGTTAGGATATATAACGTTGTAGACGTATATACTGTTCCCTCCGAGAAGTAGGGTTCGACAGGCTAGGAATGTTGTCAAATATTGCATCCGAGATGATAGGTTGCCTTAGATAAGGATATATAACGTTATAGACGCATATAATGTTACCACCGAGACGTAGGGACCGACATGCCTGGAATGTTGTCAAATGTTACATCCGAGATGTTAGGTTGCCTTAGGTTAGGATATATAACGTTATAGACGCATGTAACGTTACCACCGAGACGTAGGGACCGACACACCTGGAATGTTGTCAAATGTTACATCCGAGATGTTAGGTTGCATTAGGTTAGGATATATGACGTTATAGACGTATATGCTGTTCCCTCCGAGAAGTAGGGTTTGACAGGCCAGGAATGTTGTCAAATATTGCATCCGAGATGTTAGGTTGCCTTAGGTTAGGATATATAACGTTATAGACGCATGTAACGTTACCACCGAGACGTAGGGACCGACACACATGGAATGTTGACAAATGTTACATCCGAGATGTTAGGTTGCCATAGATTAGGATATACAACGTTATAGACGCATATAATGTTCCCACCGAGAAGTAGGGTGCGACACGCCTGGAATGTTGTAGAATAATACATCCGAGATGTCAGGTTGCCTTAGGTTAGGATATATAACGTTATAGACGTATGTACTGTTCCCTCCGAGAAATAGGTTTCGACAGGCCAGGAATGTTGTCAAATATTGCATCCGAGATGTTAGGTTGCCTTAGGTTAGGATATATAACGTTATAGACGTATATACTGTTCCCACCGAGAAGTAGGGTTCGACAGGCTAGGAATGTTGTCAAATATTGCATCCGAGATGTTAGGTTGCCTTAGGTTAGGATATATGACGTTACAGACGTATATACTGTTCCCACCGAGAAGTAGGGTTCGACACGCCAGGAATGTTGTCAAATATTACATACGAGATGTTAGGTGGCCTTAGGTTAAGATATATATAGTTATAGACGCATGTAATGTTACCACCGAGACGTATGGTCCGACACGCCTGGAATGTGGTAAAATGTTACATCCGAGATGTTAGGTTGCCTAAGATTAGGATATATACCGTTATAGACGCATATAATGTTACCACCGAGACGTAGGGACCGACATGCCTGGAATGTTGTCAAATGTTACATCCGAGATGTTAGGTTGCCTTAGGTTAGGATATATAACGTTATAGAGGCATGTAACGTTACCACCGAGACGTAGGGACCGACACACCTGGAATGTTGACAAATGTTACATCCGAGATGTCAGGTTGCCTTAGGTTAGGATATATAACGTTATAGACGTATATACTGTTCCCTCCGAGAAATAGGTTTCGACAGGCCAGGAATGTTGTCAAATATTGCGTCCGAGATGTTAGGTTGCCTTAGGTTAGGATATATGACGTTACAGACGTATATACTGTTCCCACCGAGAAGTAGGGTCCGACACGCCAGGAATGTTGTAAAATGTTACATCCGAGATATTAGGTTGCCTAAGATTAGGATATATACCGCTATAGACGCATGTAATGTTATCACCGAGACGTAGGGACCGACACGCCTGGAATGTTGTCAAATATTACATCCGAGATGTCAGGTTGCCTTAGGTTAGGATATATAACGTTATAGACGTATATACTGTTCCCTCCGAGAAGTAGGGTTCGACAGGCTAGGAATGTTGTCAAATATTGCATCCGAGATGATAGGTTGCCTTAGATAAGGATATATAACGTTATAGACGCATATAATGTTACCACCGAGACGTAGGGACCGACATGCCTGGAATGTTGTCAAATGTTACATCCGAGATGTTAGGTTGCCTTAGGTTAGGATATATAACGTTATAGACGCATGTAACGTTACCACCGAGACGTAGGGACCGACACACCTGGAATGTTGTCAAATGTTACATCCGAGATGTTAGGTTGCATTAGGTTAGGGTATATGACGTTATAGACGTATATGCTGTTCCCTCCGAGAAGTAGGGTTTGACAGGCCAGGAATGTTGTCAAATATTGCATCCGAGATGTTAGGTTGCCTTAGGTTAGCATATATAACGTTATAGACGCACGTAATGTTACCACCGTGACGTAGGGTTCCAACACGCCGGGAATGTTGTCAAATGTTATATCCGAGATGTTAGGTTGCCTTAGGTTAGGATATATGACGTTACAGACGTATATACTGTTCCCACCGAGAAGTAGGGTTCGACACGCCAGGAATGTTGTCAAATATTACATACGAGATGTTAGGTGGCCTTAGGTTAAGATATATATAGTTATAGACGCATGTAATGTTACCACCGAGACATAGGGTCCGACACGCCTGGAATGTGGTAAAATGTTACATCCGAGATGTTAGGTTGCCTAAGATTAGGATATATACAGTTATAGACGCATATAATGTTACCACCGAGACGTAGGGACCGACATGCCTGGAATGTTGTCAAATGTTACATCCGAGATGTTAGGTTGCCTTAGGTTAGGATATATAGCGTTATAGAGGTATGTAACGTTACCACCGAGACGTAGGGACCGACACACATGGAATGTTGACAAATGTTACATCCGAGATGTTAGGTTGCCATAGATTAGGATATACAACGTTATAGACGCATATAATGTTCCCACCGAGAAATAGGTTTCGACAGGCCAGGAATGTTGTCAAATATTGCGTCCGAGATGTTAGGTTGCCTTAGGTTAGGATATATGACGTTACAGACGTATATACTGTTCCCACCGAGAAGTAGGGTCCGACACGCCAGGAATGTTGTAAAATGTTACATTCGAGATATTAGGTTGCCTAAGATTAGGATATATACCGCTATAGACGCATGTAATGTTATCACCGAGACGTAGGGACCGACACGCCTGGAATGTTGTCAAATGTTACATCCGAGATGTTAGGTTGCCTTAGGTTAGGATATATGACGTTATAGACGTATATGCTGTTCCCTCCGAGAAGTAGGATTCGACAGGCCAGGAATGTTGTCAAACATTGCATCCGAGATGTTAGGTTGCCTTAGGTTAGGATATATAACGTTATAGACGCATGTAATGTTACCACCGAGACGTAGGGACCGACACGCCTGGAATGTTGTCAAATGTTACATCCGGGATGTTAGGTTGCCGTAGATAAGTATATACAACGATATAGACGCATATAATGTTCCCACCGAGAAGTAGGGTCCGACACGCCTGGAATGATGTAGAATATTACATCCGAGATGTCAGGTTGCCTTAGGTTAGGATATATAACGTTATAGACGTATATACTGTTCCCTCCGAGAAGTAGGGTTCGACAGGCTAGGAATGTTGTCAAATATTGCATCCGAGATGTTAGGTTGCCTTAGATAAGGATATATAACGTTATAGACGCATATAATGTTACCACCGAGACGTAGGGACCGACATGCCTGGAATGTTGTCAACTGTTACATCCGAGATGTTAGGTTGCCTTAGGTTAGGATATATAACGTTATAGACGCATGTAACGTTACCACCGAGACGTAGGGTTCGACAGGCTAGGAATGTTGTCAAATGTTACATCCGAGATGTTAGGTTGCCTTAGGTTAGGATATATGACGTTATAGACGTATATGCTGTTCCCTCCGAGAAGTAGGGTTTGAGAGGCCAGGAATGTTGTCAAATATTGCATCCGAGATCTCAGGTTGCCTTAGGTTAGCATATATAACGTTATAGACGCACGTAATGTTACCACCGAGACGTAGGGTTCCAACACGCCGGGAATGTTGTCAAATGTTATATCCGAGATGTTAGGTTGCCTTAGGTTAGGATATATGACGTTACAGACATATATACTGTTCCCACCGAGAAGTAGGGTCCGACACGCCAGGAATGTTGTCAAATATTACATCCGAGATGTTTGGTTGCCTTACGTTAGGATATATAACGTTATAGACGTATATACTGTTCCCACCGAGAAGTAGGGTTCGACACGCCAGGAATGTTGTCAAATATTACATACGAGATGTTAGGTGGCCTTAGATTAGGATATATACCGCTATAGACGTATATACTGTTCCCTCCGAGATGTAGGGTTCGACAGGCCAGGAATGTTGTCAAATATTGCATCCGAGATGTTAGGTTGCCTTAGATTAGGATATACAACGTTATAGACGCATATAATGTTCCCACCGAGAAGTAGGGTCCGACACGCCTGGAATGTTGTAGAATAATACATCCGAGATGTCAGGTTGCCTTATGTTAGGATATATAACGTTATAGACGTATATACTGTTCCCTCCGAGAAATAGGGTTCGACAGGCCAGGAATGTTGTCAAATATTGCATCCGAGATGTTAGGTTGCCTTAGGTTAGGATATATAACGTTATAGACGTATATACTGTTCCCACCGAGAAGTAGGGTTCGACACGCCAGGAACGTTGTCAAATATTACATACGAGATGTTAGGTTGCCTTAGGTTAGGATATATGACGTTACAGACGTATATACTGTTCCCACCGAGAAGTAGGGTTCGACACGCCAGGAATGTTGTCAAATATTACATACGAGATGTTAGGTGGCCTTAGGTTAAGATATATATAGTTATAGACGCATGTAATGTTACCACCGAGACGTATGGTCCGACACGCCTGGAATGTGGTAAAATGTTACATCCGAGATGTTAGGTTGCCTAAGATTAGGATATATACCGTTATAGACGCATATAATGTTACCACCGAGACGTAGGGACCGACATGCCTGGAATGTTGTCAAATGTTACATCCGAGATGTTAGGTTGCCTTAGGTTAGGATATATACCGTTATAGAGGCATGTAACGTTACCACCGAGACGTAGGGACCGACACACCTGGAATGTTGACAAATGTTACATCCGAGATGTCAGGTTGCCTTAGGTTAGGATATATAACGTTATAGACGTATATACTGTTCCCTCCGAGAAATAGGTTTCGACAGGCCAGGAATGTTGTCAAATATTGCGTCCGAGATGTTAGGTTGCCTTAGGTTAGGATATATGACGTTACAGACGTATATACTGTTCCCACCGAGAAGTAGGGTCCGACACGCCAGGAATGTTGTAAAATGTTACATCCGAGATATTAGGTTGCCTAAGATTAGGATATATACCGCTATAGACGCATGTAATGTTATCACCGAGACGTAGGGACCGACACGCCTGGAATGTTGTCAAATGTTACATCCGAGATGTTAGGTTGCCTTAGGTTAGGATATATGACGTTATAGACGTATATGCTGTTCCCTCCGAGAAGTAGGATTCGACAGGCCAGGAATGTTGTCAAACATTGCATCCGAGATGTTAGGTTGCCTTAGGTTAGGATATATACCGTTATAGACGCATGTAATGTTACCACCGAGACGTAGGGACCGACACGCCTGGAATGTTGTCAAATATTACATACGAGATGTTAGGTGGCCTTAGATTAGGATATATACCGCTATAGACGTATATACTGTTCCCTCCGAGATGTAGGGTTCGACAGGCCAGGAATGTTGTCAAATATTGCATCCGAGATGTTAGGTTGCCTTAGATTAGGATATGCAACGTTATAGACGCATATAATGTTCCCACCGAGAAGTAGGGTCCGACACGCCTGGAATGATGTAGAATATTACATCCGAGATGTCAGGTTGCCTTAGGTTAGGATATATAACGTTATAGACGTATATACTGTTCCCTCCGAGAAGTAGGGTTCGACAGGCTAGGAATGTTGTCAAATATTGCATCCGAGATGATAGGTTGCCTTAGATAAGGATATATAACGTTATAGACGCATATAATGTTACCACCGAGACGTAGGGACCGACATGCCTGGAATGTTGTCAAATGTTACATCCGAGATGTTAGGTTGCCTTAGGTTAGGATATATAACGTTATAGACGCATGTAACGTTACCACCGAGACGTAGGGACCGACACACCTGGAATGTTGTCAAATGTTACATCCGAGATGTTAGGTTGCATTAGGTTAGGGTATATGACGTTATAGACGTATATGCTGTTCCCTCCGAGAAGTAGGGTTTGACAGGCCAGGAATGTTGTCAAATATTGCATCCGAGATGTTAGGTTGCCTTAGGTTAGCATATATAACGTTATAGACGCACGTAATGTTACCACCGAGACGTAGGGTTCCAACACGCCGGGAATGTTGTCAAATGTTATATCCGAGATGTTAGGTTGCCTTAGGTTAGGATATATGACGTTACAGACGTATATACTGTTCCCACCGAGAAGTAGGGTTCGACACGCCAGGAATGTTGTCAAATATTACATACGAGATGTTAGGTGGCCTTAGGTTAAGATATATATAGTTATAGACGCATGTAATGTTACCACCGAGACATAGGGTCCGACACGCCTGGAATGTGGTAAAATGTTACATCCGAGATGTTAGGTTGCCTAAGATTAGGATATATACCGTTATAGACGCATATAATGTTACCACCGAGACGTAGGGACCGACATGCCTGGAATGTTGTCAAATGTTACATCCGAGATGTTAGGTTGCCTTAGGTTAGGATATATAACGTTATAGAGGTATGTAACGTTACCACCGAGACGTAGGGACCGACACACATGGAATGTTGACAAATGTTACATCCGAGATGTTAGGTTGCCATAGATTAGGATATACAACGTTATAGACGCATATAATGTTCCCACCGAGAAATAGGTTTCGACAGGCCAGGAATGTTGTCAAATATTGCGTCCGAGATGTTAGGTTGCCTTAGGTTAGGATATATGACGTTACAGACGTATATACTGTTCCCACCGAGAAGTAGGGTCCGACACGCCAGGAATGTTGTAAAATGTTACATCCGAGATATTAGGTTGCCTAAGATTAGGATATATACCGCTATAGACGCATGTAATGTTATCACCGAGACGTAGGGACCGACACGCCTGGAATGTTGTCAAATGTTACATCCGAGATGTTAGGTTGCCTTAGGTTAGGATATATGACGTTATAGACGTATATGCTGTTCCCTCCGAGAAGTAGGATTCGACAGGCCAGGAATGTTGTCAAACATTGCATCCGAGATGTTAGGTTGCCTTAGGTTAGGATATATAACGTTATAGACGCATGTAATGTTACCACCGAGACGTAGGGACCGACACGCCTGGAATGTTGTCAAATGTTACATCCGGGATGTTAGGTTGCCGTAGATAAGTATATACAACGTTATAGACGCATATAATGTTCCCACCGAGAAGTAGGGTCCGACACGCCTGGAATGATGTAGAATATTACATCCGAGATGTCAGGTTGCCTTAGGTTAGGATATATAACGTTATAGACGTATATACTGTTCCCTCCGAGAAGTAGGGTTCGACAGGCTAGGAATGTTGTCAAATATTGCATCCGAGATGTTAGGTTGCCTTAGATAAGGATATATAACGTTATAGACGCATATAATGTTACCACCGAGACGTAGGGACCGACATGCCTGGAATGTTGTCAAATGTTACATCCGAGATGTTAGGTTGCCTTAGGTTAGGATATATAACGTTATAGACGCATGTAACGTTACCACCGAGACGTAGGGTTCGACAGGCTAGGAATGTTGTCAAATGTTACATCCGAGATGTTAGGTTGCCTTAGGTTAGGATATATGACGTTATAGACGTATATGCTGTTCCCTCCGAGAAGTAGGGTTTGAGAGGCCAGGAATGTTGTCAAATATTGCATCCGAGATCTCAGGTTGCCTTAGGTTAGCATATATAACGTTATAGACGCACGTAATGTTACCACCGAGACGTAGGGTTCCAACACGCCGGGAATGTTGTCAAATGTTATATCCGAGATGTTAGGTTGCCTTAGGTTAGGATATATGACGTTACAGACATATATACTGTTCCCACCGAGAAGTAGGGTCCGACACGCCAGGAATGTTGTCAAATATTACATCCGAGATGTTAGGTTGCCTTACGTTAGGATATATAACGTTATAGACGTATATACTGTTCCCAACGAGAAGTAGGGTTCGACACGCCAGGAATGTTGTCAAATATTACATACGAGATGTTAGGTGGCCTTAGATTAGGATATATACCGCTATAGACGTATATACTGTTCCCTCCGAGATGTAGGGTTCGACAGGCCAGGAATGTTGTCAAATATTGCATCCGAGATGTTAGGTTGCCTTAGATTAGGATATACAACGTTATAGACGCATATAATGTTCCCACCGAGAAGTAGGGTCCGACACGCCTGGAATGTTGTAGAATAATACATCCGAGATGTCAGGTTGCCTTAGGTTAGGATATATAACGTTATAGACGTATATACTGTTCCCTCCGAGAAATAGGTTTCGACAGGCCAGGAATGTTGTCAAATATTGCGTCCGAGATGTTAGGTTGCCTTAGGTTAGGATATATGACGTTACAGACGTATATACTGTTCCCACCGAGAAGTAGGGTCCGACACGCCAGGAATGTTGTAAAATGTTACATCCGAGATATTAGGTTGCCTAAGATTAGGATATATACCGCTATAGACGCATGTAATGTTATCACCGAGACGTAGGGACCGACACGCCTGGAATGTTGTCAAATGTTACATCCGAGATGTTAGGTTGCCTTAGGTTAGGATATATGACGTTATAGACGTATATGCTGTTCCCTCCGAGAAGTAGGATTCGACAGGCCAGGAATGTTGTCAAACATTGCATCCGAGATGTTAGGTTGCCTTAGGTTAGGATATATACCGTTATAGACGCATGTAATGTTACCACCGAGACGTAGGGACCGACACGCCTGGAATGTTGTCAAATATTACATACGAGATGTTAGGTGGCCTTAGATTAGGATATATACCGCTATAGACGTATATACTGTTCCCTCCGAGATGTAGGGTTCGACAGGCCAGGAATGTTGTCAAATATTGCATCCGAGATGTTAGGTTGCCTTAGATTAGGATATACAACGTTATAGACGCATATAATGTTCCCACCGAGAAGTAGGGTCCGACACGCCTGGAATGATGTAGAATATTACATCCGAGATGTCAGGTTGCCTTAGGTTAGGATATATAACGTTATAGACGTATATACTGTTCCCTCCGAGAAGTAGGGTTCGACAGGCTAGGAATGTTGTCAAATATTGCATCCGAGATGATAGGTTGCCTTAGATAAGGATATATAACGTTATAGACGCATATAATGTTACCACCGAGACGTAGGGACCGACATGCCTGGAATGTTGTCAAATGTTACATCCGAGATGTTAGGTTGCCTTAGGTTAGGATATATAACGTTATAGACGCATGTAACGTTACCACCGAGACGTAGGGACCGACACACCTGGAATGTTGTCAAATGTTACATCCGAGATGTTAGGTTGCATTAGGTTAGGATATATGACGTTATAGACGTATATGCTGTTCCCTCCGAGAAGTAGGGTTTGACAGGCCAGGAATGTTGTCAAATATTGCATCCGAGATGTTAGGTTGCCTTAGGTTAGCATATATAACGTTATAGACGCACGTAATGTTACCACCGAGACGTAGGGTTCCAACACGCCGGGAATGTTGTCAAATGTTATATCCGAGATGTTAGGTTGCCTTAGGTTAGGATATATGACGTTACAGACGTATATACTGTTCCCACCGAGAAGTAGGGTTCGACACGCCAGGAATGTTGTCAAATATTACATACGAGATGTTAGGTGGCCTTAGGTTAAGATATATATAGTTATAGACGCATGTAATGTTACCACCGAGACATAGGGTCCGACACGCCTGGAATGTGGTAAAATGTTACATCCGAGATGTTAGGTTGCCTAAGATTAGGATATATACCGTTATAGACGCATATAATGTTACCACCGAGACGTAGGGACCGACATGCCTGGAATGTTGTCAAATGTTACATCCGAGATGTTAGGTTGCCTTAGGTTAGGATATATAACGTTATAGAAGCATGTAACGTTACCACCGAGACGTAGGGACCGACACACATGGAATGTTGACAAATGTTACATCCGAGATGTTAGGTTGCCATAGATTAGGATATACAACGTTATAGACGCATATAATGTTCCCACCGAGAAATAGGTTTCGACAGGCCAGGAATGTTGTCAAATATTGCGTCCGAGATGTTAGGTTGCCTTAGGTTAGGATATATGACGTTACAGACGTATATACTGTTCCCACCGAGAAGTAGGGTCCGACACGACAGGAATGTTGTAAAATGTTACATCCGAGATATTAGGTTGCCTAAGATTAGGATATATACCGCTATAGACGCATGTAATGTTATCACCGAGACGTAGGGACCGACACGCCTGGAATGTTGTCAAATGTTACATCCGAGATGTTAGGTTGCCTAAGATTAGGATATATAACGTTATAGACGCATGTAATGTTACCACCGAGACGTAGGGACCGACACGCCTGGAATGTGGTAAAATGTTACATCCGAGATGTTAGGTTGCCTAAGATTAGGATATATACCGTTATAGACGCATGTAATGTTACCACCGAGACGTAGGGTCCGACACGCCTGGAATGATGTAGAATATTACATCCGAGATGTCAGGTTGCCTTAGGTTAGGATATATAACGTTATAGACGCATGTAACGTTACCACCGAGACGTAGGGACCGACACGCCTGGAATGTTGTCAAATGTTACATCCGGGATGTTAGGTTGCCTTAGATAAGTATATACAACGTTATAGACGCATATAATGTTCCCACCGAGAAGTAGGGTCCGACACGCCTGGAATGATGTAGAATATTACATCCGAGATGTCAGGTTGCCTTAGGTTAGGATATATAACGTTATAGACGTATATACTGTTCCCTCCGAGAAGTAGGGTTCGACAGGCTAGGAATGTTGTCAAATATTGCATCCGAGATGTTAGGTTGCCTTAGATAAGGATATATAACGTTATAGACGCACGTAATGTTACCACCGAGACGTAGGGTTCCAACACGCCGGGTATGTTGTCAAATGTTATATCCGAGATGTTAGGTTGCCTTAGGTTAGGATATATGACGTTACAGACATATATACTGTTCCCACAGAGAAGTAGGGTCCGACACGACAGGAATGTTGTCAAATATTACATACGAGATGTTAGGTTGCCTTACGTTAGGATATATAACGTTATAGACGTATATACTGTTCCCACCGAGAAGTAGGGTTCGACACGCCAGGAATGTTGTCAAATATTACATCCGAGATGTTAGGTTGCCTTACGTTAGGATATATAACGTTATAGACGTATATACTGTTCCCACCGAGAAGTAGGGTTCGACACGCCAGGAATGTTGTCAAATATTACATACGAGATGTTAGGTGGCCTTAGATTAGGATATATACCGCTATAGACGTATATACTGTTCCCTCCGAGATGTAGGGTTCGACAGGCCAGGAATATTGTCAAATATTGCATCCGAGATGTTAGGTTGCCTTAGATTAGGATATACAACGTTATAGACGCATATAATTTTCCAACCGAGAAGTAGGGTCCGACACGCCTGGAATGTTGTAGAATAATACATCCGAGATGTCAGGTTGCCTTAGGTTAGGATATATAACGTTATAGACGTATATACTGTTCCCTCCGAGAAATAGGGTTCGACAGGCCAGGAATGTTGTGAAATATTGCATCCGAGATGTTAGGTTGCCTTAGGTTAGCATATATAACGTTATAGACGCACGTAATGTTACCACCGAGAAGTAGGGTTCGACACGCCAGGAATGTTGTCAAACATTACATACGAGATGTTAGGTGGCCTTAGGTTAAGATATATAACGTTATAGACGCATGTAATGTTACCACCGAGACGTAGGGTCCGACACGCCTGGAATGTGGTAAAATGTTACATCCGAGATGTTAGGTTGCCTAAGATTAGGATATATACCGTTATAGACGCATATAATGTTACCACCGAGACGTAGGGACCGACATGCCTGGAATGTTGTCAAATGTTACATCCGAGATGTTAGGTTGCCTTAGGTTAGGATATATAACGTTATAGACGCATATAATGTTCCCACCGAGAAGTAGGGTCCGACACGCCTGGAATGTTGTAGAATAATACATCCGAGATGTCAGGTTGCCTTAGGTTAGGATATATAACGTTATAGACGGATATACTGTTCCCTCCGAGAAATAGGGTTCGACAGGCCAGGAATGTTGTCAAATATTGCATCCGAGATGTTAGGTTGCCTTAGGTTAGCATATATAACGTTATAGACGCACGTAATGTTACCACCGAGACGTAGGGTTCCAACACGCCTGGAATGTTGTCAAATGTTATATCCGAGATGTTAGGTTGCCTTAGGTTAGGATATATGACGTTACAGACGTATATACTGTTCCCACCGAGAAGTAGGGTCCGACACGCCAGGAATGTTGTCAAATATTACATCCGAGATGTTAGGTGGCCTTAGATTAGGATATATACCGCTATAGACGTATATACTGTTCCCTCCGAGATGTAGGGTTCGACAGGCCAGGAATGTTGTCAAATATTACATCCGAGATGTTAGGTTGCCTTAGATTAGGATATACAACGTTATAGACGCATATAATTTTCCGACTGAGAAGTAGGGTCCGACACGCCTGGAATGTTGTAGAATAATACATCCGAGATGTCAGGTTGCCTTAGGTTAGGATATATAACGTTATAGACGTATATACTGTTCCCTCCGAGAAATAGGGTTCGACAGGCCAGGAATGTTGTGAAATATTGCATCCGAGATGTTAGGTTGCCTTAGGTTAGCATATATAACGTTATAGACGCACGTAATGTTACCACCGAGAAGTAGGGTTCGACACGCCAGGAATGTTGTCAAATATTACATACGAGATGTTAGGTGGCCTTAGGTTAAGATATATAACGTTATAGACGCATGTAATGTTACCACCGAGACGTAGGGTCCGACACGCCTGGAATGTGGTAAAATGTTACATCCGAGATGTTAGGTTGCCTAAGATTAGGATATATACCGTTATAGACGCATATAATGTTACCACCGAGACGTAGGGACCGACATGCCTGGAATGTTGTCAAATGTTACATCCGAGATGTTAGGTTGCCTTAGGTTAGGATATATAACGTTATAGACGCATGTAACGTTACCACCGAGACGTAGGGACCGACACGCCTGGAATGTTGACAAATGTTACATCCGAGATGTTAGGTTGCCTTAGATTAGGATATACAACGTTATAGACGCATATAATGTTCCCACCGAGAAGTAGGGTCCGACACGCCTGGAATGTTGTAGAATAATACATCCGAGATGTCAGGTTGCCTTATGTTAGCATATATAACGTTATAGACGCACGTAATGTTACCACCGAGACGTAGGGTTCCAACACGCCTGGAATGTTGTCAAATGTTATATCCGAGATGTTAGGTAGCCTTAGGTTAGGATATATGACGTTACAGACGTATATACTGTTCCCACCGAGAAGTAGGGTCCGACACGCCAGGAATGTTGTCAAATATTACATCCGAGATGTTAGGTTGCCTTAGGTTAGGAAATATAACGTTATAGACGTATATACTGTTCCCTCCGAGAAGTAGGGTTCGACAGGCTAGGAATGTTGTCAAATATTGCATCCGAGATGTTAGGTTGCCTTAGATAAGGATATATAACGTTATAGACGCATATAATGTTACCACCGAGACGTAGGGACCGACACGCCTGGAATGTTGTCAAATGTTACATCCGAGATGTTAGGTTGCCTTAGGCTAGGATATATGACGTTATAGATGTATATGCTGTTCCCTCCGAGAAGTAGGGTTTGACAGGCCAGGAATGTTGTCAAATATTGCATCCGAGATGTTAGGTTGCCTTAGGTTAGCATATATAACGTTATAGACGCACGTAATGTTACCACCGAGACGTAGGGTTCCAACACGCCGGGAATGTTGTCAAATGTTATATCCGAGATGTTAGGTTGCCTTAGGTTAGGATATATGACGTTACAGACATATATACTGTTCCCACCGAGAAGTAGGGTCCGACACGACAGGAATTTTGTCAAATATTACATCCGAGATGTTAGGTTGCCTAACGTTAGGATATATGACGTTACAGACGTATATACTGTTCCCACCGAGAAGTAGGGTTCGACACGCCAGGAATGTTGTCAAATATTACATACGAGATGTTAGGTGGCCTTAGGTTAAGATATATAACATTATAGACGCATGTAATGTTACCACCGAGACGTAGGGTCCGACACGCCTGGAATGTGGTAAAATGTTACATCCGAGATGTTAGGTTGCCTAAGATTAGGATATATACCGTTATAGACGCATATAATGTTACCACCGAGACGTAGGGACCGACATGCCTGGAATGTTGTCAAATGTTACATCCGAGATGTTAGGTTACCTTAGGTTAGGATATATAACGTTATAGACGCATGTAACGTTACCACCGAGACGTAGGGACCGACACGCCTGGAATGTTGACAAATGTTACATCCGAGATGTTAGGTTGCCTTAGATTAGGATATACAACGTTATAGACGCATATAATGTTCCCACCGAGAAGTAGGGTCCGACACGCCTGGAATGTTGTAGAATAATACATCCGAGATGTCAGGTTGCCTTAGGTTAGGATATATAACGTTATAGACGTATATACTGTTCCCTCCGAGAAATAGGGTTCGACAGGCCAGGAATGTTGTCAAATATTGCATCCGAGATGTTAGGTTGCCTTAGGTTAGCATATATAACGTTATAGACGCACGTAATGTTACCACCGAGACGTAGGGTTCCAACACGCCTGGAATGTTGTCAAATGTTATATCCGAGATGTTAGGTTGCCTTAGGTTAGGATATATGACGTTATAGACGTATATGCTGTTCCCTCCGAGAAGTAGGATTCGACAGGCCAGGAATGTTGTCAAACATTGCATCCGAGATGTTAGGTTGCCTTAGGTTAGGATATATAACGTTATAGACGCATGTAATGTTACCACCGAGACGTAGGGACCGACACGCCTGGAATGTTGTCAAATGTTACATCCGGGATGTTAGGTTGCCTTAGATAAATATATACAACGTTATAGACGCATATAATGTTCCCACCGAGAAGTAGGGTCCGACACGCCTGGAATGATGTAGAATATTACATCCGAGATGTCAGGTTGCCTTAGGTTAGAATATATAACGTTATAGACGTATATACTGTTCCCTCCGAGAAGTAGGGTTCGACAGGCTAGGAATGTTGTCAAATATTGCATCCGAGATGTTAGGTTGCCTTAGATAAGGATATATAACGTTATAGACGCATATAATGTTACCACCGAGACGTAGGGACCGACACGCCTGGAATGTTGTCAAATGTTACATCCGAGATGTTAGGTTGCCTTAGGCTAGCATATATGACGTTATAGATGTATATGCTGTTCCCTCCGAGAAGTAGGGTTTGACAGGCCAGGAATGTTGTCAAATATTGCATCCGAGATGTTAGGTTGCCTTAGGTTAGCATATATAACGTTATAGGCGCACGTAATGTTACCACCGAGACGTAGGGTTCCAACACGCCGGGAATGTTGTCAAATGTTATATCCGAGATGTTAGGTTGCCTTAGGTTAGGATATATGACGTTACAGACATATATACTGTTCCCACCGAGAAGTAGGGTCCGACACGACAGGAATGTTGTCAAATATTACATCCGAGATGTTAGGTTGCCTTACGTTAGGATATATAACGTTATAGACGTATATACTGTTCCCACCGAGAAGTAGGGTTCGACACGCCAGGAATGTTGTCAAATATTACATACGAGATGTTAGGGGGCCTTAGATTAGGATATATACCGCTATAGACGTATATACTGTTCCCTCCGAGATGTAGGGTTCGACAGGCCAGGAATGTTGTCAAATATTGCATCCGAGATGTTAGGTTGCCTTAGATTAGGATATACAACGTTATAGACGCATATAATTTTCCGACCGAGAAGTAGGGTCCGACACGCCTGGAATGTTGTAGAATAATACATCCGAGATATCAGGTTGCCTTAGGTTAGGATATATAACGTTATAGACGTATATACTGTTCCCTCCGAGAAATAGGGTTCGACAGGCCAGGAATGTTGTGAAATATTGCATCCGAGATGTTAGGTTGCCTTAGGTTAGCATATATAACGTTATAGACGCACGTAATGTTACCACCGAGACGTAAGGTTCCAACACGCCTGGAATGTTGTCAAATGTAATATCCGAGATGTTAGGTTGCCTTAGGTTAGGATATATGACGTTACAGACGTATATACTGTTCCCACCGAGAAGTAGGGTCCGACACGCCAGGAATGTTGTAAAATGTTACATCCGAGATGTTAGGTTGCCTAAGATTAGGATATATACCGCTAGAGACGCATGTAATGTTATCACCGAGACGTAGGGACCGACACGCCTGGAATGTTGTCAAATGTTACATCCGAGATGTTAGGTTGCCTAAGATTAGGATATATACCGTTATAGACGCATGTAATGTTACCACCGAGACGTAGGGACCGACACGCCAGGAATATTGTCAAATATTACATACGAGATGTTAGGTGGCCTTAGGTTAGGATATATAACGTTATAGACGCATGTAATGTTACCACCGAGACGTAGGGACCGACACGCCTGGAATGTGGTAAAATGTTACATCCGAGATGTTAGGTTGCCTAAGATTAGGATATATACCGTTATAGACGCATGTAATGTTACCACCGAGACGTAGGGTCCGACACGCCTGGAATGATGTAGAATATTACATCCGAGATGTCAGGTTGCCTTAGGTTAGGATATATAACGTTATAGACGTATATACTGTTCCCTCCGAGAAGTAGGGTTCGACAGGCTAGGAATGTTGTCAAATATTGCATCCGAGATGTTAGGTTGCCTTAGATAAGGATATATAACGTTATAGACGCATATAATGTTACCACCGAGACGTAGGGACCGACACGCCTGGAATGTGGTAAAATGTTACATCCGAGATGTTAGGTTGCCTAAGATTAGGATATATACCGTTATAGACGCATGTAATGTTACCACCGAGACGTAGGGTCCGACACGCCTGGAATGATGTAGAATATTACATCCGAGATGTCAGGTTGCCTTAGGTTAGGATATATAACGTTATAGACGTATATACTGTTCCCTCCGAGAAGTAGGGTTCGACAGGCTAGGAATGTTGTCAAATATTGCATCCGAGATGTTAGGTTGCCTTAGATAAGGATATATAACGTTATAGACGCATATAATGTTACCACCGAGACGTAGGGACCGACACGCCTGGAATGTTGTCAAATGTTACATCCGAGATGTTAGGTTGCCTTAGGCTAGGATATATGACGTTATAGATGTATATGCTGTTCCCTCCGAGAAGTAGGGTTTGACAGGCCAGGAATGTTGTCAAATATTGCATCCGAGATGTTAGGTTGCCTAAGATTAGGATATATACCGCTATAGACGCATGTAATGCTATCACCGAGACGTAGGGACCGACACGCCTGGAATGTTGTCAAATGTTACATCCGAGATGTTAGGTTGCCTAAGATTAGGATATATACCGTTATAAACGCATGTAATGTTACCACCGAGACGTAGGGACCGACACGCCTGGAATGTTGTCTAATGTTACATCCGAGATGTTAGGTTGCCTTAGGCTAGGATATATGACGTTATAGATGTATATGCTGTTCCCTCCGAGAAGTAGGGTTCGACAGGCCAGGAATGTTGTCAAATATTGCATCCGAGATGTTAGGTTGCCTTAGGTTAGCATATATAGCGTTATAGATGCACGTAATGTTATCACAGAGACGTAGGGTTCCAACACGCCAGGAATGTTGTCAAATATTACATCCGAGATGTTAGGTTGCCTTAGGTTAGGATATATAACGTTATAGACGCATGTAATGTTACCACCGAGACGTAGGGTCCGACACGCCTGGAATGTGGTAAAATGTTACATCCGAGATGTTAGGTTGCCTAAGATTAGGATATATACCGTTATAGACGCATATAATGTTACCACCGAGACGTAGGGACCGACATGCCTGGAATGTTGTCAAATGTTACATCCGAGATGTTAGGTTGCATTAGGTTAGGATATATAACGTTATAGACGCATGTAACGTTACCACCGAGACGTAGGGACCGACACACCTGGAATGTTGACAAATGTTACATCCGAGATGTTAGGTTGCCTTAGATTAGGATATACAACGTTATAGACGCATATAATGTTCCCACCGAGAAGTAGGGTCCGACACGCCTGGAATGTTGTAGAATAATACATCCGAGATGTCAGGTTGCCTTAGGTTATTATATATAACGTTATAGACGTATATATTGTTCCCTCCAAGAAATAGGGTTCGACAGGCCAGGAATGTTGTCAAATATTGCATCCGAAATGTTAGGTTGCCTTAGGTTAGCATATATAACGTTATAGACGCACGTAATGTTACCACCGAAACGTAGGGTTCCAACACGCCTGGAATGTTGTCAAATGTTATGTCCGAGATGTTAGGTTGCCTTAGGTTAGGATATATGACGTTACAGACGTATATACTGTTCCCACCGAGAAGTAGGGTCCGACACGCCAGGAATGTTGTCAAATATTACATCCGAGATGTTAGGTTGCCTTACGTTAGGATATATAACGTTATAGACGTATATACTGTTCCCACCGAGAAGTAGGGTTCGACACGCCAGGAATGTTGTCAAATATTACATACGAGATGTTAGGTGGCCTTAGATTAGGATATATACCGCTATAGACGTATATACTGTTCCCTCCGAGATGTAGGGTTCGACAGGCCAGGAATGTTGTGAAATATTGCATCCGAGATGTTAGGTTGCCTTAGATTAGGATATACAACGTTATAGACGCATATAATTTTCCGACCGAGAAGTAGGGTCCGACACGCCTGGAATGTTGTAGAATAATACATCCGAGATGTCAGGTTGCCTTAGGTTAGGATATATAACGTTATAGACGTATATACTGTTCCCTCCGAGAAATAGGGTTCGACAGGCCAGGAATGTTGTGAAATATTGCATCCGAGATGTTAGGTTGCCTTAGGTTAGCATATATAACGTTATAGACGCACGTAATGTTACCACCGAGAAGTAGGGTTCGACACGCCAGGAATGTTGTCAAATATTACATACGAGATGTTAGGTGGCCTTAGGTTAAGATATATAACGTTATAGACGCATGTAATGTTACCACCGAGACGTAGGGTCCGACACGCCTGGAATGTGGTAAAATGTTACATCCGAGATGTTAGGTTGCCTAAGATTAGGATATATACCGTTATAGACGCATATAATGTTACCACCGAGACGTAGGGACCGACATGCCTGGAATGTTGTCAAATGTTACATCCGAGATGTTAGGTTGCCTTAGGTTAGGATATATAACGTTATAGACGCATGTAACGTTACCACCGAGACGTAGGGACCGACACGCCTGGAATGTTGACAAATGTTACATCCGAGATGTTAGGTTGCCTTAGATTAGGATATACAACGTTATAGACGCATATAATGTTCCCACCGAGAAGTAGGGTCCGACACGCCTGGAATGTTGTAGAATAATACATCCGAGATGTCAGGTTGCCTTATGTTAGCATATATAACGTTATAGACGCACGTAATGTTACCACCGAGACGTAGGGTTCCAACACGCCTGGAATGTTGTCAAATGTTATATCCGAGATGTTAGGTAGCCTTAGGTTAGGATATATGACGTTACAGACGTATATACTGTTCCCACCGAGAAGTAGGGTCCGACACGCCAGGAATGTTGTCAAATATTACATCCGAGATGTTAGGTTGCCTTAGGTTAGGAAATATAACGTTATAGACGTATATACTGTTCCCTCCGAGAAGTAGGGTTCGACAGGCTAGGAATGTTGTCAAATATTGCATCCGAGATGTTAGGTTGCCTTAGATAAGGATATATAACGTTATAGACGCATATAATGTTACCACCGAGACGTAGGGACCGACACGCCTGGAATGTTGTCAAATGTTACATCCGAGATGTTAGGTTGCCTTAGGCTAGGATATATGACGTTATAGATGTATATGCTGTTCCCTCCGAGAAGTAGGGTTTGACAGGCCAGGAATGTTGTCAAATATTGCATCCGAGATGTTAGGTTGCCTTAGGTTAGCATATATAACGTTATAGACGCACGTAATGTTACCACCGAGACGTAGGGTTCCAACACGCCGGGAATGTTGTCAAATGTTATATCCGAGATGTTAGGTTGCCTTAGGTTAGGATATATGACGTTACAGACATATATACTGTTCCCACCGAGAAGTAGGGTCCGACACGACAGGAATTTTGTCAAATATTACATCCGAGATGTTAGGTTGCCTAACGTTAGGATATATGACGTTACAGACGTATATACTGTTCCCACCGAGAAGTAGGGTTCGACACGCCAGGAATGTTGTCAAATATTACATACGAGATGTTAGGTGGCCTTAGGTTAAGATATATAACATTATAGACGCATGTAATGTTACCACCGAGACGTAGGGTCCGACACGCCTGGAATGTGGTAAAATGTTACATCCGAGATGTTAGGTTGCCTAAGATTAGGATATATACCGTTATAGACGCATATAATGTTACCACCGAGACGTAGGGACCGACATGCCTGGAATGTTGTCAAATGTTACATCCGAGATGTTAGGTTACCTTAGGTTAGGATATATAACGTTATAGACGCATGTAACGTTACCACCGAGACGTAGGGACCGACACGCCTGGAATGTTGACAAATGTTACATCCGAGATGTTAGGTTGCCTTAGATTAGGATATACAACGTTATAGACGCATATAATGTTCCCACCGAGAAGTAGGGTCCGACACGCCTGGAATGTTGTAGAATAATACATCCGAGATGTCAGGTTGCCTTAGGTTAGGATATATAACGTTATAGACGTATATACTGTTCCCTCCGAGAAATAGGGTTCGACAGGCCAGGAATGTTGTCAAATATTGCATCCGAGATGTTAGGTTGCCTTAGGTTAGCATATATAACGTTATAGACGCACGTAATGTTACCACCGAGACGTAGGGTTCCAACACGCCTGGAATGTTGTCAAATGTTATATCCGAGATGTTAGGTTGCCTTAGGTTAGGATATATGACGTTATAGACGTATATGCTGTTCCCTCCGAGAAGTAGGATTCGACAGGCCAGGAATGTTGTCAAACATTGCATCCGAGATGTTAGGTTGCCTTAGGTTAGGATATATAACGTTATAGACGCATGTAATGTTACCACCGAGACGTAGGGACCGACACGCCTGGAATGTTGTCAAATGTTACATCCGGGATGTTAGGTTGCCTTAGATAAATATATACAACGTTATAGACGCATATAATGTTCCCACCGAGAAGTAGGGTCCGACACGCCTGGAATGTTGTAGAATAATACATCCGAGATGTCAGGTTGCCTTATGTTAGCATATATAACGTTATAGACGCACGTAATGTTACCACCGAGACGTAGGGTTCCAACACGCCTGGAATGTTGTCAAATGTTATATCCGAGATGTTAGGTAGCCTTAGGTTAGGATATATGACGTTACAGACGTATATACTGTTCCCACCGAGAAGTAGGGTCCGACACGCCAGGAATGTTGTCAAATATTACATCCGAGATGTTAGGTTGCCTTAGGTTAGGAAATATAACGTTATAGACGTATATACTGTTCCCTCCGAGAAGTAGGGTTCGACAGGCTAGGAATGTTGTCAAATATTGCATCCGAGATGTTAGGTTGCCTTAGATAAGGATATATAACGTTATAGACGCATATAATGTTACCACCGAGACGTAGGGACCGACACGCCTGGAATGTTGTCAAATGTTACATCCGAGATGTTAGGTTGCCTTAGGCTAGGATATATGACGTTATAGATGTATATGCTGTTCCCTCCGAGAAGTAGGGTTTGACAGGCCAGGAATGTTGTCAAATATTGCATCCGAGATGTTAGGTTGCCTTAGGTTAGCATATATAACGTTATAGACGCACGTAATGTTACCACCGAGACGTAGGGTTCCAACACGCCGGGAATGTTGTCAAATGTTATATCCGAGATGTTAGGTTGCCTTAGGTTAGGATATATGACGTTACAGACATATATACTGTTCCCACCGAGAAGTAGGGTCCGACACGACAGGAATTTTGTCAAATATTACATCCGAGATGTTAGGTTGCCTAACGTTAGGATATATGACGTTACAGACGTATATACTGTTCCCACCGAGAAGTAGGGTTCGACACGCCAGGAATGTTGTCAAATATTACATACGAGATGTTAGGTGGCCTTAGGTTAAGATATATAACATTATAGACGCATGTAATGTTACCACCGAGACGTAGGGTCCGACACGCCTGGAATGTGGTAAAATGTTACATCCGAGATGTTAGGTTGCCTAAGATTAGGATATATACCGTTATAGACGCATATAATGTTACCACCGAGACGTAGGGACCGACATGCCTGGAATGTGTCAAATGTTACATCCGAGATGTTAGGTTACCTTAGGTTAGGATATATAACGTTATAGACGCATGTAACGTTACCACCGAGACGTAGGGACCGACACGCCTGGAATGTTGACAAATGTTACATCCGAGATGTTAGGTTGCCTTAGATTAGGATATACAACGTTATAGACGCATATAATGTTCCCACCGAGAAGTAGGGTCCGACACGCCTGGAATGTTGTAGAATAATACATCCGAGATGTCAGGTTGCCTTAGGTTAGGATATATAACGTTATAGACGTATATACTGTTCCCTCCGAGAAATAGGGTTCGACAGGCCAGGAATGTTGTCAAATATTGCATCCGAGATGTTAGGTTGCCTTAGGTTAGCATATATAACGTTATAGACGCACGTAATGTTACCACCGAGACGTAGGGTTCCAACACGCCTGGAATGTTGTCAAATGTTATATCCGAGATGTTAGGTTGCCTTAGGTTAGGATATATGACGTTATAGACGTATATGCTGTTCCCTCCGAGAAGTAGGATTCGACAGGCCAGGAATGTTGTCAAACATTGCATCCGAGATGTTAGGTTGCCTTAGGTTAGGATATATAACGTTATAGACGCATGTAATGTTACCACCGAGACGTAGGGACCGACACGCCTGGAATGTTGTCAAATGTTACATCCGGGATGTTAGGTTGCCTTAGATAAATATATACAACGTTATAGACGCATATAATGTTCCCACCGAGAAGTAGGGTCCGACACGCCTGGAATGATGTAGAATATTACATCCGAGATGTCAGGTTGCCTTAGGTTAGAATATATAACGTTATAGACGTATATACTGTTCCCTCCGAGAAGTAGGGTTCGACAGGCTAGGAATGTTGTCAAATATTGCATCCGAGATGTTAGGTTGCCTTAGGTTAGCATATATAACGTTATAGACGCACGTAATGTTACCACCGAGACGTAGGGTTCCAACACGCCTGGAATGTTGTCAAATGTTATATCCGAGATGTTAGGTTGCCTTAGGTTAGGATATATGACGTTATAGACGTATATGCTGTTCCCTCCGAGGAGTAGGATTCGACAGGCCAGGAATGTTGTCAAACATTGCATCCGAGATGTTAGGTTGCCTTAGGTTAGGATATATAACGTTATAGACGCATGTAATGTTACCACCGAGACGTAGGGACCGACACGCCTGGAATGTTGTCAAATGTTACATCCGGGATGTTAGGTTGCCTTAGATAAATATATACAACGTTATAGACGCATATAATGTTCCCACCGAGAAGTAGGGTCCGACACGCCTGGAATGATGTAGAATATTACATCCGAGATGTCAGGTTGCCTTAGGTTAGAATATATAACGTTATAGACGTATATACTGTTCCCTCCGAGAAGTAGGGTTCGACAGGCTAGGAATGTTGTCAAATATTGCATCCGAGATGTTAGGTTGCCTTAGATAAGGATATATAACGTTATAGACGCATATAATGTTACCACCGAGACGTAGGGACCGACACGCCTGGAATGTTGTCAAATGTTACATCCGAGATGTTAGGTTGCCTTAGGCTAGCATATATGACGTTATAGATGTATATGCTGTTCCCTCCGAGAAGTAGGGTTTGACAGGCCAGGAATGTTGTCAAATATTGCATCCGAGATGTTAGGTTGCCTTAGGTTAGCATATATAACGTTATAGGCGCACGTAATGTTACCACCGAGACGTAGGGTTCCAACACGCCGGGAATGTTGTCAAATGTTATATCCGAGATGTTAGGTTGCCTTAGGTTAGGATATATGACGTTACAGACATATATACTGTTCCCACCGAGAAGTAGGGTCCGACACGACAGGAATGTTGTCAAATATTACATCCGAGATGTTAGGTTGCCTTACGTTAGGATATATAACGTTATAGACGTATATACTGTTCCCACCGAGAAGTAGGGTTCGACACGCCAGGAATGTTGTCAAATATTACATACGAGATGTTAGGGGGCCTTAGATTAGGATATATACCGCTATAGACGTATATACTGTTCCCTCCGAGATGTAGGGTTCGACAGGCCAGGAATGTTGTCAAATATTGCATCCGAGATGTTAGGTTGCCTTAGATTAGGATATACAACGTTATAGACGCATATAATTTTCCGACCGAGAAGTAGGGTCCGACACGCCTGGAATGTTGTAGAATAATACATCCGAGATATCAGGTTGCCTTAGGTTAGGATATATAACGTTATAGACGTATATACTGTTCCCTCCGAGAAATAGGGTTCGACAGGCCAGGAATGTTGTGAAATATTGCATCCGAGATGTTAGGTTGCCTTAGGTTAGCATATATAACGTTATAGACGCACGTAATGTTACCACCGAGACGTAAGGTTCCAACACGCCTGGAATGTTGTCAAATGTAATATCCGAGATGTTAGGTTGCCTTAGGTTAGGATATATGACGTTACAGACGTATATACTGTTCCCACCGAGAAGTAGGGTCCGACACGCCAGGAATGTTGTAAAATGTTACATCCGAGATGTTAGGTTGCCTAAGATTAGGATATATACCGCTAGAGACGCATGTAATGTTATCACCGAGACGTAGGGACCGACACGCCTGGAATGTTGTCAAATGTTACATCCGAGATGTTAGGTTGCCTAAGATTAGGATATATACCGTTATAGACGCATGTAATGTTACCACCGAGACGTAGGGACCGACACGCCAGGAATATTGTCAAATATTACATACGAGATGTTAGGTGGCCTTAGGTTAGGATATATAACGTTATAGACGCATGTAATGTTACCACCGAGACGTAGGGACCGACACGCCTGGAATGTGGTAAAATGTTACATCCGAGATGTTAGGTTGCCTAAGATTAGGATATATACCGTTATAGACGCATGTAATGTTACCACCGAGACGTAGGGTCCGACACGCCTGGAATGATGTAGAATATTACATCCGAGATGTCAGGTTGCCTTAGGTTAGGATATATAACGTTATAGACGTATATACTGTTCCCTCCGAGAAGTAGGGTTCGACAGGCTAGGAATGTTGTCAAATATTGCATCCGAGATGTTAGGTTGCCTTAGATAAGGATATATAACGTTATAGACGCATATAATGTTACCACCGAGACGTAGGGACCGACACGCCTGGAATGTGGTAAAATGTTACATCCGAGATGTTAGGTTGCCTAAGATTAGGATATATACCGTTATAGACGCATGTAATGTTACCACCGAGACGTAGGGTCCGACACGCCTGGAATGATGTAGAATATTACATCCGAGATGTCAGGTTGCCTTAGGTTAGGATATATAACGTTATAGACGTATATACTGTTCCCTCCGAGAAGTAGGGTTCGACAGGCTAGGAATGTTGTCAAATATTGCATCCGAGATGTTAGGTTGCCTTAGATAAGGATATATAACGTTATAGACGCATATAATGTTACCACCGAGACGTAGGGACCGACACGCCTGGAATGTTGTCAAATGTTACATCCGAGATGTTAGGTTGCCTTAGGCTAGGATATATGACGTTATAGATGTATATGCTGTTCCCTCCGAGAAGTAGGGTTTGACAGGCCAGGAATGTTGTCAAATATTGCATCCGAGATGTTAGGTTGCCTAAGATTAGGATATATACCGCTATAGACGCATGTAATGTTATCACCGAGACGTAGGGACCGACACGCCTGGAATGTTGTCAAATGTTACATCCGAGATGTTAGGTTGCCTAAGATTAGGATATATACCGTTATAAACGCATGTAATGTTACCACCGAGACGTAGGGACCGACACGCCTGGAATGTTGTCTAATGTTACATCCGAGATGTTAGGTTGCCTTAGGCTAGGATATATGACGTTATAGATGTATATGCTGTTCCCTCCGAGAAGTAGGGTTCGACAGGCCAGGAATGTTGTCAAATATTGCATCCGAGATGTTAGGTTGCCTTAGGTTAGCATATATAGCGTTATAGATGCACGTAATGTTATCACAGAGACGTAGGGTTCCAACACGCCAGGAATGTTGTCAAATATTACATCCGAGATGTTAGGTTGCCTTAGGTTAGGATATATAACGTTATTGACGCATGTAATGTTACCACCGAGACGTAGGGTCCGACACGCCTGGAATGTGGTAAAATGTTACATCCGAGATGTTAGGTTGCCTAAGATTAGGATATATACCGTTATAGACGCATATAATGTTACCACCGAGACGTAGGGACCGACATGCCTGGAATGTTGTCAAATGTTACATCCGAGATGTTAGGTTGCATTAGGTTAGGATATATAACGTTATAGACGCATGTAACGTTACCACCGAGACGTAGGGACCGACACACCTGGAATGTTGACAAATGTTACATCCGAGATGTTAGGTTGCCTTAGATTAGGATATACAACGTTATAGACGCATATAATGTTCCCACCGAGAAGTAGGGTCCGACACGCCTGGAATGTTGTAGAATAATACATCCGAGATGTCAGGTTGCCTTAGGTTATTATATATAACGTTATAGACGTATATATTGTTCCCTCCAAGAAATAGGGTTCGACAGGCCAGGAATGTTGTCAAATATTGCATCCGAAATGTTAGGTTGCCTTAGGTTAGCATATATAACGTTATAGACGCACGTAATGTTACCACCGAAACGTAGGGTTCCAACACGCCTGGAATGTTGTCAAATGTTATGTCCGAGATGTTAGGTTGCCTTAGGTTAGGATATATGACGTTACAGAGGTATATACTGTTCCCACCGAGAAGTAGGGTCCGACACGCCAGGAATGTTGTCAAATATTACATCCGAGATGTTAGGTTGCCTTACGTTAGGATATATAACGTTATAGACGTATATACTGTTCCCACCGAGAAGTAGGGTTCGACACGCCAGGAATGTTGTCAAATATTACATACGAGATGTTAGGTGGCCTTAGATTAGGATATATACCGCTATAGACGTATATACTGTTCCCTCCGAGATGTAGGGTTCGACAGGCCAGGAATGTTGTGAAATATTGCATCCGAGATGTTAGGTTGCCTTAGATTAGGATATACAACGTTATAGACGCATATAATTTTCCGACCGAGAAGTAGGGTCCGACACGCCTGGAATGTTGTAGAATAATACATCCGAGATGTCAGGTTGCCTTAGGTTAGGATATATAACGTTATAGACGTATATACTGTTCCCTCCGAGAAATAGGGTTCGACAGGCCAGGAATGTTGTGAAATATTGCATCCGAGATGTTAGGTTGCCTTAGGTTAGCATATATAACGTTATAGACGCACGTAATGTTACCACCGAGACGTAAGGTTCCAACACGCCTGGAATGTTGTCAAATGTTATATCCGAGATGTTAGGTTGCCTTAGGTTAGGATATATGACGTTACAGACGTATATACTGTTCCCACCGAGAAGTAGGGTCCGACACGCCAGGAATGTTGTAAAATGTTACATCCGAGATGTTAGGTTGCCTAAGATTAGGATATATACCGCTATAGACGCATGTAATGTTATCACCGAGACGTAGGGACCGACACGCCTGGAATGTTGTCAAATGTTACATCCGAGATGTTAGGTTGCCTAAGATTAGGATATATACCGTTATAGACGCATGTAATGTTACCACCGAGACGTAGGGACCGACGCGCCAGGAATATTGTCAAATATTACATACGAGATGTTAGGTGGCCTTAGGTTAGGATATATAACGTTATAGACGCATCTAATGTTACCACCGAGACGTAGGGACCGACACGCCGGGAATGTGGTAAAATGTTACATCCGAAATGTTAGGTTGCCTAAGATTAGGATATATACCGTTATAGACGCATGTAATGTTACCACCGAGACGTAGGGTCCGACACGCCTGGAATGATGTAGAATATTACATCCGAGATGTCAAGTTGCCTTAGGTTAGGATATATAACGTTATAGACGTATATACTGTTCCCTCCGAGAAGTAGGGTACGACAGGCTAGGAATGTTGTCAAATATTGCATCCTAGATGTTAGGTTGCCTTAGATAAGGATATATAACTTTATAGACGCATATAATGTTACCACCGAGACGTAGGGACCGACACGCCTGGAATGTTGTCAAATGTTACATCCGAGATGTTAGGTTGCCTTAGGCTAGGATATATGACGTTATAGATGTATATGCTGTTCCCTCCGAGAAGTAGGGTTTGACAGGCCAGGAATGTTGTCAAATATTGCATCCGAGATGTTAGGTTGCCTAAGATTAGGATATATACCGCTATAGACGCATGTAATGTTATCACCGAGACGTAGGGACCGACACGCCTGGAATGTTGTCAAATGTTACATCCGAGATGTTAGGTTGCCTAAGATTAGGATATATACCGTTATAGACGCATGTAATGTTACCACCGAGACGTAGGGACCGACACGCCTGGAATGATGTAGAATATTACATCCGAGATGTCAGGTTGCCTTAGGTTAGGATATATAACGTTATAGACGTATATACTGTTCCCTCCGAGGAGTAGGGTTCGACAGGATAGGAATGTTGTCAGATATTGCATCCGAGATGTTAGGTTGCCTTAGATAAGGATATATAACGTTATAGACTCATATAATGTTACCACCGAGGCGTAGGGACCGACATGCCTGGAATGTTGTCAAATGTTACATCCGAGATGTTAGGTTGCCTTAGGTTAGGATATATACCGTTATAGACGTATATACTGTTCCCACCGAGAAGTAGGGTTCGACACGCCAGGAATGTTGTCAAATATTACATACGAGATGTTAGGTGGCCTTAGGTTAGGATATATAACGTTATAGACGCATGTAATGTTACCACCGAGACGTAGGGACCGACAGGCCTGGAATGTTGTAAAATGTTACATCCGAGATGTTAGGTTGCCTAAGATTAGAATATATACCGCTATAGACGCATGTAATGTTACCACCGAGACGTAGGGACCGACACGCCAGGAATATTGTCAAATATTACATACGAGATGTTAGGTGGCCTTAGGTTAGGATATATAACGTTATAGACGCATGTAATGTTACCACCGAGACGTAGGGACCGACACGCCTGGAATGTGGTAAAATGTTACATCCGAGATGTTAGGTTGCCTAAGATTAGGATATATACCGTTATAGACGCATGTAATGTTACCACCGAGGCGTAGGGTCCGACACGCCTGGAATGATGTAAAATATTACATCCGAGATGTCAGGTTGCCTTAGGTTAGGATATATAACGTTATAGACGTATATACTGTTCCCTCCGAGAAGTAGGGTTCGACAGGCTAGGAATGTTGTCAAATATTGCATCCGAGATGTTAGGTTGCCTTAGATAAGGATATATAACGTTATAGACGCATATAATGTTACCACCGAGACATAGGGACCGACACGCCTGGAATGTTGTCAAATGTTACATCCGAGATGTTAGGTTGCCTTAGGCTAGGATATATGACGTTATAGATGTATATGCTGTTCTCTCCGAGAAGTAGGGTTTGACAGGCCAGAAATGTTGTCAAATATTGCATCCGAGATGTTAGGTTGCCTTAGGTTAGCATATATAACGTTATAGACGCACGTAATGTTACCACCGAGACGTAGGGTTCCAACACGCCTGGAATGTTGTCAAATGTTATATCCGAGATGTTAGGTTGCCTTAGGTTAGGATATATGACGTTACAGACGTATATACTGTTCCCACCGAGAAGTAGGGTCCGACACGCCTGGAATGTGGTAAAATGTTACATCCGAGATGTTAGGTTGCCTAAGATTAGGATATATACCGTTATAGACGCATATAATGTTACCACCGAGACGTAGGGACCGACATGCCTGGAATGTTGTCAAATGTTACATCCGAGATGTTAGGTTGCCTTAGGTTAGGATATATAACGTTATAGACGCATGTAACGTTACCATTGAGACGTAGGGACCCACACACCTGGAATGTTGTCAAATGTTACATCCGAGATGTTAGGTTGCCTTAGGTTAGGATATATGACGTTATAGACGTATATGCTGTTCCCTCCGAGAAGTAGGGTTTGACAGGCCAGGAATGTTGTCAAATATTGCATCCGAGATGTTAGGTTGCCTTAGGTTAGCATATATAACGTTATAGACGCACGTAATGTTACCACCGAGACGTAGGGTTCCAACACGCCGGGAATGTTGTCAAATGTTATATCCGAGATGTTAGGTTGCCTTAGGTTAGGATATATGACGTTACAGACATATATACTGTTCCCACCGAGAAGTAGGGTCCGACACGCCAGGAGTGTTGTCAAATATTGTATCCGAGATGTTAGGTTGCCTTAGGTTAGGATATATGACGTTATAGACGTATATACTGTTCCCTCCGAGATGTAGGGTTCGACAGGCCAGGAATGTTGTCAAATGTTACATCCGAGATGTTAGGTTGCCTTAGGCTAGGATATATGACGTTATAGACGTATATACTGTTCCCTCCGAGGAGTAGGGTTCGACAGGCTAGGAATGTTGTCAAATATTGCATCCGAGATGTTAGGTTGCCTTAGATAAGGATATATAACGTTATAGACGCATATAATGTTACCACCGAGGCGTAGGGACCGACATGCCTGGAATGTTGTCAAATGTTACATCCGAGATGTTAGGTTGCCTTAGGTTAGGATATATAACGTTATAGACGTATATACTGTTCCCACCGAGAAGTAGGGTTCGACACGCCAGGAATGTTGTCAAATATTACATACGAGATGTTAGGTGGCCTTAGATTAGGATATATACCGCTATAGACGTATATGCTGTTCCCTCCGAGAAGTAGGGTTTGACAGGCCAGGAATGTTGTCAAATATTGCATCCGAGATGTTAGGTTGCCTTA